>JAZGLO010002016.1:165000-532500 GCA_036873155.1 Biomphalaria sudanica
AGTTTTAAAGTGCTAGTGAAACTCTAAGCCAGCAACATTTAATGGGGTACTTTTTAAAAAAACAAACTTAAAGGGAATGAGCTCCACATTTAAAGCCATATTTTCTATTCTATAGATTATTTCCCTTCTTTCGATTTCAAACAAATTAACAAAAGAACAAACGTCTAATTAATTGATTAATAACTTTTTTTGATTGATTCAATGTCTGTCAATGAGGTATGGATAAAGACCGTACACTGATCATGAGTGCTGCCCCACGGTTCAAAACACTAATGGAAAGGTGAAAGTGACATAATATATAACGTAGTCAACTTACAGCCAGAATTCACGGCTTGCAGACGACGACATGTTTCCGGTGCTAGAAGAATTCATCCAATGGGCGCTTGCGTTCAAGAGCATCTCGCTGGAATTAGCATTTCTCCCATAATCCTGAGCGCTGCTTCCAGGCGGGATGCAGTGAATGCTGTTCCACTCCTGTCCACACTGCGACCACGGCAGAGGAGATCGGACAGAGTTGGCCAGGTAAACCAAGACGTAGGCGAATACAATGCTGAAGTAACATTGGCTCAGTCCGGACAGGATGTTCATGGAGACTCCGATACCTGGGAAATTGTTCAACAATTATCATCATTATTGTCATTACCTTCATTGTCATTATCATCATCATTGTCATTATCATCATCATTCTCATTATCATTATCATTCTCATTATCATCAACATTCTCATTATCATTATCATTCTCATTATCATCATCATTCTCATTTGCATCATAATTGTTACTATCATCATCATTGTTATCATCAATATTATCATCATTATCATCATCATCATCAATGTCATTATCATCATCCTCATTATCATCATCCTCATTATCATCATCCTCATTATCATCATCATTGTCACTATCAGCATCATTGTCATTATCAGCATCATTGTCATTAGAATCATAATTGTTATTATCATCATCATTGTTATAATCATCATCATTGTTATAATCATCATCATTGTTATAATCATCATCATTGTCATTAGCATCATCATTGCTATAATCATCATCGTTGTTATTATCATCATCGTTGTCATTTTCATCATAATTGTTATTATCATCATCATTGTTATTATCATCATCATTGTCATTATCATCATCATTGTTATTATCATCATCATCAGGGCCGGTCTAAGGCCACTGCAAACAATGCGGCCGCAGTGGGCCCCGCACTTTCATCGGCCCCGCGCTAATTCTATGTGTATAATATTAAATTAAACCATCATAACTTATATTACAGGTTTCCCTCGGCCTCTTGATTTTCTCCTGAAAATATAAAAATAAAAATTGTCACATTGGGGTGTCATTCAATTACTTGAGGTCAACAATTCACGAAGATAGATTGAACAACTGGTAATACTTGCTATTGCTTTTGAGCTTGATCTATGTAGGAAACAGAATTTTGAGGATATAGGCCTACTGTATGACTTTGCTACACTCATGGCTCTTAAAGTTAGCTTGATCGTGATATTGTACTTAGTAAAGAATGAATAAAATGTAAAGACGATTTTTTTTCTAATACAAAATTTTAATTTTCACTTATTATCCTTATCCCTACCCAGACTGGGCCCCGCGAAATCCGTTTTGCATAGGGCCCCTCATTTGTCATCATCATTGTTATTATCATTATCATTGTCATTATCATCTTCATTGTCATTAGCAGCATCATTGTTATAATCATCATCATCATTGTTATTATTATCATCATTGTCATTATCATCATCATCATTGTCATTCGCATCATCATTGTCATTCGAATCATCATCATTGTCATTAGCATCCTCATCATTGTCATTAGCATCATCATTGTCATTAGCATCATCATCATTGTCATTAGCATCATCATCATTGTCATTAACATCATAATCATTGTCATTAGCATCATCATTGTCATTATCATCATCGCTGTTATTAGCATCAACATCATTGTCATTAGCATCATCATTCTCATTAGCATCATCATTGTCATTATCATTATCATCATTATCATCATTGTCATTGTTAGCATTGTCATTATCATCATTTTTCATAATCATCATCGTCATCATCATCATTGTCATTATCATCATAATCATCATCATTGTCATTATCATCATCATTTTCATTATAAAGTAATAAAACGAAAGTCTTCAAGGAAGGTGGAAGAATGTCGCGTGGTACCACAGAACCAGCGATGACCTACATAGCATATTTATAACAGAAACTAAATGACATAAATGTCTTGATGCTAAGTAGCCTACCAGTTGGTGTAAAAGGAAGCATACCTTTGAATAGTGGACAGATGTTCCAGACGTGGAGAGCTCCTCTAGACATGAACTGGCCAAGACCAACCTCCATAAAGAAGAGCGGTATCCCACAAACAGTCAAGCAAATAAAATATGGGATCAAAAAGGCGCCTGAAACAATTATTTGAAATCGTGAGCAATGGGATATTTTTTGGCGGCCTCTATATGTATCTGAATATATTTAAGAGTAGGTAATGGGTTATGATACAATTACCTCTATAGGCATCGCACTTACGACATCAAGACCATGTCGTAATATTTTAGTAATAAAATGGAAAGCACTTCTACGCCTAGAACTGTTCAGCCCCGTTCATTATTAACTCTCCCCCTCCTATCACATTCAAATTTAACTCTCTACCACCTATCAGAATTCTAAGAGGTTATCATTACAATTTAACTCTACCCATCCTTCGACATTCCTGACACGCCGTCATTCAAATTCTTCCAGAGACGCTGCACGAACGGCAACAGCGCAAACAAAGTTATGTCATGATCACATCTGAGCTTCTAATTGCTTGGTGATATTCCCAAAGACTCATGGGTAATAGAACACACGCGCTTTTGGTGATTGCTAGACCAAGAAAAGCAACGGGCGGTGTCATTGAAAATTGTTTCCCCATGAAATACTTCTTGCTGCAGGACAACAAAGAACAGATTTCAAAGATAAATATTTAGAAATTCAGTTTTTCAGGATTCGCTTGTTCAACAAAACGCTTACGTGTTTGGAAATAGAAGTAATTTTTGGCTAGTTTTACCAGTCTCTTCCCTCCCTACCCTTCTACC
The DNA here is from genome assembly GCA_036873155.1 of Biomphalaria sudanica. Lineage (NCBI taxonomy): Eukaryota > Metazoa > Mollusca > Gastropoda > Planorbidae > Biomphalaria > Biomphalaria sudanica. Next base: position 168,116 of record JAZGLO010002016.1, read on the forward strand.
ACCCTTCCACCCCCTAAACACCTCTCTCCTCCGACCTAAACAAACCACCCACACACATCACCTACGCAAATTTAGAACTCCGGTTTTGTTCTATCTAATTCCTACGTCCAGAAATAAACCCAGATTTAACTAGACATAGTCTCTTGAGCAACCAAAAAACAACATTCTTTGAACATATATGGTTTCAATTATTGTTCAGAGCCAAATGCTCTAAGGTTTTTTTTTATATTTTTTTTTTATTTTCCTCTTTTATGTGCAGTTCTCTAGCCATAGTTCCATTTTGCGCAATATTTCTACACACTTAATTCAGTTACAATATCAATTAAAAATATGCTAATGTTATAGGACAGTGATGCCAAAGCTTCATCCCGCAGGTCACTTCCGGCACGCGCCTCCGTGCTATCTGGACCCTTGTTATTTTATACCCATAATGCATGATGCAGATGCAGAGAATCGCTCCGGTTGGACTCGGCGATGTTTTGCATTATTGATACTCGTTACGAATTTTCCAAAATGTATATGTCCTCAGATCGGAATGTATTTGTCCCCAGATCAGAATGTATATATCCCCAGACCAGAATGTATATGTCCCCAGATCGAAATGTATATGTCCCCAGACCAAAATGTATATGTCTCCAGACCAGAATGTATATGTCCCCAGACCAGAATGTATATGTCCCCACACGAAAATGTATATGTCCCCAGACCAGAATGTATATGTCCCCAGACCAAAATGTATATGTCCCCAGACCAGAATGTATATGTCCCCAGACCAGAATGTATATGTTCCCAGACCAGAATGTATATGTCCCCAGATCGAAATGTATATGTCCCCAAACCAAAATGTATATGTCCCCAGACCAAAATGTATATGTCCCCAGACCAGAATGTATATGTCCCCAGACCAGAATGTATATGTTTAGGCCTCATTGTTATAAGTTTTAAAAAAGAAAGTTACGTGTACATGTTTTAAGTCATCCGTTACGTTGCACTTGACTGAATTGACATTACGAGACCAGCTTGTATTTCGTTTGACATTTCTCTAGGAACAGCGTTGGATGTCTAGACAAAACTAAAATGTTGCGCATGACTGTAGTAGCCTAGTGATGGACGTGCTTTAGGAGTCTTATATTACAGCATGACTTATAAGATAAGTATATTAACAGCAGAAAAAGCCATAGAGACAGCAGAAAAAAGCCATAGAGACAGCAGAAAAAAGCCATAGACAGCAGAAAAAAGCCATAGAGACAGCAGAAAAAAGCCATATAGACAGCAGAAAAAGCCATAGAGACAGCAGAAAAAAAGCCATAGAGACAGCAGAAAAAAAGCCATAGAAACAGCAGAAAAAAAGCCATAGAGACAGCAGAAAAAAGCCATAGAGACAGCAGAAAAAAAACATAGAGACAGCAGAAAAAAGCCATAGAGACAGCAGAAAAAAGCCATAGAGACAGCAGAAAAAAAGCCATAGAGACAGCAGAAAAAAGCCATAGAGACAGCATAAAAAGTCATAGAGACAGCAGATAAACAAGAGCAAATAACCAATCAAGTGCAATTAGGTTATATGAAAAGCAGATAAGTCATATCTAGAGCTGAGGTGAGGTGGTTGAGTTGTAAAGCGCTTGGCTACCAAACCGGTGGTCCCTTGCTCGACTCCTGGTGAAGTCTGAGATTTTTTATTTCTGGATCTTTAGGGCGTCTCAGAGTTCACCCATCTCTAATGGGTAGCTGAAATTGGTTGGGAAAAGTAAAGGAGGTTAGCCATTGTGCAGGCCACATGACACCCTCGTTAACTGTGGCCACAAAAATTAATGACCTTTACGTCCTATGCCCTATAGGTCTGAAAGGGGAACTTTTAGAGCTGATAATCCATATCAAGATCAGATAAGCATATCAAGATCAGATAAGCATATCAAGATCAGATAAGCATATCAAGATCAGATAAGCCAGAACAAAATTAGATAAGTCAGATCAAGAGAAAATATGCCAATCGAGATCAGATGAGCCATATGAAGATAAATTCATTCTAATAAAGATCAAATAAGCAACATAAAGAGCATACAAGTCAGAACAAAGGGCAGATAAACCAGGTAGATAATATACTTCGTCCATTGTCTTAGCAAAGTAGCAAATCCCTAAGATATGCAAAGATACTTTAACTTTCTTCTTATCTTATCTTATCTTATATAATACAGAAGTTACTTCAAAAAAGAAAATGATTACGTCCCACGAGTCATGCATTTAGTCATGCATATTAACCAATGACTTAAATTCTGCCAAGTCACTGGTTTTCCTGGCTAGCTCAGGCAACCCATTCCATGCTCTATTAGCACTAGGGAAGAAGGAGTATTTGTACAAATTTGTCCTAGCATATGGGACGAGGAATGTGCTTTTATCTTTGTGTCTTTCAGAGTATTTTATTAAATTTTGTTTTTGTATTTGAAGATTATGGTTCAGTGTTTTATGTATAATTGCTACTTTACTTTTGAGTCTTCTGTCCTGAAGGCTTTCTAAATTTAGTGATTTTACTATAGGTGTTACTCTAGTCAAATGTGAATATTCATTTGTTATGAATCTCACTGCTCTATATTGTGTCTGTTCCAGCTTCTTAATGTTTTCTTGAGTTCAGGTGTCCCAAACGGAGGATGTATATTCTATTATTGGCCTAACCAAGGTTAAATAACATTTTAGTTTTATGTTCTTATTTGATTTATAGAAATTTCTTTTAATAAACCCTAATGCTTTGTTGGATTTTTTTATAGTTTCATCAATATGTGGATTCCATGACAGTTTTTCATTTATTATAACATCTAGATATTTTGCGTTTTTAGTCTGTGTTACTGGTTTGCCATGAATAAGATAAGTGGAATTTATTTGTTTTAGTTTTTTTGTTACTCTTAACAACTGACATTTTTCTGGGTGGAAAGACATGCTCCAATTTGATTCCCATTTCTGTAATTCCATCTAATTCTCTTTAACAAAAATGGTAGACGAGGTATGCTTATACATTTTAATAAAGTTACAGGTTTTATTATAAATACTGTCCCACTGATTTTTGGAATGATAAAGTGGATGAGTATTCCAAACTATAGCACAAATCTTGATTCTGTCCAGTACTGTCAAGTTGAGCGACGAGCTATATTGAAATTTCTACCTACTCAGTCCCATAATGAATGACTTTCCTATGTTAAGTTTTGACCCGCAAGCCAGTCAAAAGATTTAAACCTGTCAAAAATGTTGATGATATCGCACTCGCTTGATGGGAAAAACGTTTTTATTATCAGCGTAAGCTTTAACTTTAACAGCAGTTATTGGGCCAGGAATATTACTACCCACAATTGAACTGTCTACTCTAATAGATTCCAGAAGAGGTTCCAAACAAAGCGTGTAAAGACATGGTGAGAACGGACACCCCTGGCGTACTGACATTTTCAAAGAAATACTTGAACTAAGGGAGTGATTTATTAACAATTGACTTGTTGCTCCCGAGTAACATAGCCTAATAAACCCCAGTAAATAAGAAGCAATTCTACTCTTGTCCACACCTGGAACAGAAGAGAATGGTCAACCCGATCAAAAGCCTTTTCTTGGTCAATAAACAAAAGGGCAGCATTTAGGTTCTTATCTTTGCTAAAACTGGTGAAATCTCTCAGAAAGTGATTCATTTTAAGAATATTATTTTCAGGATTACAGCAGAATTGGTCTTGTCCAATGAGTTGAGGAATCAGAGGTTTTAGTCTAAGAAAGATAATTTATTTTCATTAACAACTTATAATCAGTATTCAATAAAGAAATGGGTCTGTAGTCGTTAACAGAGGTGATGTTTTCTGATTTTTTCGGTATTAGTGTAATGTAAGCCTCATTAAACTGGGCAGGAAATTGTTCAGACTGTAACGCATCACTATGCATTCACAAGAGAATAGGCCCTATAAACTCAAATGTTTGTCCATCAAAGCCAGGAGATTTGATTTTTTTTAAATAATTTTTTAATGTATAAGTAATGTGTCCTGGGCTAAAGAATGACCAAATTACAAAAAAAGAGTAGTTAAGAGTTATATATTTAGTTTTTTTAAGTTACAGTCTAGCTGTAATATTTTTGCATATTTTGCAATGCAATTGATCTAACATTATCCTAACATATGGAAACTAGTAATAAGTAATGAGTTTTTATCTTTGAAGGAGTCCCGGGTTCGAATCCTGGTGAAGACTTCAATTTTAAATTTCGGGATATTTGGGTGCTTCTGAGTCTCCCCAGCTCTAATGTTGTGGAAAAGTAAAGGCGGTTGCTGGCTGTCCTGGCCCTCGATAACCGTTTGCATCAGAAACAGATGACCTTTACATCATCTGCCCTATAGATCGCAAGGTCTGAAAGGGGTACTATACTTTTTATCCTTGTGTCTTTTTAAGTATTTCCTTAGATTATGTTTTTGTACTTGTTAGTTAATGTCCTAGTATTGCTACATTACTTTCTTGGATTCTGCGACGTTCTGTCCTAAAGTGTTTCTTTACGACTGACTTCTGTATGAGAACAATGAACATTCTGATTCCTTCAAAAGGTTCGAGTCGTCCGCTGTCAAGCGTGAACAAGTGCAGTTCACCGGAAGTAGAGCGCTGTGTTCAGAATCAAAAGGCTTTCTGCTAACTTTTTCTCCTTTTTTAAATAGGGGGGGGGGGGTGACATTAGCTTCTTTCCAGTCCCTTGGTACTGATGTGAAATAAAGGTTGTCTTCAAGTTATCCCAATAAACAAGCATTCATTGCTGCTGCTACGCATGTTAGAATGCATCTTCCATGAAACGAAAATATGTCATAAAAACAGTGATACCCAACCTAGGGCCCGCGGGGAATATCCGTCCCCTTGACACTATTTCCCCACAATACTAAATGATGCCGCATTTAACTCTCGATGCTTTCTGTGAGACGCGTGTGGACGATGTAGATGATCCGCATACCGAAATAGGACGGGCACCACCAGAGAAGCCACGACCTAATGTGCATTATGTGCATTGCACGCAGGTGGACAAAAATTATTCCAAAATTATATTTTTATTTTAAATTACTTTAATGAAAAATAAATTACTTAATTGTTTTATCTATATATAATTATCCTTTGAAAACAGAAAAAAAAAAAATAACCAAAGTATATAAAAGAAAAATTTAACAAACAAAAAGCTTACCTAACAGACAGACAGATAGACATACAGACAGAGTGAGTTGATATAAGCTTTATAAAAACAATGATTTTCGTACTTAAAATTATTTTCGGGATAAAAAATGTACATAAAACAAGAAATACCTGTAAAAATAATTCTTAGAAAAAAAAAAGCTCATACGCAGTGCATGATCCTATCACTTATTAGGACCAGAAGAGAACATGGGTTGGGGAGGGGGGAGGAAAGAAACGGATATCTGGATGGATTGCTTTTTTTTAAATCATTTTTTTTTCAGAAACAAAAAAAAGGGGTAAACGACCTGAATTCAACTCATGGCTCAAGCCGACATGCTAACCACACTGCTAGTGAAGTGGTTATGAAAATAAAAGAGTGTATAGTTATCTATTGTTTGTTTCAAACTTACTTTAAAGCGGCGACCTATAAAGGGGACTAATTCAGCTTATACCACCGCTTCAGTCAAGTACAATTTCTTTCTCTTGTTCGAGATGCCAAATAAAATGATTAGTTACCAATAGTTAATTAACTAATTGTTTTTTTTTAATTGAGTCTTATGTTGTCAGGTAAAAGAAATAATTTTGCACATTTTCAGCTTGATCCGAGATGGTGTGTCTCGGCCATAACATGTACAAACTTTTTACCAGACATGCAGACAGCGTGAGTTGATATAAGCTTTGTCAAAAACTTACATAAAACAAACCATTAGCAGTATTGACTGCAAGGAGTTGTGAGCAGTAGTTTCCGTCGAAAATAAATTTTTATGCACTCACCCATTAGTGGGTAACTTTCACAATAATTGGGGGGGGGGGGCGAGTTTTAGAACGATACATTTGTCACTGGTTCATTAATTAATTAAGAGTTAATATTTAACCTTCTATGAAGATGGCGCCACATGTAGTTCATTAAGCACCATGTATTCTTAAGCTTGAAATCTTTTAAGATCCTAGTAGTATAAACTATCAAATTACGTAATACGTTTAATGGTTTAATTAAAAATATTTAAATGTATTTCAGTATGATATTAATATATATATATGTATATGTATGTATTAACATACCATCAAATACCATGTAATGTTTAGGTTTAAAACAAAACAGCTAACGAGTATAAGGAATACATTGTGCATCTACATTTTATGCATCATTAACCTCTCTGGCAGAACATGCTACGCCGCTGACCCCCAAACTGTATCGGCAATGACGCTCTCTTGGACACATCAGCTGTGTGGAGAGGGGGGAACTGCTTTGGGGGCGGCATCGTTCCGACCACAGCTAAAGCCCAGGCTTTCATCTCATTTCCATGAGATGATCCAAGTTGTTTCTCGACCGAAGAAGGCCATAGTAGTAATCTCTCTTTTCGATATCTCCTACGGCGAACTTAAAGCAGGTCGGCGTGACAAAGGTGCCCCCCCCCCGTAAGCGCTATAAAGATCAACTCAGGCTCCATTTCGCCCTCACTGGCAAAGAGGAACGTAGCTGGCAGCAGATGGGCTCTACAAGAGACAGTTGGATGGAGAGCTCACGCAAAGGCTGCGGGACAAACATTTGTGACCCAAAGGAAAACCGTTATTGATGACAGGCGCAGAAGATGAGAGGAGAACTTCAGTAGACTGCCAGCGGACAAAGGCTTTGTCTGTACGAGATTTTTAAAAATATACGGGTCGCAACAGGGGTTTGCATAGTCATCAAAAACACTGCTATCATGCTTAATCTTCGGAATCGAAGACATATCCATTATTATTATTGTTATTATTGTTATTATCATTATTATTATTATGTTAGAAAAGAGCGAGTATTCATTCTCAGGCGAAGCCAGGGTCGTGTTTCGTTAAAGGGAAACAAAATTCATCATAGTCCCTTTAAAGTTTGAAGCTAACAATAAATAACTATAAAACCTTCTATCTTCATGACCGCTTCGCTTGCAGAGTGGTTAGTGTATAGGTTTGCGGAGGTTGAGAAGGCTTTAGCCATAGAATTCGAATTCAGGTCGCCCCCTTTTTTTTTGTAACAAAATACATTTCAGTTCATCTTTCTCGCCCTATCCCTTTCCAACTGATCCAGACAACTGATAGGATTAAAGCCCATTGAGAAAGCTAAAAGCATGAAATAGCGCTAAACAAAAACAATTGGTACAAATATTTCTAATCGCACAGATTTATTGTTGTTGGTCTAGATCTATTACAAATTTCAATAACATGGCTAATACAACTGCGCTTAATTTTACCTTTTTTTAAAAAAAGTATTACAAAGCTTCTATCAACTCAATCTGTCTGTATGGTAAAAAGTCTGTACACGTTATTTCTCCCACACCCAATCTCGGATGAAGCAATAAGATAACTATACAATTTTCCATGCTCATAGACTCTTTGCTAGTAGAGTGGTTACCGCATTGGCTTGAGAAGCCTGAGAAGGCCTTAGCCCTCTATTTCGAATTCTGGTCGTTCCCTTTAAAAAAAAATACATTTAAAAAGCGATCACCCAGATAACCCGTTGTTTCTTCTTCCCCCCCCCTCCTCATTTCCAACTGGTCCAGACAAGAGATGGGATATTAGCGTATTGAGGAGCTAAAAGCATAAAAGTTTGCTAACAAAAACAATTGGTAAAAAAAATATTTCTAATCAAACTAATATATTATTGATAGTCTAGTTCTATTACAAATTTTATAGCATGACTGATCCAAAGTAATTGATACACTTAATATAAGCTTTGTTGTGTTTTTTAAAGTATTTTTTTTTTATATTTTGCTTGTATTAAGTCCTTTCCACGGACTTGCCTTTAGCATGTGATTAACGTATGCGAAAAGAAAATATAGGTCAGTGATCAATACAGAACCTATATAACTTTTATAAAATACCCTTGTATAGTGCGATGGGTGTATTTGAATGAAAAGTGCTTAATGCTTACCTCCGCCATTACGAACACACAGATAAGGGAATCGTATCACGTTACTCATACCGACACAATACCCAATAACGGATAAAGTATACTCCAGTTTCCTGGCCCACGTATGCCTCGGGTTTGAATCCTTGCTTTCATCATTCTCGCTGTCTTCGACACTTTGGTTGTGAGGACTAACACTGACCACTACCGATTCCTTGTCCAGCAGTGTCTTAATATCCTCCGGCCTGTCCATGTCTGAGCCTCCGTCGTCCCCGATCGTGGCCAGTGTGCTGGACTCTGAAGTGCTGACTTCTTGTTGGCCGCTGGTCATCTTGTAGACATGCAAAACGGATAATAAGTTGGTGGTATCTCTAGTATCAACGGTGTTTTAAGGAAAGAACATGTCCGCTGCTATGATATCAACTTCTCTGTGTATAACTTATGCCCCAGTCCTTCTATTAAAATCGAATTTAAAAAACAAGTTTTGGAAGAAAAAAAATTAACTTCTCGAAGTTAAAAGGGAGGGAATAGAAAGGGGAGGACGTGAAGGCTGAATGAGTTCAGAGTTCACAGTGTTCATTTCGACATGGAATGCTATTCATAGTAGTCGTAACATAGGAGGAACTATTGAGGGCGAAGGTGGGTAATTCTTTGCTGAGACTTTTAGCCATTTTTTTGTTTTGCATGCCATTGAAAAGGCGAGAGTTGTACCAAACAGACAGAGTGAGTTGACATATGCTTTGTAATAATTACTAGGGGATGAAGATCTGTGTCGTTGGATAAAGCTGTGAATCTTTGACGTTGGATGTAGGTGTGAAGCTGTGGCGTGGGTTGTAGATTGAAGCTGTAGCTGGGTCCTATGGAGGAGCTGTGACGGTAGGTGTGAAGCTGTGGCGTGGGTTGTAGATTGAAGCTGTAGCTGGGTCCTATGGAGGAGCTGTGACGGTAGGTGTGAAGCTGTGGCGTGGGTTGTAGATTGAAGCTGTAGCTGGGTCCTATGGAGGAGCTGTGACGGTAGGTGTGAAGCTGTGTCGTGGGTTGTAGATTGAAGCTGTAGCTGGGTCCTATGGAGGAGCTGTGACGGTAGGTGTGAAGCTGTGTCGTGGGTTGTAGATTGAAGCTGTAGCTGGGTCCTATGGAGGAGCTGTGACGGTAGGTGTGAAGCTGTGGCGTGGGTTGTAGATTGAAGCTGTAGCTGGGTCCTATGGAGGAGCTGTGGCGGTAGGTGTGAAGATTCAGCAGACTGAAACCTTTTTTTAAAAAATTTTGGTGTCTTTTTTATTTATGGTGCACATATCTCTTTTTATCAGGAGATATATTTTGAAATTGGCAAATCTTTAGGGGAAAAAAATAGGTTATTGTCACGCCACTTTTGATGTTTATAAGCAGCAGGACATAGATCCAGCCTTGAATGGATCCCACTGAAATGTGTTTATGAAGTTAGTTATATTTAATGCACGACTGGCTCCTTAAAAGTAAATCTAGTATTCACGCCTACACCCTCTATCGATTCCAAAATTAGAAACGGTTGAAAGTATCTATATATATATATAATTAACTTCTTCCCTCAAGCGTTTGGACGAGAAGTAAAGGAAAGATAACTCTCTTATTTCTGCGGATATTTATAGTTCGTCCGTCGTGGTTCGATGATGACCACTTTGTCATCCAGGGGGCTGATAGTCATCCCACGAAAAACTTGTGGGGGGGGAGGAGAACACGTGGGTATTCACACGTCGCTACGGATGGCTGCGCGCTGGACTGTCAAACCCTACCCGCTCCCATCCCCCTTCGTCATGCGGGAGGTTTGGACTAAAAAGTTAACTCTGAAGGAACATCCGAAACATGTAAAACATTTTACAAACAAACATTTTACAAACACTAAATAGCAGCGCCGGACTTAAGCATTGTGGGGCCCTATTCGAAACGGATTTCGCGGGGCCAAGTTTGAGTAGGGAAGCGGACAATAGGACAATTTAGGAGTTTGAATTAGAAAATAAATTCGTCTATGCATTTTATTCATTCTTTACTACGTACAGAATTACTTTACGAGTCTTGCGTGTAGCAAAGTCATACAGTATTTCATAATAATTATGTTTCCTACATAGATCACGCTCAATAGCAAGAATTACCAAATGTTTCAATTGTTGATCTCAAGTAATTCTTCATTAGTTTGAGGCGCGAGAAGCTTCTTTCACCTGATTACACAACTTCGGGAGATTTCCAGGAGCTGCTGGTAAATCGACAGGAGGGTGCGGGAAATCTGTTTTAAGTTATAAAATGGTTTAATTTAATAATTTATACACCTTGAATTAGCGCGGGTCCTATGAAAGTGCGGATCCTTTGAAAGTGGTGGCCCACTGCGGTCGCATAGGTTGCAGTGGCCTAAGACCTGCCATGCAAAATAGCGGCGTATTCTACGCCGCCGGTCGACTAGTATTATATATTCAGAATGCATGGCCAACTTTGTTTTGGCTGTGTCTTAAACTCTGTTTTCCCGATGGTCATTAGTTTGACCCCTGCCCACTGTCATCACATACCTTCCTTCAGGGTTTTTGGGATTGGACGTAGATCTAATAATCATCATTTCTGAAAAAGGTCTGGAACTTAAAAAACAAATTTTAAAAAAATTGTTTCGACATTTTTGAGGACCGTTATTTTCACTTAACGAACTTCGCCTTCGTCTGAACCGACACGATTTTCAGTGGTTTTCAAAGAGGGATCACCCAAGCGTACATGAGTGGGGCTCATAGTAAGCGGGGCGTAACACAGTCACTGCGATGTGAAAGCTGTACCAAGACGTTAGCAGAAGTCTAGATAGACCACAAGGTTCTTTCCTGTTTGAAATGTATCACTTCTACCCTTCCCTCCCCGAATTAAATGTTCCGGCAAAGTTCTTTTAATAGCATCCGAAATAAAGAACGATAACAAAAATCAGTCTAATGATTTTAGATTAGACTACTAGGTACATTCCGACTAATATTTTTTGTCTAATAATGCGAATGTTTTTTATTACTGAGATTAAGGAAGATTGCAGATTTTATTTTCTGGCTACTGTGACCTATTTATTTTGCTACATCTAGCGCAAACAAATCAGTTGCTTGCTGGGATTGTTGATTACTTTTTAATTTTTTTCTTACCCTTGTATCTTTTTTTTTTGGCGTATTTCAAATTCAGTCTTTTTTGGTGAGCTTAAAGGTGGTCGACGTAACAGAGGCGCCCCAAGGAAACGCTTCAAAGACCAGCTTAGGCGTCAACTTTTCTTGGCTGACATAGAAGAGAGCACCTGGTTGCATGCGACCTCAGAACGAGACAGCTGGAGATCACTCACGAAGGCCGCTGGGACTGCGCAGCCAGGGGAAATACTGCATTCCTCACTAACTTCGGACTCGAGGACTAGCATTATTATTATTATCTTTCTTTGGCAGTAGTTTTGCTTTGAATCTGAAAAATCAGCGTTACATAAAATATTTGAGGTCTGCTACACATTAAGTCATCCGTGATATTTATGGCATGTGAATAGCCCCAAACGTTTTTCTAATGGGGGTTACCACCAACGTGCAGTAGTTTTGCTTTGAATCTGAAAAATCAGCGTTACATAAAACATTTGAGGTCTGCTACACATTAAGTCATCCGTGTAATTTATGGCATGTGAATAGCCCCAAAAGTTTTTCTAATGGGGGTTACCACCAACGAGATGACAAGCAAACTTTGTCCAACTAATTATCTATAAAAGTCTGAGAAGTAAGAGACTTGACATTTGTCTGGCCAAATTTTGTCGGTAATACTTTATGCTTTTCACATGATACACGAGTTAACCTCAGTAAATTACTTGCGATAATACAACTAGATATATTAAATAATATAAACCTAGATGTCCAAACTACAGCCGCCGGTTATATTCGGATTTGAAGCGGCTCTATTAGGCATCCAGAAACTGCTGGCTATAGTAATAATGGCAATGTCTTGGATTTCGAAGAATTAAGGATGAGTGCAGTATTTCACATGGCCACGCAAACACAGCCGGGGGCTTCTAGTTACGTTTTCATCACGTCGTCTGCGTCTGATTTTTAACAAGGGCTTTTATATCGACCTCAAATGTGTGTGCCCGCGGCCTTTGCGAGAGGTCTCCGACTCTTTCAGAGACCATCTGCTGCCAGCTAATTTCCTCTATGCCAGTAAGGGTAAAATGGCTACTGAATTGATCTATATATAGCGTTTAAGGAGAGTGGAGTCCCCTTCATTACGCCGTCCTTATATAATCCCTTTTAATAAAATAGCAAAATATAAAAATACTTTTTGTAAAAGTGCGTATATACGGAAAAGAACTCGATATTTACAACCATATATCTCAGTGCTGTAAGATTTGTCTCCTTTTCTCGATATCTAATAAAATTAACTAATTAACACCAATTATTTTTTTTTTTATTGATTCGTGTTTGGTTAAGAACCATGAATAAATGCAAAGTTTCAACTTGATCCGATAATGGGAAGTGGGAGAACTAACGTGTTCAAAATGTTGTACCAGACAAGAGTTTATAGAAGTTCAGCTTTTTAAAAATTCCATACACCACAAGGAATATATGACATATGTATTGTGAATAGTCACCATTAAGATAAGGTAAGATAAGATAAGTTTATTGATCCAATCAAATGGAAATTCAGTTTGACTACAATTGACAAACTCAGCGTAACTACTTTACAAAAACAATATGGATGAAAACATTCGAACAACATTCACATACACACAACCAGCGCTTTATGAGTTTGACTTCTATGTACTTCTCGATGACGACAGCTGGTCTTGTAACACTCTGACCGATAGTGGGATAAAGGAGTTTTTAAATCTTTCTGTTTTAGTCTTAATGGAAAGGAGACGACCACTTCGTTCAGATCTTATGTAACAGTGGTTTAATGGGTGCAGTAAATGTAAAGTGGAGGGAGCACTAAGAAAGGAATGTCCAAAGAACAGCTGGATGGATATCACAACAATGGACCGGCCTCTCTCTTGATATTCTGCTAAGAACAGCAGCTGATTGTGAAAAGTGGAGGCGGACTGTCACAGCACCCCCACATCGAAAGTCAAGGGACAGATCATGATGACGAGGAGGCATTGAGAGTTTCTCTATATTCATAAAGCGCTGGTTGTGTGTACGTGTTTCGTGTGGGAATGTTGTCCGTATTTGCATCTGTATTGTTATTGTACAGCAGTTACGCTGAGGTGGTCAATTATAGTCAAACTGAATTTCTATTTGATTGGACCAAAAAAAAATTATCTTCACTTAGATGGTATTCATGGAGGCAACTCAATTTATCTTCTCTTAGATGGTATTCATAAAGGCAACTCAATTTATCTTCTCTTAGATGGTATTCATGGAGGCAACTCAATTTATCTTCTCTTAGATGGTATTCATGGAGGCAACTCAATTTATCTTCTCTTAGATGGTATTCATGGAGGCAACTCAATTTATCTTCTCTTAGATGGTATTCATGGAGGCAACTCAATTTATCTTCAAGAAGATGGGGGAGGGGGGGGGGGTAAATAAATGGTACTACTTTGTCAAATTTTAAGTGTTTAAATTAACACACACACAAAATGTATTCATCCGCCCCAGACTTCTGACAAGCACATTTTTCTTCTCGGAGATAACAAAAAAATTGTTAAATGCGCATAAAAGAGATAAGGCAGTCGAGACAAGTTGATTTGAAGACAATGAAAGAGACCCATGCCAGGCATTATTATTGTTTATAAGTGAGCTAGCTTCTCAAGAAATAGTGTGGGAGATGTTTGTCTGCAGAGTTCTTTTTTTTATTTTAAAAGCATCCACTGGAAGTTTAGAGCAAGCTGCTGTATTTACAAACTAAAATATACTAGTTCTCAGCAGCAACGTGCAGAAACATATCATACACAAATAAAATAAAACAAAGAAGAGGAATTGTAACTTTTACTAACCAATTTTAAAACAATAATTAAACATATTTACTTGGTCATGCTATCAACAAATTGGCACAGTATAATAATAATGAGGTAATGTCAAGGCCATGTCTGATAGAGACCCCCCATGATGCACTGTGCTATGACAAAAGGTTCATTAACATACCAACAAAACAAAACTTTTCTTTAATGATTTACATGCTCCTGAATCAATGACTGGAATGAATTCAAATGCTTGGCATTTAAGACTTGACAGTTTCTAGCTCACTGCACCAACAAATGTAAGAAACTGCCATTAAAGTTTTACAAAAAAACAAACATATAAAATTATATGTGCTTTATGACATCATCAAAACATCATAAAATCAGAAATAAGATCATCAGAGCATCACAAAGTTATCAATAAGTTCATCATAACATCAGAAAATTAACAATAAGATCAAAATATCATAAAATTAGCAGTGAGATCCTCAAAACATCAAACTCTTAAAAAGGATATGAATTTAAAAAATTGCAAGCATAAGTTCCTAGTAATCATTCCATCAATTCAATAAAAAAAACAGAAGAAATTAAAATGCTATCAGATCAACATGCTCACTACTAGAACCATACAAAAATAGCTTTTTTTTTTGTTGCTCTTGGAGAGACAATGTAAAGGCGTGATTGTAAAATCTAAAAAAATATCCAATCCACTCTGGAATAAATACATTTCAGGGCCAGCAAGTTATTGAACTATTTTTAACAAAATATAAAATTTTCTCAGGATACTGAAATATTTGATTATGTGAAGCTTATTGTAAAAATAAAACTTCAAAGACCCAAACTTTATCATGTGTTCAATTTTTTTTTCTTCTATATTTTGTGTTAAAAGTTAGCATTACATCATAGTAGATTGAAGTTTATCCCTAATACCAAACAAACATACAGATATTAGGGTCCAATTCCACAATGTTTATCTTTAAAATCAAATAAATGCATTTATTATTCTAAGTCTAGGATCATATCTGGTTGTCTGCTGTGTTGACTTTGGGTATCCTCCAAGACCAAGGCATCAGAAGTGGTTTTGTTGCTGCGGGAAGCATCCTCTGAAATCTGCAGATCCAGACTGTCCTGGCTACTAGGAGTGCCCTCCAGGTCATGGACACCAAGACTGTTGCTGCTGCTGGTGGTGTCCTCATGGCTACGGGCATCTTGGTGACCAGTTTGGGTCATCCCCAAGTCTAAGACATCAGGTCTCTTCTGCTGGCTACTCAAGTTCACATTCATGTGTAGGACATCAGGTCTATTGCTGGAGGTTTCACTTAACTCTACCATGTCAGGACTAGTCACTGAATCAATGACTACTTCACTGACTACATCTGTAGCACTGTCCTGACAATCTTTACATGAAGAGGATCCTGAACTATCACCTTTAGGTAGATAACATAAATCAGTAAAGCTTAAAATATAAATCAGTAAAGCTTCAAATTTAAATCAGTAAAGCTTAAAATATAAATCAGTAAAGCTTCAAATTTAAATCAGTAAAGCTTAAAATATAAATCAGTAAAGCTTCAAATTTAAATCAGTAAAGCTTATAATTTAAATCAGTAAAGCTTAAACCATAAATCAGTAAAGCTTCAAATATAAATCAGTTAAGCTTAAATCAGATTTATTTGAACCAGGCAAAATAAAATTGCTATTCTGATCTTAAAAAAGTAAATAACTTGGAAGTGTAAGGTTCTTCAGTCGAATGTTGAGGGTTAGTTGAAATCATGTGGGAAGTTTGAGAGTGAGGGGGGACAGTTTGAAACAAAGTATAAGGGAGGAAAGTAAAGATGGTTGGCAGGTGTGAGGTTTTTTAATAGTATTTTCTAAATTATAGAATATTTCAACAAAAAGAAGGTAATTAATGCATTTCTATGTGTTTAACTACTCAGGCATGTTAGAGACCGAGTCGTCCGTTTTCATGGCTGATGTTACATGCCATGATGGCACTAGGGAAGGAGCACTTGTACTAATTTGTCCTAGCTTATGGAACAAGAAATGTACCATTTGTGGCAGTGATTCCGAAATCAAAGAAGTTAGGTAGATTTGTAAAGATATAAGCAGTTTGAACTAGCCCCATGTGGTGACAGACTGCTGTGAACTGACCCAGTCTCATAGGTAGGGGACAGGACCATTATAAAGAACTGGACTTGAATAGCCCATGGTTCACACCTGTCTGCTCAGAGAAATCCTTCTCAGTGACCATAGCATTCAATGAGGGTGGTCAGCTGCTAGCCATAGAGATCGAGAGTGGAGATTATTTTTGTAAACATTGCCAGTCATAGATTTTTTTTTAAAGTCTAAAACAGATTTCTTTATGTTAGTTGTTTGTTTTTTTTAAAGTCTAAAACAGATTTCTTTATGTTAGTTGTTTGTTTGTTTTTAATCTAAATAGTGAATAAAGGATTTGAATTTTTTTAGATTCTTTATAGTATGTCTTTTGTGCTCTAGCAGTCTGTTGAGCTCTAGCAGTCTGTTGAGCTCTAGAAGTCTGTTGAGCTCTAGCATACTCAGTGCCATGTTCCCTTTTTCAGACACTGCGCCCACCCCTTTGAAACCCCTTTGAAACCGTAAACCATATCCTCTTTGAATGCCCCTCCCTAATCCACCTTAGGCAGACCCTACTTCCACTACAGCCCAACATAGCCAACACCCTGTACGGCAGTGCTGAACAACTGAAGAAAGCAGCACACTTTTGTTTCCTTGGCACAGTCTGCAAAAGAGCTCAGCAGCAATAAAGCTGGCTAGAAGAAGAAGAAGATCTAGCAAATATATTGTAAAATTCATTTATGTTTTAAAAAAAATTTTTTTAGCTCCTTCCTTTGGGGGCGTGTTATTCAATGACTTTTTCATGTCAGTGACTTGAAGTGGCTTTCTTCACAATGAGTCTTTTTGTTAGTAACTTAACTATGTTGACTATAATAAACACTTGCCTCTCTCTCTCTCTCATATGAAGAACACATTCAAACATGCATAACATTTGATATTTTGGGTTTTTGGCACAGCGGCACAATTTAGACCATGTCCTGTCCATAATCCCTCAAGGGCTACTTCCCCTTTATAGCTCATGAGCTAAATTTTATGCAGGTATTGTATTAAAAATAAGGTCCATTCATAGCTCAAATAGTAAAAATGTATATAATTTAATAAAAATATGTTGCAAATATGTATATATTAACAATTACTTTGCCCAATCTCAAATCAATTTTCTTAGTCAACCCCACCTCCCAGATAAAGCCCAGTATTATCCCAGGGTCAACATAACCAAACAGGGTTTTTAAGTTGTCTGCTCCAAAATCGAGCATAACAAATATGCCTATATTTTTAAAACATATACACAAGTCTTAACTAAACACTAACCTAATACTGTTTCACTGCTTTCAGCACTCTCTCTAGTCTGACTTTTCCTACACAATAGATCCTTTTGCTTCAAGGAGGACTTGGCTTGGTATAGCCATTTGTTCAATTCCCCAAAAATTTCTGGAAACAGATGTCCAAATCTCTGGACAGAAACAAAAAAAGAAAAATTAATTAACAAAAGCCATGGACCGTGTTCATCCAACGTAAATCAACACCATCATTATGGCTCCATCGCTATGGCACCCTGGTAATAATACAGTGGGTACTGACACACATAGGTGTGACTGGTAACTCCATCGCAGACTCCTTGGCCCACTAGGAAGCGCTAACACCACCTACCAAGCAAGCTAGGAGTTTCCATCATGCTCTGGCAACAATATAAAAATAGAAATGGAAAAATGGTTTGAGTGCTGGGACTATTCCCTTTAAATATTTGGTTTGTCTACCTGAACTAAAGATAAGGTCAAACCTAAAAGAAAAAAAAAGCAATAGCAGCTAATGATCTGTGCAACGTAATATAAAAATGCTAGTGATTTTAAAAAGTTAGGTTCTATTTAATCTGTTTTTAAAGTTAGGTTCTAATAAAATTTAGCCTTGACAATGTCCTCAAAAAGTCTGTAATCTTTACAAATAGATTTAACAAGACTCATGATATAAAAAAAAAACAAAAAAACGCAGTTACTTTAGTCTCAATTTTGTTTTTGACATGTTTGGTCTTAATAAAGAGTGTTAAAACATGAGATGAATGATACTTACTCTACACTTGTCTACATCGCCCTCCATGTAGTCAATGTAATTCATATAGATGTCCACAGCAGTGGTATATTCATCTAACATCTTCTCCAGTAGAACTCTATAAAGTCTAATCATGTGGCCAACATTAGTGCTAACATCGTTCAACAACTTGTCTGAGAGAGGCCTTTCTAGAATTAATTTCTCGTAGTCCTGAACAAAAAAATAGTTTGAAAACTTTAGACCAGTGTTTCCCGAACTTTTTCCTTAAAGGAACACTTCACACATTCTGAGTATTTAGCGGAACACTTTTCTAATTTTTTTTAGAGAGATTAATTCACGAGGAGGCCTACTAGTTAATTATTCCAGTAGTTCATGGAACACCTATTCAGACCTTGCAGAACATTAGGGTTCTGCGGAACACAGTTTGGGAAACACTGCTTTAGACTATTTTTGTTTGTACAGTTTTGATCTGGGCCAGGGCATTACAGTTATGACTTAGTGAATGTCAGATTGATACAGTAATGTTTAAATGTATAAATTCACACAATATTTGAGCCTTACGGTATTTTTCATGTGCTGGGTAAACTGGATAGCAAGAGTATAAAAGGAATCCTCTAGATTTTTCATGAAGACAGAATGGAGGAAAGGATGACAGTTTTAGTTGATGTATGACTATTTCATTGATCTTTTAGACTATGCATTCTTCTGTTTGATCTATGTGATCACTTATTTTGGTTGCATTGAAACCTATTGACATTCTACTCGTTTCTTAATGCGCACCTCAACCAATGTAAGTTTTTATGTCAGCAAGTGACTGGACAAGTGTGCAGCGATTACATCCTTAGTCACACCTACACCCTAAAGCAGTCATGTCGATGCAGTTTGTGACAAATACATACACATACTCTTTCCTTCAGACAAAAAAAATTGCTCAGTATCCTGCAAGTGAATGTAGTCTATGAGATCATACATTATAGTGAAGGAATATGAGTTGAATTATTTTGTGTACTGACAGTGAGACCTGAGAACTTGTCTAAGATAAGCTGCACAATAGATTTGGAAACATGCAATCATGATACAAGCATCAGAAAATGATAGATCACGGTTATGTTTTTATGCTAATATCTTGAATTTGGGTTTAAGTGAATCTAGAATTAAAGAACAGACCTTGTAAAAGCAAAACAAAAACTGTCTCCAATGCAATCCATCTCTAGCCCAGACAAGAACATTCATTTTCTATCATGTAAGCAAGCCATTGATACATTGAAATGTCACAAAAACTAATAACATTCTTTCAATTTATAAGATGAACCAATCAAAAAGTTGAGACGTAGGCAAAATTATCATTAAGTGTAAGTTTGAGAGAACATACAAAACCAATTGCCAGGGAAAAAAGTTTGTAGGGATGAAAGAGTCAGCTAGCTTATCTCTTGGCAACAAGTGGTTAGGCTATTGAATGTGAGAGTTTGTTTCGAAATGCGAGCTGTGGCAGGTTCCATGACAGTCCAGATCAAATGGTTAAGAAATCTCTAACCATGACTGACCAGATGTTAGAAGTGTTGTTTCTTTTTTGAGCATGCATTAAAAGTAGGGGTGCACCGGATAATCGCTCCAACTTCGGCAGACTTTTTCACTATCCGGTTCCGGTCGGATATCACTACCGGATAGTAAAAGCTACACCTGTATTTCTATTAATATTGTTATACGCCTCCGCGCTAAGTCTTTTCCAGATATGCCAAACGGAGGTAACACTTAAATATCGAAACAACACAGGCAAAATGCAAACAATATAAAGGTAGTTGACACTGATAAACGATGTCCAACAAGAAGTTTAAACTAAATCTCAATGTTAATAAAAAATAAACCAATACTCATAAAGTGGACATGATTCAATAATGTCAGTTCTGAAAAACATTAAGGAATTTGTTTTTAAAACTATAAACTATGACTATGCACCAAATATTTTTTAGTACAAAGAAGGCGTGTTTATCTAAATAGAAATAAGACTTTACATTATAAATTCACATTACATACATAGCAGCGATGTCTGGCACATTTTAAAAGCTTGTCTTGACCTTTGAGTGGTCTAGTAAACATGTAATATTCCTTAACTATGTCATGCTGATAATCTATCTAGATGTGCGGGTATATCTCCAAAGGTAGAGATGAGCAACCCCCACCTCCTTTTGTTTGTTTAGTCCATAACAATGAGTTCACAGATAGGCAGCTGACCACATTAAGCCAGATGTCAACGTGTTGACACTTTCTAGAGGTCACATCTTATGAGGGAACTGAGTTTGTTTACTTGGAGAAGAATTTTTATTAGGGGCGTGACTATAAGCCAAATCTCAATAAGGTTAATCTGGTATGAGTTTGTTTATAATGAGATAGGTTGTCAATCAAGGGTCTGGATCACAAGCCACACCTTTATACCATTGGCCGGGACAATAAGTTTGTTTACTTTATGTCTCAATTAGGAGGCTGGACTACAAGCCAAAAAGACACTGACCAGGGGTATCTTTAAAGGGGAATTTAGGAAATTTAGGCACCGGATATATAGGCACCGCATATTTACGGATATTTAGGCTCCGGATATTTAGGCACCCGGAAATTTAGGCACCCGGATAATTATTCACCTGGAAATTTAGGCACCAGATAATTAGGCACTATTTGACAAGGCGGATAATTAGGCACCGGAGAATTAGGCACTCTTTAATTAGCGACCTTAATTTTGAAAATCATTTTAAAATGTTAACGTATATTTTATCCTTAGGCTATGGGCTATCGGTGACGTTATAATAAATAGCCACTATAACGATTCTAATAAAAGAAAAGCTCACAAAATGGGGAAAAATTACAATCATGAGAATGTGTGAAAAAAAAGAGTCATTATATAATATAGACATCACAGGATTCAGGGGAGGGGAGGTAGAGAGGATTCTCCGCTCATTTCTTCCCTCCATCACCAACCCCTAAGGTTGACTGGTGAGTTTTTTAAAATTGGTGGTTATGCAATTTGTGTAAATATTTAGTTACTAATGTAAATAGTTTAGATTTAAAAGTATTATAAAATATTTTTATTATGTCGGTGAGTGTTGGCGATAAATATAATCGCAATTGCCCTCTGCTTGTGGGAAAGGGAGGGGTCGTACTTTTAAAATGGGATAGGTGGGGGGGGGGGCACACACTCCCACTTAAGGGAGAGGATTTCTCGCAGATAGATGTAAACTTGGTAGTAAAAGTCACTTAGTGAATCTTAAGGCTACACACTGGGCTCAAGGGTATGGAACAGCATAGGTGCTAAATTGGAAGTCTGGAGAAACTTGTCTCTTTATAAAGAGTATGGGAATGAGGAGGAGGCTTTGCTTGCGTTACTTATAGGGATTAGATATGTTAATAAACTAAAGTAGTATTCCTTTTTTTATAACAGCATTAATCTCTATTATCAACCTCTTTAGGAAGATCTATTGTGTGAGTGTATAGGTGTGTTACCTCCTTCAAATTGTTTTTTGTGGTAATTAATTTTTACCTATATCTACGCATATATTCAATGTATGCAAATTTATGGGCTATAATATTTATATAAAATATATATGGTTGGACATTGCAAAATGGCTAGAAATCGCGAGAAAATATAATGTTTTGAAATTTAAAAAAAGAAAGAGTTTATGGAAAAGACAGATGAGATGAAAATTTCTATATTAATTTTTGGAATAGTGGTCTCTTTTCATTGAAAATCTTTAAAGTTCTTAATATGATGATTATGTTGACAATTTATAATAAAACAATGAATCAGGCTCCTTTACACAGGCGGGTATCTCAAAAGAAATTGGGTCCACCTGTTGATCCTATGAGACTCCTGGGTTCGAAAGGTATCGTCTTTTCCGCGACATACGAAATATCATGCAGATGCTATAAACGCTTTTATCCAGCTACATCAAAGTCGATTTGCTTTGTGGTCCAGTGTTAGTGGCCTCTTTCAGCAGGCCACTGTATAAAAGCTGCTTCTGTAACTACTAAGTCTCAATGTTCAAAAGCTTTTGATACAGACTACTAGAGTGTTTTTCCAGTTCGTTAAGTTGTTAGAGTTCTTTCTGCAACCAAGTGGCGCTCACAGATTGCATAATCATCAATTTTAAAAAACTCACCAGTCAACTCTTTAGGGGCTGGTGATGGACTGAAGCAATGAGCGGAGAATCATCTCTACCTCCCCTCCCCTGAATCCTGTGATCTCTATATTATATAATGACTCAGGAGTCATTTTTTCCACACATTCTTATGATTGTCTTTTTCTTCCCATTTTGTCAGCTTTTCTTTAGTTAGAATCGTTATAGTTGCTATTTATTATAACGTCACCGATAGCCCTTAGCCTAAGGATAAAATATACGTTAACATTTTAAAATGATTTTCAAAATTAAGGACGCTTATTAAAGAGTGCCTAATTATCCGGTGCCTAATTATCCGCCTTGTCAAAAAGTGCCTAATTATCCGGTGCCTAAATTTCCTAAATTTATCATCAGAAGCATTGCAATTTGTTGTTTGCACATGAAATGTATGTGCATCTTACATTTTTTTAAACAAAAATATTCTACTTCTTGAGGCCAGCAAGCGAAATTAAGGTTTTATCATTTTACATTAGCTGAAATGTGAGACTATTTCTAGTGAAATCGTTGAAAAGTACAAGACTTATTTGGATTCCTTGATTGTGGAATTTTGAAGCAAATTTTAAGACATCAAGAACTTGAAACCAGTTTTCAATACCCTCAGCTCACCATATAATGCATAAGCTGACATAGCTCCAGATGACATACCTCCAAGCAAATTATGACCTGAAATAGAAGTTCCAGTCAGTTCCTTCGCGGGAGCCTCATGGATGCCAGAAGCTGTATATCCACACTTTAAGAAACCTATAACTTCACATTTGATGGAACCACATTCATCTTGGAACAAGATTTTCTTTTTGTTTGAAAATTCTCAAGTGTTAGAATAGGTCGATGCTTATTGAAGTTAACATATCTTATATAATACAGACGTTACTTCAAAAAAGAAGATGATTACGTCCTACGCGTCATGCATTTAGTCATGCATATTAACCAATGACTTAAATTCTGCCAAGTCACTGGTTTTTCTGGCTAGCTCAGGCAACCCATTCCATGCTCTAATAGCACTAGGGAAGAAGGAGTATTTGTACAAATTTGTCCTAGCATATGGGACGAGGAATGTGCCTTTATTTTTGTGTCTTTCAGAGTATTTTATTAAATTTTGTTTTTGTATTTGAAGATTATGGTTCAGTGTTTTATGTATAATTGCTACTTTACTTTTGAGTCTTCTGTCCTGAAGGCTTTCTAAATTTAGTGATTTTACTAATGGTGTTACCCTAGTCAAATGTGAATATTCGTTTGTTATGAATCTCACTGCTCTATTTTGTGTTTGTTCCAGTTTCTTAATGTTTTCTTGAGTTGAGGTCCCACACGGTGGATGCATATTCTATTATTGGCCTAACCAAGGTTAAATAACATTTTAGTTTTATGTTCTTATTTGATTTATAGAAATTTCTTTTAATAAACCCTAATGCTTTGTTGGATTTTTTTATAGTTTCATCAATATGTGGATTCCATGACAGTTTTTCATTTATTATAACACCTAGGTATTTTGCGTTTTTAGTCTGTGTTACTGGTTTGCCATGAATAAGATAAGTGGAATTAATTTGTTTAATTTTTTTTGTTACTCTTAACAACTGACATTTTTCTGGGTGGAAAGACATGCTCCAATTTGATTCCCATTTCTGTAATTCATCTAATTCTCTTTGTAAAATATCTGTGTCTTGTTTTGTTTTTATTGTTCTATATATTATGCAATCGTCTGCAAATAATCTGACTTTTGTTCCTGAACTAATGCAATTTGGTAAATCATTTATGTAAATTAAAAATAGTAGTGGACCCAAGACTGTTCCTTGAGGTACACCTGAGTTTACTGTTATTGGTGTTGATTTAGAGCCATTTATTATTACAGTTTGTTCTCTCCCTATCAGAAAATCTTTAATCCACTGATACAGTGGACCGTTAATGCCGAAATATTTTAATTTTTTAAGCAAACTATGGTGGTGAACTTTGTCAAAAGCCTTGGAAAAATCTAGTAAGATAGCATCTATTTGTTCACTATTATCTAAACCTTTTGAGAAATCATCAATTAGTCCTATTAGTTGTGTTTCACATGATCTATATTTCCTAAAGCCATGTTGGTATGGGGTGAGGACATTATGTTTGTCTAAGTGGTTTATGATGTTGCTACATATTATGTGTTCTAGTATTTTACATGTGATGCTGGTAAGTGATACTGGTCTGTAGTTTCCTGGATCAGATTTTTCTCCTTTTTTAAATAGGGGGGTGACATTAGCTTCTTTCCAGTCCTTTGGTACTCTGCCCTGGTTAAGCGATGCCTGAAAGAGTATTTTGAACACTGGGGCTAGCTCATTGCTTAGTTCTTTGAGTAATCTAGCTGGAATACCATCAGGTACAGACGCTTTATTTGGTTTGGTGTTGGCTAATAGTTTTTTAATTCCATTTTCTTGTACTACTAAATTTTCTATGTTGTCTACTTGGTTCAAATTAAGAAATATGTCTTTGTCTCCTGGGGCTGAGAATGCTGATGCAAAGTATTTGTTTAGGATGTTTGCTTTAGTTTCATTATCATTATGTATTATGTTATGTTCATCTTTTAATGGCGCTATGCCTGTTGTTTCCATTTTCTTAGACTTAATGTATGACCATAGGTTTTTGTTGTTATCTTTAGATATTACATTGTTTATGTATTCACTCTGCAGCTGTCTGCTTACTTTTTGGGTTAGGTGTTTAATTTTTATATACTTTTTGTAAACTCTTTCTGCCTTGGTTTCTTTAAATTTTCTATATAGGTTTTCCTTCTGTTTACAAAGCTTCTTTAGTCTATTATTAAACCAGCATTTATTTATTTTGTTTGATGTGTATTTAGTTGGTATATGATTTTCTATAATGCTTTTAAGATGGTTTTTAATGAAATTCCAGAGGTCATCGACTGGTTGGTTAATGTCTTTTTCTAATAAGAATGTTTGTTGAAAGTTTAATGCAGCTTGGTGTAGTTGTGTTAGGTTACATTTATTCCAGAGTAAGATTTTTCTTTTGGTTTTTGTATTGGCTACTGCTTTTATCTGACTGTGTATTTTTATGATCTCATGGTCTGATAGACCAGGGATAATATCATAATCAACTACTAATCCAGGTCTGTTGGTTAAGAAGAGATCTAATGTGTTGTTTAATCTAGTTGGCTTTTTAATGATTTGATCTAAACTTAGGTTGTGTAAAGTTTCTATGAAAAGCTCATTTATGTCCTTAAGGTTTTGGTGTTTATCTATGGTTAGTGTTTTCCAATTTATATCAGGTAGGTTGAAGTCACCCATAATCCAAAAAACTGCATTTTTATTTGTCTCTTTAAGTGTAGTAATCTGATTACATAGTTCCTGCATGTATTCTAAACTAGAATTTGGTGGTCTGTAAATGCTGCCTATTATAAGGGATGTTGAGGTGGTATTAATTTTACAAAATGTAGATTCTATGTTTTTTGAGTTAGGTAAGGTAATTTCTTCAGCTATAAGAGTGTTTTTTATTGCTAAAAGAACTCCTCCATGATTATCAGCCCTATCTTTTCTAAAAATTTCATAATTACTATTGAAAATTTCTGCATTATAAATTTCAGGATGTAGCCAAGTTTCTGTTCCTGCAATTATGTCTGGTTTCTCACATTCTAATAAAATTTCTAAGTCTGCTGTTTTGTTCCTAATACTTTGAAAATTTATTACTAAGGTTACTAAAGTTAATTTGACAGTAGTCACAAGAAAAACAACTAGTAAGCTAGTTTCATGGTTCCGGAACATTATGCACGAGAGTAAACAGTTATATACTTCAATTACTACTATACATTCGTGGTGAAATGTTGGATGTAAATAGACAATAGCAAAATTTTTTTTTTTAAATTCGTAAAATTAGTTTTAAAATTTGCTAACTCTTATATATGCGGCCCGCCCAGTCCCCAAATTTTGTTAATGCAGCCCTCGGTTGAAAAAGGTTGCCCACCCCTGATCTATACACACTACACTAGGACTATATGTGTAGGCTCACTACGTCTATCTGACTAAGTTGTTACAATCAGTGGAACACAGTCTATTTATGTTGTTTTTTTTTGTTTTTTTTTTGGTAAGGAGGGTGTGGGTGATTTTTTTTTCTATAGTTGGTTTCCCTAATTCTTTTAGATCTATATAACAGTAGATCTAAACATAGATATCAATAATAAGCCTACAGACTACAATTAAATCTATGCTTCGCAACATTTAAGGCTCAGGCTATGAGTCGGTATAATAGATGTTCCTGTTGTTAATAAAATATTGTTTGCCGCAAATGGATTAATAAATATATGACCTACTACGCTTCAGATTCCAACTATTAACTAACAGCTATCAGTATTAAGCCCTTGAAGCCAGAACCAGAAGCAGTCTTTGGACATAAAATTACAAGTCTGATGACCATTTGTTGGTCAGAAATTCTTGAACATATACATCCAACCACCATACAAGTCAGGTGAGAGATTTACATTAGTAACTAGTTAAATATATACTAACATATTTTACATTGGCCCTCCAACACACAGCCTTTATAGTTGGTGGCCTCGTACATACACACAGACACGCTCATGCTACACAGATTAATTTTTGTTTATAAATACTGTTAATCTTTAAAAAATCAATCAGTAACAGAGTTTAAAACAATAAGATATATCAAAGGAAAAAAATAATAACAAAAAAAAAAAAAAGGTATGTTATTTAACAGTTTCGTAAAATGCTCAGCAATACAAGCTATTTACAAGACACTTAGGTATTCGGCTCTGTCCCCGGCTGAATATCAAATTTTACTATCCGGTCATATCCGGCTCCGGCCAGATATCAAAAAGTTCTATCCAGTGCACCCCTAGTTAAAAGTGAACAAAAATTAATAAAACCCATGAGGTTTTGCATACCGCTGATAATATATTAAATGCAACTGCAAAATAAAATGAAATAAATACATATTTGAACCTTATATTCATAATCCTGGACCTTAAAGACCTGGTCATCAGTTAAACAAAGTTGGTCCCTGAGGCAGTTGGTCAAGTTCTGCACATACCTACTGAGCCCAACACTCTTGACAGTAAATGCCTTAGCCACCTGTAAAACATAAAAGATCAATTGCATAGTTAAACATTTTGTACAGTTCACTTTTTACTGCCAAGCTCTACACTTTTATTTCACACAATATCGAAGAAATCGAACCAATCTTATAAAGTTCAGGTTTGGTGCACTTAGATTTAAGCTTGAGTTCGGTTCAGTTCGATAATGAGCATGGTTTGGTTTTTGTTCAGTTTGATAATGAGCATGGTTTGGTTTTTGTTCAGTTTGATAATAAGCATGGTTTGGTTTTTGTTCAGTTTGATAATGAGTATGGTTTGGGTTTTGTTCAGTTCGATAATGAGCATGGTTTGGTTTTTGTTCAGTTTGATAATGAGCATGGTTTGGTTTTTGTTCAGTTTGATAATGAGTATGGTTTGGGTTTTGTTCAGTTTGATAATGAGTATGGTTTAGTTTTTGTTCAGTTTGATAATGAGCATGGTTTGGTTTTTGTTCAGTTTGATAATGAGTATGGTTTGGTTTTTGTTCAGTTTGATAATGAGCATGGTTTGGTTTTTGTTCAGTTTGATAATGAGTATGGTTTGGGTTTTGTTCAGTTTGATAATGAGTATGGTTTGGTTTTTGTTCAGTTTGATAATGAGTATGGTTTGGTTTTTGTTCAGTTTGATAATGAGTATGGTTTGGTTTTTGTTCAGTTTGATAATGAGCATGGTTTGGTTTTTGTTCAGTTTGATAATGAGTATGGTTTGGGTTTTGTTCAGTTTGATAATGAGTATGGTTTGGTTTTTGTTCAGTTTGATAATGAGTATGGTTTGGTTTTTGTTCAGTTTGATAATGAGCATGGTTTGGTTTTTGTTCAGTTTGATAATGAGTATGGTTTGGTTTTTGTTCAGTTTTATAATGAGTATGGTTTGGGTTTTGTTCAGTTGGGTCAGATCGAAAGTTTGGGTTAGAGTTTGGTTCTGTTAAGAAAAGTTAAGGTTTAGTGAACTTAGCTTTAAGTTTGAGTTCGGCTCAGTTCGATAATGAGTATGGTTTGGGTTTTGTTCAGTTGGGTCAGATCTAAAGTTTGGGTTAGAGTTTGGTTCTGTTATGAAATTAGGTAATATCAAAACAAGCAATAAGGTTTGAATCAATTTTTAGTTGAAACTCTTGAATTTCAAACTTTCAATAAAGATCAAACACAAATGATGTGTAACACACTAGCTATTACATTCTATAAACATTTAAGTTACAAAATGCAGTCAATGGGATCTAACTCTGAACAAAGAAAATAGTTGCTATAATAGCACAATGTCAGTTTAACCATCAGGGCTGCATTATGTATTTGAGAAATGTCAGCCGTTCTAAATGTTTCTGGTTTAACTTAGCCCTAAGATTGCTCAATGTCTTTCCACACACTAAAAATACCTTTTAGCTGGAAGAATTTGTGGCAGGTATACCTTACAATATTTTAGCAATAATTGCCATTGCCAGAATGTTAAAAAATCATTCTCATTCAAAATTTGCAAGGCATCACAGTCAGTCAAGAGAAGTGGCAAGTATTTTCCAAGTTCATGTCTCGTGTCATTACTATCAACATTAGACAACTGAGTCAACGCTGTCTTAAAGTCTGCTAGTATATTAAATGATTCAGGGTCAACTTTACTCATTTAAGAAGAGGCTGTCAAACCAAATTCACCAAAACTGTAATTATTTGCATTATCTGAGAGCGTTGATACAATCTGGTGTTTTGAAGAAGACCTACTTTTTTCTACTGTCTTATGCATCTCAATAAAATTAATTATATTTTTTAGACTTTTCAACTGCTAATTTCAGATTAGGACCTGTACAGCTAATTCTAACATTAATGTGATAAATCAGCTTGATATACTTTTGTTATCAAACATCAAACTGTCACTCTTCATAGTCTCAGGAAGAGAGTCTTTAAGAATTTCAGTTGTCTTTGCTTTTACTGCTATGCCAGTTTTAGACCTAGTAAACTCAAATAATCCAATACACTTGCTTATAAGACAATAATTGTTAATGTGATATGACATGTATTTTAGGAATGTGCTAAATTGTAAATTTAGCAATATTGCAAATTTTGATTTAGTTTGGTTAGAGTAAGAACTAGTCTTTGGCTTCATAGTGATCAATTTTTAAGTTTTGGTTTGGTTCGTTGTTGTTGATGTTGCGATTCAGTTCGGTCCTAAGTAAGGTTCGTGTTCAGATCATTTGGGTTCGGTTCTAATCCCAACTCTTATAACATAGGTGTGTGGCTACCAGTCCTGAGAACTGCTTATCACATGACCAAATTTCAATCAATTGAAGTTGCACTAGTTCAAGGGTTGTTTTATTTTAATACCACCATTAAAGTTTAAGGTGCCATTTCATCTACAGAAAATATCTTCTTAAATAAATCTTCTTTAAAAAAAAAAAAAAAAAGCCAATTATGCCCCCCCACCCCTCCTTTAACATAATCTACATCCAACCCTACACACTGCCTGGTCCCTTGGACTGTCATTTCAATGGTCCTTAATTCAAAAAGGAGCTTTGAGCTACAAAGTAATAATATGTACCAAGGGGTTTGAGCTATGATGTAATTTGTACGGACGGGGTTAGGGCTATGATGTAATAATCTTAAATTCTAAAGGAACATCCAAAACATTTTTCTTAAAAATTCCACTTCTCCCCCACACTCACACAGGCAAACATTTCTCAGAAGAAAATAGCCACTTCTGGCCTCCACCTTCTGTCCCATGCACAGGCAAACATTTCTCAGAAGAAAATAGCCACTTCTGGCCTCCACCTTCTGTCCCATACACATGCAAACATTTCTCAGAAGAAAATAGCCACTTCTGGCCTCCACCTTCTGTCCCATACACATGCAAACATTTCTCAGAAGAAAATAGCCACTTCTGGCCTCCACCTTCTGTCCCATGCACAAGCAAACATTTAGTTTCTCTTCTATACTCCATACAACTGAACGGAAAAAAAAATAATTTTCACCTGAGTATCGAAAACATTTTTCATCTCTGTGCTGTATTGATGCCTCAACATATCAGCAATAAATCTACAATCATGGATGATCTGCCCAATGGAAAAGAACAACTTTTCAGTTCATTAGCTACCGATGTAATCTTTAAATAGATAATAAGGGCTAAAGAAGAAGAGAGAAAAAAAAACCTTCTTTATGTTTTCATTCTCAAAAATCTCTCTCAGTCCGGCATCAAAAGCTTCACTTTTCATGACCAGTATATCAAAGATGTAGATTTTTGTGTCTGTTGCAATCTGAATAAAAAAAATAAAAAAAGTGACCAGTACATGTACAGAGAAAGATGTTTCAGTGGTAAAGATGTTTCAGTGGTACAGAGTTGGACTATGATTTTATACAACTTTGTAGCAAGCCCCAAATCCTTCTTATCTTATATGATACAGACGATACTTCAAAAAAGAAGATGATTACGTCCTACGCATCATGCAGCATTCAGTCATGCATATTAACCAATGGCCTAAATTCTGCCAAGTCACTGGTTTTCCTGGCTAGCTTAGGCAAACCATTCCATGCTCTAATAGCGCTAGGGAAGAAGGAGCATTTGTACAAATTTGTCCTAGCATATGGAACGAGGAATGTGCCTTTATCTTTGTGTCTTTCTGAGCATTTTATTAGATAATTTTTTTGTATTTGAAGATTATGGTTCAGTATTTTATGTATAATTGCTACTTTACTTTTGAGTCTTCTATCCTGAAGGCTTTCTAAATTTAGTGATTTTACTAAAGGGGTTACTCTAGTTAAATGTGAATATTAGTTTGTTATAAATCTCCATTTTGTGTCTGTTCCAGTTTCTTAATGTTTCCTTGAGTTGGAGACAGAAATGTTTATTCAGGACATTGAGTTGACCAAATTTCCCCCTTTTTTTCATATGCTGATCCAAAAGTTAAAGGTCACTGTCTGTTCATTTAGAGTTCAACAGTAAACAGATACTTGTCTTATCAATCAGTCTAACAATGAACAGCCCACTGTCTAATCTTTTAGTCTAACTTCTTTACTCTGATTGTGCAAATATTTTTATCACTTCTTGTTTTTATTGCAAAACTTTAGAGTGTTCTAGCAATGTCTTACATACCAAAAGGAGCATGGTGGCTGGGTGGTAAAGAACTTGGCTTCCAAACCAAGGGTTTCTGGGTTCAAAACTTGGTGAAGACTAGGATTTTTAATTCCGGGAATTCAAGGAGTCCACCCAACTCTAATGGGTACCTAACAATGGATGACCTTTGCATCATCAGCCTAAGAGATCACAAAGGCTGAAAAGAGTACTTAACTTTACTTCTATACCAGAAAGGAAAGAAATATTAGATGAAGATATGCACTGATATGAAGATCAAGACATTTATAATAGTATAAGCAATAAGCCACTGACCTCAATCAGAGATAATGTTCCAAGTCGTCCAATGTTGTTGCCATCAACTGTGACACCAATAACTGTCTGGCTGTTGAGGTGCTTCAACTGTAAGGGTTAACAACAAAAGCATGCTATGTGTAGAGATTTATAGTTCAGTGAGTTAGTGACAGAATTTACATATCTTTATAGTTGTGTATTAAGTGAGTTAGTGACAGAATTTACATATCTTTATAGTTGTGCATTAAGTGAGTTAGTGACAGAATTTATACATATCTTTATAGTTGTGCATTAAGTGAGTTAGTGACAGAATTTACATATCTTTATAGTTGTGCATTAAGTGAGTTAGTGACAGAATTTACATATCTTTATAGTTGTGCATTAAGTGAGTTAGTGACAGAATTTACATATCTTTATAGCTGTGCATTAAGTGAGTTAGTGACAGAATTTACATATCTTTATAGTTGTGAGTTAGTGACAGAATTTACATATCTTTATAGTTGTGCATTAAGTGAGTTAGTGACAGAATTTACATATCTTTATAGTTGTGCATTAAGTGAGTTAGTGACAGAATTTACATATCTTTATAGTTGTGCATTAAGTGAGTTAGTGACAGAATTTACATATCTTTATAGTTGTGCATTAAGTGAGTTAGTGACAGAATTTACATATCTTTATAGCTGTGCATTAAGTGAGTTAGTGACAGAATTTACATATCTTTATAGTTGTGAGTTAGTGACAGAATTTACATATCTTTATAGTTGTGCATTAAGTGAGTTAGTGACAGAATTTACATATCTTTATAGTTGTGCATTAAGTGAGTTAGTGACAGAATTTACATATCTTTATAGTTGTGCTTTAGGTGACTTAGGACAAAATTTATATATCTTTATAAATGTGTAGTGAGTTATGACAGAATGTATTTGTCATTGTAGTAGTGAATAGACTGTCTTAAAATATTATTTGTTAGTTTGCTTTGTTACATTTGTTTTTAAATTAGAACATCTAAAAAATAAAATCTTTCAAGTCAAGACTAACCCCTTGAAAGTAGGCATCAGAGACTGAGTCTATCAGCTGAACATTTTCTTTCAGGGTTGAAGGCTTGCTATCGTCAACATCTATAAAACAGTAGCAATGAATAATGTCACTATGCTCTAAAGGGATATTTTACTAAGTCACTATGCTCTACAGGGATATTTTACTAAGGGCTATGCTTTACAGGGATATTTTACTAAGGGCTATGCTTTACAGTGATATTTACTAAGTCACTATAGTCTACAGGGATATTTTACTAAGGGCTATGCTTTACAGGGATATTTACTAAGTCACTATAGTCTACAGGGATATTTTACTAAGTCACTATGCTCTACAGGGATATTTTACTAAATAACTATGCTCTACAGGGATATTTTACTAAATAACTATGCTCTACAGGGATATTTTACTAAATAACTATGCTCTACAGGGATATTTTACTAAATAACTATGCTCTACAGGGATATTTTACTAAATAACTATGCTCTACAGGGATATTTTACTAAATAACTATGCTCTACAGGGATATTTTACTAAATAACTATGCTCTACAGGGATATTTTACTAAGTCACTATAGTCTACAGGGATATTTTACTAAATAACTATGCTCTACAGGGATATTTTACTAAATAACTATGCTCTACAGGGATATTTTACTAAATAACTATGCTCTACAGGGATATTTTACTAAATAACTATGCTCTACAGGGATATTTTACTAAATAACTATGCTCTACAGGGATATTTTACTAAATAACTATGCTCTACAGGGATATTTTACTAAGTCACTATAGTCTACAGGGATATTTTACTAAATAACTATGCTCTACTGGGATATTTTACTAAATAACTATGCTCAACAGGGATATTTTACTAAAGAACTATGCTCTACAGGGATATTTTACTAAATAACTATGCTCTACGGGGATATTTTACTAAATAACTATGCTCTACAGGGATATTTTACTAAATAACTATGCTCTACAGGGATATTTTACTAAATAACTATGCTCTACAGGGATATTTTACTAAATAACTATGCTCTACCGGGATATTTTACTAAATAACTATGCTCTACAGGGATATTTTACTAAATAACTATGCTCTACAGGGATATTTTACTAAATAACTATGCTCTACAGGGATAGTTTACTAAATAACTATGCTCTACAGGGATATTTTACTAAATAACTATGCTCTACAGGGATATTTTACTAAGTCACTATGCTCTACAGGGATATTTTACTAAATAACTATGCTCTACAGGGATATTTTACTAAGTCACTTTGCTCTACAGGGATATTTTACTAAATAACTATGCTCTACAGGGATATTTTACTAAATAACTATGCTCTACAGGGATATTTTACTAAATAACTATGCTCTACAGGGATATTTTACTAAATAACTATGCTCTACAGGGATATTTTACTAAGTCACTATGCTCTACAGAGATATTTTACTAAATAACTATGCTCTACAGGGATATTTTACTAAGTCACTATGCTCTACAGGGATATTTTAGTAAATAACTATGCTCTACAGGGATATTTTACTAAGTCACTATGCTCTACAGGGATATTTTACTAAATAACTATGCTCTACAGGGATATTTTACTAAGTCACTATG
The DNA here is from genome assembly GCA_036873155.1 of Biomphalaria sudanica. Classification (NCBI taxonomy): domain Eukaryota; kingdom Metazoa; phylum Mollusca; class Gastropoda; family Planorbidae; genus Biomphalaria; species Biomphalaria sudanica. The sequence continues at coordinate 202,455 of JAZGLO010002016.1, forward strand.
CTCTACAGGGATATTTTACTAAGTCACTATAGTCTACAGGGATATTTTACTAAATAACTATGCTCTACAGGGATATTTTACTAAATAACTATGCTCTACAGGGATATTTTACTAAATAACTATGCTCTACAGGGATATTTTACTAAATAACTATGCTCTACAGGGATATTTTACTAAATAACTATGCTCTACAGGGATATTTTACTAAGTCACTATGCTCTACAGTAATATTTTACTAAATAACTATGCTCTACAGGGATATTTTACTAAATAACTATGCTCTACGGGGATATTTTACTAAGTCACTATGCTCTACAGGGATATTTTACTAAATAACTATGCTCTACAGGGATATTTTACTAAATAACTATGCTCTACAGGGATATTTTACTAAGTCACTATGCTCTACAGGGATATTTTACTAAGTCACTATGCTCTACAGGGATATTTTACTAAATAACTATGCTCTACAGGGATATTTTACTAAATAACTATGCTCTACCGGGATATTTTACTAAATAACTATGCTCTACAGGGATATTTTACTAAATAACTATGCTCTACAGGGATATTTTACTAAATAACTATGCTCTACAGGGATAGTTTACTAAATAACTATGCTCTACAGGGATATTTTACTAAATAACTATGCTCTACAGGGATATTTTACTAAGTCACTATGCTCTACAGGGATATTTTACTAAATAACTATGCTCTACAGGGATATTTTACTAAGTCACTTTGCTCTACAGGGATATTTTACTAAATAACTATGCTCTACAGGGATATTTTACTAAATAACTATGCTCTACAGGGATATTTTACTAAATAACTATGCTCTACAGGGATATTTTACTAAATAACTATGCTCTACAGGGATATTTTACTAAGTCACTATGCTCTACAGAGATATTTTACTAAATAACTATGCTCTACAGGGATATTTTACTAAGTCACTATGCTCTACAGGGATATTTTAGTAAATAACTATGCTCTACAGGGATATTTTACTAAGTCACTATGCTCTACAGGGATATTTTACTAAATAACTATGCTCTACAGGGATATTTTACTAAATAACTATGCTCTACAGGGATATTTTACTAGATAACTATGCTCTACAGGGATATTTTACTAAGTCACTATAGTCTACAGGGATATTTTACTAAATAACTATGCTCTACAGGGATATTTTACTAAATAACTATGCTCTACAGGGATATTTTACTAAATAACTATGCTCTACAGGGATATTTTACTAAATAACTATGCTCTACAGGGATATTTTACTAAATAACTATGCTCTACAGGGATATCTAGTGGTACATTTACTATTACATGCAGCATTGTTCTCTAATGTTAAATGATATGAAACAAAAAAAAGTCTTAACTAGATTTAAAACACACTGACAAGAAAACTTCAACTGAGATTTCACAAATACAGGGTGACTAAAAAAGAATGTGCCAAAATCCTCATGCCATTTTGAAAGCAATGTAATGGACTTATTTAGTAGTCATGTGATACAGGAATTATTCTTACAAACTGGGAGTCAATTTTAATTTGCCGATTTCAATTTGTCTTAGTAGGAAAATCACTTGATTATTTACACTCAAAATGTTTCTAGGTCAGTGTAATTTGAAATTCCAAGTAAAAACAAAAAAAACAAAAAAAGAAAAGCTAGATCCCAGAATATTTGTAGAAATCTAATTATTAAATTCATTCCTGCTAATTGTAGAATTGATAATTTATTTTTACTTATATTAAAACATTTCTGATGTTAAAGATCAAGAATCACAGCTTGAGAATAAATATATTCAAAAAACTGTTCCTAGTTGTTTATAATATTTGTGACACCCTAAATATCAATTTAAAATGCTTCCATTCTCATTAATATGTCTAGCATGCCTCTACACTTTCTGTTTTTATCCCATGTAAAATAAAGTAGCACTTAGCTTTATAAATGCTAGATGGTTTAAATAGTCCTGTAAAGAGATACCAGTAGCAGATGGGTAGAATACCTGAGTCAGTTGACCAGTTGAGAGAGTTTTGGGACATGACATCTGCCTGAGATGTTGTAGCACAGGACTTGGTACACTTTAAAAACAGCAAATTCTGCTTGCTAGTTGGAGAGAAACAAAACAAAATATTGTGAGGCTTAAATAATGAAAATTCTGCACACAAAGTTTAAAACAAAACACAAGGAGGTAAGGTTTCTGAGCAGTACAGTGCTAGGCTTCTGAGATTTTTTATTTTGGGATCTTTGGGGGCCTGAGTCCACCCAGCTCTAAATCATACTTCACATTCGCTGAGGAAAAGTACAGATGGTCACTCATTGTGCTGGCCACATGACAATCTCGTTAACCGTGGGCCACAGAAAGATCATATGCACTAGAGCGTAAGGTCTGAAAGGGGAACTATTCTCTCAACAGAATATTTATTATTTATTAAGAATGAATATTTAGAATAATAAAGAATTTCTTAGACAGCTATTTCAATGGCCTTTTCATTTTTAATATAAAAAAAAACAACTGTACCTGAATGAGACGGTTCCATCATCATTTGTATCAACATACTGAACTATTTAAAAAAGAAAAAATATTAGTATATGTCTTGTTAATATTTTATTTGTTTATATTAAAAGTCATAATACCAAATACTAAATCAGAAATAATTTTATGAAAAACAATTTAATAATGAGATTTTACCAACGTATACTTTTTTATTAGCTTATAACTATAATTTAATTATAATATGAAGTTAATGAACTCGTATAGCAAAAAGCAGGCCAGCAGATGCATTCTCATGCATAGGCTATGACAAAGTTTGCCTTTCTGGAATCAGTTTGTTTGGTCAAAGCAGATTCTGTCTCCATTCAAGGAGAAGTAACACCAGTAATTCATCTGGGCATATCCATTTGTCTTTTTGAGACAGAGGGAGCCATACATACATACATAGTAAACAAAAATAAAGCTTGACTAAAGAATATTAAAGATTATTGCTAAGTAATCTAACTAGCCATAGTCTGCAGTCAAAAATTTTGGACAGTTAAATACCACACACACACACCCATCACCGGCACACCAGACAGCAAGTGGAAAAGTTAATTTTAATTAATTTCTTAAATTACTAGCAACTGATTTTACTTACAATCAATCAGGTCAGAAAGGTACATGTGAATTGGTCCTAGGAGTTTGGCACCATCAGTTTTAACTAGATGTTGATAGAAATATTTTCTTATAGTACAATATTATTTTGCTTTATTAATATTATTGAAGCATAATATTATTCAACCTAAATAAACAAAAACCTTTAATTCTTTTTTTGCAATATTTTATTATTATTTTGCAATATTTTATTATTATTTTGCAACATTATATTATTACTGTGCAACACTAAATCATTAGGCTTAAATAATATTATTATTGTACAATCGTTTTATGCTTTAATAATACCAGTATTATTACTGTAAAGTATTATTACACTTTGATAGATGATATTATTGAACAGTTATAATAATATATTATAATGCTTTATTTATGGATCACTTTAATTTAAAAGCTGTAAAAAGATACATAAAGAACATTGTTTCATTTCAATCTATGTAAAGGGTGTCACACTTAAGAATACAGCTTTAAAACAGTGAATTACTCACAAATTAGACATCCCCCTACAAACCTCATGCGTGATTTCTTGGGATGGCAGTAAGTGAGATTTGACCACACTCCACAGTACATATTTCATGACCAGGCAGCCAGCAGCCATCTTTGTAAAAGACACAAAGATAAAGGCAAATTCCTTGTCCCATATGCTAGGACAAATTTTTACAAATACTCCTTCTTCCCTTGTGCTATTAGAGCATGGAATGGGTTGCCTGAGCTAGCCAGGAATTTAAGTCATTGGTTAATATGCATGACTAAATACATGACGCGTAGGATGTAATCATCTTCTTTTTTGAAGTAACGTCTGTATTATATAAGATAAGATAAGAAAATCAGACTTGTCTAAAAACAACTGACTTCTTAGATAAAAAAAAACATTATTGTCCCTCTTTCATTCTTCATTCTGTGCCCAATCAGTTTAGTAAATTGTTTTTTTATTTTGTTACAGTAGCTCTGACAAACACTTTCTTTGATTTCCTTTCAAACCTTATGAATATAAATCTTTATTGTTGGATGGCTGCCTGTTCGCATGGTATGCATTCTGGACTGAAATTCTGTGGTTATGAAGGTCTAGAGTTCAAACCCTGCCCACTGCCATCCCCTTTCATCCTGTAGGAGGTTTGGGCTATGATATAGATATCTTCAGAATCTGAAGGAGCATCCATAACACTTGAAACAAAAACCTTTAATTTTTACAATAATCTTACTGGGCTCAATGATTTCACTTAGATTTCTATATTTTTTTATTTTTTTTTAATTTCCTTTTTGGTTAGGGAGATAAATATGTGTAACCACTTCATTGCGCTGTGGCTGAAGGGTAAAGCGCTTGGCTTCTGAACCGGAATTCGAATCCTGGTGAAGACTGGGATTTTTAATTCCGGGATCTTCTGGCGCCTCTGAGTCCACCCATCTCTAATGGGTACCTGACATTAGTTAGGGAAAAGTAAAAGCGGTTGGTCGTTGTGCTGGCCACATGACACCCTTGTTAACCATAGGCCACAGAAACAGATGACCTTTACATCATCTGCCCTATAGACCACAAGGTCTGAAAGGGGAACTTTACTTTACTTTTACTTCATTGTGTGTGGTGTCCACCAATACCATCAAAGTGGTGTCCACTCTGGGTGGGAGGGGTTGGAGAAATTATAACAAGGGGAAGGGGGAAGATGGTTAATGTATTTTTAAAAACAAAATATTTTCATTGCAGTTAAATTCCATGTTTGAATATTAAACCAATAAAATGGCATTATACCAAAGTTTTAAAAAATTACAATATTTTAAGTAAGAGACATTTTTTTCATCTTCTAAAGATTTTCAAAATGTTAGCTATTTTCAAGAAAAGTGTCTGCAACATGATAGACACAAAACGTCTTTTGAAAAAAAAAAGCATTTTAAAATACCTCCACTAGTTCATTATTCTTGACTTTCTCATGCTAGAACAGTAGAATTGTTCACAACTTTTGTGAACAATTATGGTGACCGTTTATGAGTGACAGTTAAAAAAAAAAAAGATCTGCAACAGGAGGTCTTACTAAACATGAACTACCAGATAGACCTGTTCACTACCTCACCCTAAGGTCAATGCTAGTCAACAATCACAAAGAGAAGTGGCTCAACCAATGGGCATCAGGAAACACAGGCAGAGCCATGTACAAAGAAATGACTATGCCTAACAAACTGGACAGTATTAACTTCCTCCCCCGCAAAGAACAATGTACAATTTTCCAACTAAGAACAGGACACACACCTCTATTAAATTACCATCTGAACAAAATAAACTCCACACAACTCCCCTTTGTAGACACTGCGCCCACCCTTATGAAACCGTAAACCATAGCCTCTTTGAATGCCCCTTCCTAACCCTCCTTAGGCAGACCCTACTTCCACTACAGCCTAACATAACCAACACCCTGTACGGCAGTGCTGAACAACTGAAGAAAACAGCACACTTTTTTTCTTGGCACAGTCTGCAAAAGAGCTCACAGCTCAGCAGCAATAAAGCTGGCTAGAAGAAGAAGAACTGAACATGAAGATCTCAGACGATCATGCCCATCACAGACCTATGTGCACTATATGTACCTGGAATGTCCCTCGCATAATATTTCTAGTGCCACTTCTTCATTTGTTAGACTTGATTTGACATATTCATGTTTTTTACTAGGATGAATAGTGCCATCTAGATACCAGGAGAATGCATTTCACACCAAAATTGAAAAAAATATAACCCTTTTAACTTTAACCTTTTTTTGACATGCACTCTTCTTACTTTGATTTCTTAAAAATACAAATCAAAGAGTTATGTACATTTTTGAGTATGAATTTAATTTCTGGAGCTCAGAAAGTAGGAAAATGTTTAGAGCTTCTGCTCTCTCTACAGACCCAGATGAGGGAACTTTTTTTCAGACCACCTTGATGTTAGGAAGAGAACTTGCAGCCAATTTTAATCTCCAGAAAGAGTCTTATCTCATAAACAAAACACTTAAAATGTTCTGCAAAACACTATTTCAGTATAAAAAAAAATGACTTTACAAACTAGATTTCATGAATATTCTTCATGTAAATTTGGATTCCAAACTTATTGTAAATAGCCTATATAACAGAGGCCTCCTATATAGGCAAAGAAAATCTAATTGTAATTTTTTAATTATTTTTTTTTCTATCCCTTGCTTAAGTTTGGTCACAGAATTGCCCAGTCATTAAAATCTGGCCTGAGAAATGCAAAACTTTAACTAATGTTACTTTCTTCAAAAGCTAAAATGGAAGGGAAGGGAAATTGATGCTAGCCTTGAGATAGTCATATTTCTATATAATTTAAAAACAAGAGTTGCATTTGGAACTATATCGATATTAGTTAATAAACTATGAAAAGTACATTTAGAGGACTAATCAGTATCATCTCATCATGGCTAGTCTTTTCACAGCGACAGTCATGCTTCTTCCGACTCTTCGCGCTCTAATGTGACTGTCGCATTATTTCTTATCTTATATAATACAGAGATTTCAGCCAGGGTTTTTTGTTTATTAACAATTGATCTCTGACTTACCATTTTTTAAAACGATTTTCCCTGTATGAACATCAAATGCATGAAGAATGCCGTGAAACTTTGTGCCATTTCCTACTGTTAGTATTACTGGTCGTGAATCACACAATTCAGCCATTTTAATGTCAATTTTAACACATTCACAAGAAAAACTACACACCGAACACACTCCGCAATTTGCGTGACCAATATTGCATATGTGTATCCAGATTTATGTTTTAATGTTTGTAGAGAATTTCTCATTGGGTATTATTTTGTGCTGGAGCGCACAGCATATTTTTTTTTTAAACGTAGACCTAAAATATAGATTATAATAGACGGAGGAGTGAAGTATTCAATAAAATGCATTTAATTTATTTGGCACACACACACACAAAAAAAACATTTATTAACTCTGAATTAGATCTACGTCATAAAGAGGGTCGTGGCGTGTATTTATCTTCTGCCCCTTTACTTTTGTCGTGTGGGTATGGGGGGTCTGTGACAGTTTGTTAACCAAATCCATCCACCTTTCCGTCAGCAGTTGTTCTAAGCAGGATATCAAAAGAGAGGCCGATCCTTTCTTTTATGTTATCCAGCCAGCTTTTCTTTGGTTGACTTTTTCTTCGTGCCCCCTCCACTGTACCTTAACCTTGAAGGATGACAGTCTTACAATATGACCCAACCATCTCAGCTTCCGTCTCTTCATATCATTGGGGGGGGGGGGGGTCGTTTTTTTTTCTCCAGTCAAAGTATTGACAAGTAAAATTACTAACTCATTTGTCTTCTTTTCCTGGTACCCATCGGCAGTTTTATTAGACCTAGATCAAGATCTACCAGTACTTCTAATTAAGAATTTAGATCTAGATATCTAGCGTTCTAGAAAGTTTTAATTAACTGAACTTCAGAATCTTCTTGTTAATCATCTTTTTGTTCAAAACGATTAAAAGCCATTTATCAAGTGATGGTTTTATGGCACCTCATTACATGTAGCCTATATAATTTTTCCTTAACTTGACATTTTTTAATATCAGTTTTAAAAAAAATTTCTAAGAAAGTTAATATATTTAAATTATCAATAGATCTATGAACTAGTTGTAACATGGACTATTGGACTTCTGCATATGTGGCAAAAACGTGTTTTTTTTTAATGACTCATTGTTTTTAAAATGTCTAAGAAAAATGTGTTAAAAATAAAAAAAATTGTTTAATGAAACCTCATTAAAAGGCAAAATAACATTTTTTTAATGAAATTGTTTAACATGCTTTCTTTAGTGTATGTAAGTTGAACATTATTTAAAACTATGTTTGTAAAAAAAAAAAAAAGTTGTATACTTATTTTGGTGAACAGGATAAATCTTTGAAATGCTGATTAGATTAAACAAATATAATTAACAAACCAACAAATATTTTTTTCACTAGTTATAGTAACCTAGTTACTGATTGAATGGAATGAGACCTCTGAACTGACAAGTAGTTAAAAATCCAACAAAGACTGGCAATTTTAGGACTACTTCCTGCCCTACCATCTGTATTGGTTCTGTAGCTGAAATTTCAGAACTTAACATGTTGAAATATTGATCTGGTACATTCTGGAAAAACATTAGTATAAAAGCTACAGAAACTTTTACTCCTCACTTTCTGTTCCATAGACTGCCAGGTGTCTGAGAAGAAATAGTTTGTGATGAATTAAGTCATCTAACAAATCTATATAGATCTAATCTTTCCACACTACAACTTTAACATCTAATTGTGTTTGCCCTACCTATTAACATACACAGAACAGGACAGTATGCACAAGCCTTGAAATAACAGAAACACTAACTGGTATTGGTAACATTATCAACATTTGTTTATTTTTGCTTAATGAGCTTAAACTTTCTAATTTAGTAAAACAATAACAAAATCTGTAGAGATCAAACAATCCACTCATACATCAGACTAATAATAGGTTTGACTAATAACCAGACCAACTGTTTAAAAAATTTGACCCTGTTTCAACAATTACATCTGACAACCAAAGTCTCTAGATGCTCCATATCCCAGAAATAAATTAAAAAAAAAAAAATTACAAAGAGAATGACATAAGGCTAAGCATGAAATACAAAATATTTAAAATATTTCAGGGAGACAGGTTTTTAAACAAAAGTTAAAATATATTGACACAGGTTAAAGCAGAAGTGAAGTTAATCCTTCGTCACAACCAATTTTGTGTTCTGATTTTCTTTGCCTAATTTTAGAATCGTTCTCCAGTGTTAGCTGAAAGCAATGCACTGAATTTTAAAACCAAATTCCAACGACAAATCTGCTGATCTTTTGTTTCAGTCCCCATGACATGACATGAACACACGTCTTACCTGAAATAAAGACAAAACAAATATTTCAAAAATATAATTAAATACTCAGTAAAACAATTAATTTATTTGGTTTAATGTGCAGATTTTGAAAAAAATGTTCTCTTTTCTTGGTTGGATTTTTTGTTTTGTTTAGTTTTATTCTTTAGCTAATTAGCAAATAGAAGTATCAGCACACCAAATATATTAAATGTTTTATCAGAAGCTGAAAAATAAAAGAAACATTTTTGTTACAAATTCCCAGAACAAGAAAACAAAACTTATATATTGGAACAAAGTTTTAATTAGTTAACTTTCTTTATATTTTTTTAACATTTAGAACTTCATAGAAAGGTTTGTCCACAATTTTTTAAGATTCTTCAAGTTAAAAAGCTCAAGTTTTTTTTTCCATTGAGAGTTTTAGCTTTGTTTTAATGTTATTAATAACACTAGGAATGGTTTCATTTTGCAAGTCATTGTGTTTATATCGACACTTGTTAAGTTATAACCTTAAATTGTGCCTCCAGCTCTCTGATACAAGGCTACGTCAACCTAGGAAAAAAATGGCAAAAACTTAGTCACATGTAAACACACTTTAAAAGCTAAACACAAACTTAACCTCAGTCTGATAGTAATATAATCTTGTTTATCAACCTAGAAACTCAGTCACATAGAAGCATAAGACACTGAGCTATTTCAAACATGTCTGGTCATTATTAAGCTTTCAACCAGTTAACAACATTATAATCAAACCAATCAATATATGTCTCTGTTGTACACAATCTTTATCAATGTTACTTTTATCCTGTCTGAGAAAAAAATTCCAACATACACAACCTATAAATAGTTTTCAAAAATCTTTCTTGTCATAAATAATGCACTTTTACTATATCCTTGCCCAAGTCATACGTTATTTTCACATTAGGCAACCTTTCTTCAAGTCATATGAAGCATTGTCACATACACATTTATTTAAGCTCGGAGTCAACCGTCAACACCTTAATACAAGTCATAAACTGTCGTCCAAGCCTAAGGCCAATCCTCCACTCACATCAAACAAAATTTTTTGAGCCATTCAGAAATAATTTATTTCTGAAATTACTTTGAGACAATATAAACATTGGTATTAGATGTTTGAATCTAGTAAAACAAAAGGCCAATTATTCTTATTTTTTAAAGTAAAATGTAACTTATGACCTCATAGTCAAATTCAGAGCCCTACAGCCAATAAATTACTCAAGTTTAGTAGATCTAATAATTTTGTTTTTAAAAGTGTAGAGCAGCTTTTTTTTTCCTGATAACTAAAATAAATTGTTTATGGATTATATTTAAAAGGGTGTTACAGTTTCACAATGAAGATTTTAAAAAAACAAAAAAACTTTGAAATTATGCAATAATAAACCTTTCTCAAATGCTGGCAAATGATGACGCTGAGAGATGACCTTGCAAAGCAAAATTGTAAGTGACCTTGCCAGTGGTTGGGGGGTCAGAGGTTGAGACCAGACTCCAAAAGCATGAGGAAAAAAATATGAAGAAACAAACACAGAGCATTAATTTTGAGAATTTAATAAAGAAGCATGACAATCACAGCATATTCTTAATGACACACCCTTCTTATCGTAACCATGAAATAATGATGACATGTAAGAACTCTTTAACTAGCATGTTTAGAATTACTATACATCACCTTTGAATTAAGAATTTGTACAAGTTATTTCCATTCTCACCATTTTAGCTAAATAATAATAAAAAAAAACTTAAATCTGTTAGGTTTAATTAAATAAAAAGTTTAACTAACCATTTTGATTTTAGGTTAGAGTTTTTAATAAAACCAAAATCAATTAAAGATATCTGCGTCCTTTCGACAGAATCCTTATACATTTTCTTAACCAACCCTTGGCAAATGATGCATGTACACAGGTGATAGATAAAAAAAACTAAAATGACCAAGGGAACTCAACATTATCTACATCCCTATACAACATAACCTGAATGTTTTTAAAAATATTAAAATGAAAGGTACAAAAAAAATATTTAAAAAAATAATGGAACAGATAACATGAAACAAATTATTTGGCTGAAAATGATTTCTGTGTAAAAAAAAATTGTATTGCCAGAATCTGTCGGCAGAGAGGAGTTATAATGTTATTATAATGTTTATGTCAAATTTATATAAGATATAAAATATAGTGTAGTGACTAATTAGTTCAATTTTTTAAATTCTTAGTAGCATCCTCATTCAGATAATCCCACATTTCGCTACCTAGGGTTATCAGAATATCAGTTTTGTCTAAAATGGACTTTTATGTTAAACAGATGTGGACAAGTACTGTATCATCAGAGTTCTCCATGGGTCACATATCAAATTTTCTCCGTGATGAAGGGGTGTGACAACGCCTGGTTGATTGGTATTCGTTTGGAGGGGTCAAGGGTAAGGAGTTTATCCAAGAGGTCCTTGAGTTGGGTCACCTTCCTCAGCTGGTCCTCGGGCAGGCGGTTGTAAGGGACCATTTCAGCCAGCATGTCCTTGGTGGCATTGATGGATGACATCACAGTGACTTTTTCCTGACAAACAAAGGAGAGAGAGAGCAGACAATGTGGCAAGTTCTTACATTTTCTGTCAAAGATCTAACTTATTTAATACAGTTGACTCTTGATAGTCCAAAAGTTACAGGACCAGGGGTGTAGTCAATTTTGCTTGCCCTGATACAAGACAAACTTCCAAACTACTGTCATACAGCAATACAAGAAAGGCACTTGAGAATGTATTCCTACGTAACACAGCAAGAAACAGATGAAAAGAAGAGAGAATGGTGTGTCACAACATGCATGTGCAGCTGATGCATACACTGTCAAAGCATCAGGCTACAGAGAGTCTCACATTACGAAGTATCAGACTGTCAAGAGTCAACTGTAGTTTGATAAGACAAACATTTTAGTGAGAAATAGAACTTTAATTTTGTTGAAATAGTGATTAACATTTTGAGCAATGAATTTTTTTAATTACAAAAATCTCAGAACATTTTCTAAGGTACTGTTTCAAATACTTTTCTTTCTTTTTTATAAAAACATTTAAATGATCCAAGCTGTTAGTATTCACGAACATTTCAAAAGCGAAAGTGTTTTTTTTAAATTCCTGGCATATTTAAGCTAAACATGAAAATTTATTTTCATTTACTTTTTGCCTCGACTCTTGATTTTCAAAAGTGCCAAAATTTCTCGCGAAAAAATATGCCCATATGTATAAAAACATAATGTAAATACAATTTTAAGCAAATTGACATCAAAATTTACACAGTATTTCTTTTCACATCAGTGTCAGGCGATTGAGAACATTAAAACAGATAAGAGGGCTGTAATTCTGTCAGTTGGGACTTGAGTTATTACAAACAAAAAAAAAAAAAGAGATTTGCTCAGAAAAGATTATTCTTTAAATTGAAACTATTTTTTCTTTGGAGTTACCAGAACAAAACTAAACAGAGGATAAAGTTCTAGGTCAAGTTGAGCACAAATATTTTGTTTGTGTTTCTACATGCTGCAATTAAGTGAGAAAACAGTTGGTAGACACTGTCACAGAGGAATGTGTGTATAATCTATTATTACTGATATCATTATATACACCAGTTAGAACATGTGGGCACCAGGAAATAATGAGCTATTCCTTCTCGGCCTCAAAGTGGCACCTAGGTGGAAATGGTCATTAGAGGAGACATATTAATAGGGAAGCAAAAGCTAAGGACCGAGTTCATTGTATGGTGCGGATGGGAAAAAGAGTCCCAACAACCATATCACTAAGCACACAAACTCTTTTATGACAGACACCCACATGGCTGATGCGGTACAGAGAAGAAAGATAGGGGAGTTTCCCTAGGGTGTTCTGCCTCACCTCTAATCCAAGCATCTTGGGATACGAACCATTGGTAATAGGGATGTAAAAAAAATACATCAGCTTAAATCCCTCCCAAACTGAGCAGTTATTCAGACAGACAAACTATGGTGGCGACCTTGAATGGGCCTAGGGTTCCAAAAGCCTTTGACTCAATTCTTAGGAAAATCACAAAGAATAAGTCAACTGTCTATAGTTAAGAGGCCTGGAGTTTTGAAAGAAGCAGCAGTTATTCTAATATATTACATTTTCTTAATCATCTTTAAATAAATTAAAAAAAAAAAAAAAAACCTCCCAGTGATCTTGATATAATTATGATAGACAATATTTTGATTTCAAATGTATGTACCGCACAAACAACATACAGTACTGAAACTATGTTTCCATATTTTGATTGAGTGTATGCATGAAAAAAGGTAATTGATATTGTGCATTTATGGATATGCATGATGCAATAAAGAGACAGAATGGTCAGATGGTTAAGCCTACAACTGCCAATCTGATCTCAGGTTTGTACCTAAGTGAAAAGACTGGGATATTAAGAAAAAATGTTTTGAGGTCTCCAAGTTCGACAGCTGTGGGTCACATTAGCACTCTTTGAACTAGAAACAGGTGACTTGATTACATCATAAATAAATAAGTAGCTTTTATATAGCGCTACTTCCATGCTTATAGCATGCTCAGAGCGCTATGGTCCAATCTCATTTCTGGACCAGTTGGGGTAGGGAGTATCGAGTATCTGGGAGAAGGTTTGCCGTGCTGCCCTTAGGCGCTCAGTAAACACAACTCTGATCAAGTCGGGTGTCGAAACCTTGAGCCCCCATCTAACTGCTAGCTAGGTTTGAACAGAAATAATTGTTTATGACACAACTTACCCTCTGTGTGATTTTGTCCATCTCATGGTGTTTGAAGTTATACGAGGAATCAAAATGTTGGTCTTTAAACATGCCCTTCCTGATCATCTTGTTGGGTATCCTCCCTTTGTAGTCCATGATCGTCTTCAACATGTCATTGTTGCTGGTCCCAGGGAAGAGAATCTTACCTGTGTACAACTCAAACAGCGTGCAGCCCACTGACCAGGTATCAATATTGTGGTCATAGCCAAGACCCAAAACTGTGGAATATTTAGATCTTATGGTACTGGTTCACAATCAGTGGCGTAGCTAGGAATTTGCCATCATTTGGGAACGTGGAGGGGGGAGGGGGCTAGACACCTTTGGGGGTCCCTGCATTTTGCCTAATATTTAATATTTAATGTAAAAAAAACCCACTCATTTGGGGGCCCCCTTCAAGTGGGGGCCCAAGGGGATTTTCAAATTCTCCCCCTCCCTAGCTACACCTCTGATCACAATTGATAGTCATAGTTGAACTAGATAAATAATTATCTAAGTCTCATGTTTTCTGAATAATATAGTTTTTAAATTTAATATGCAGTATATTCTTAGAAGCATTAAGTATTTCAAGAAGTATAGATGGGTAGGTTTGGCTTTTAAACTGGTGAGGCATGCTTGGACAGGCATGGAGGCTGAAATGAGGTGAACACAAAAAGGGATGTCCTCCTATAACAGGGCACCAAACCTTTATAGAGTACCTCAGAGAAGACCAATGTTTAAGAAGATAGCTGCAGCCCAATGCGCCCAACAGCACTGGAGAATATAAGTCAATGTAGGGAAAGGACTTGAGTTAACTTTAAACAACTAGATATAAATACTATAAAACAATAATTTACTGAGGTTATACTCAGCAGTAATGTCAAATAGCAATACAATCTTACATAGAGAAATACTTGGTAATTAACAATGACTAAAATACATTTCACTTACTGATCTCAGGGGCTCTATAGAAACGACTGACCAGATAAGGAGTAATGTCATTTTCAGACACATGGGATGCAGACCCAAAGTCACACAATTTGAGAACCATTTTAGATTCATTTACCTGTAATATAAAGAGAGTTAGCATTTGATTGCAGTCTTAATTGTGCATTTCCTTTATATGTTGATATTACAAGGCTCTCTGTCTAATTGTGCATTTCCTTTATATGTTGATATTACAAGGCTTTCTCTTAGTCTAATTGTGCATTTCCTTTATATGTTAATATTACAAGGCTTTCTCTCAGTCTAATTGTGCATTTCCTTTATATGTTGAAAGTACAAGGCTTTCTCTCTGTCTAATTGTGCATTTCCTTTATATACTGTAAGTACTGCACTTAACTGATTATAGGAGTTGAACTATTTATAATTCTTTAAGGACAGATGTTTTTGTAGCTGTTTTGTTCTTCTAGTATGTTCAAAAACTGTTTTACATTTCATACAAAACATCTTCTAACTTTCCATGTTAAGAATAGAAAAATAAATGTTTCATTGTTTGGTATTCCAAAGGTTTCCTTAGTAAGTATTGTTTTTTTAGAAACATAGGGCAAACTTAAAAATGAATAAATGACACAGCTTGTGCTGATTTTGGTAAAATTGTTAATTTTGACAAGGCTAATTCCTGCTATAATGACTAATGCTAGAAATAGTAACAGGACAATCAGGCATTTTAAAGCACTGACAACTTACTAAAAAGGCAGCCTAACATGCTTTGACAATTGTAACAAAACTACATCTCACACACACACACAAAAGAAATGCAAAATAATGTTATTAATTGGTTAAGTCTAGATACTATTCAAAGCTATAGAGAATTTTGGGGATGAATCAACTCAGACTTTAACTAGTAAGAATATGCTGACAAACACCACCTTTTATGAAGGGTTCACAGAAACATTTGACTTCTAGAAAAGGTTTTTTAAGAGACTATACAAGGAAAAAGAGACAGTCAGGCAGAGCTGTTTTTTTTGGTCAAGTCAATTAGTTAAATTAATGATCAGTTGTTGAACAACAATTATCATATATAATACAGATGTTAAATGACTTAAATTCTGCCAAGTCATTGGTTTTCCTAGCTGGCTCAGGCAACCCATTCCATGCTATAATAGCACTAGGGAAGAAGGAGCATTTGTACAAATTTGTCCTAGCATATGGAACGAGGAATGTGCATTAATCTGTATTGTAGTTAAAACTATTTACTATGACTTTCATTTCTTTAAATTTACCATTGCTATTCAATGATGGACTGCGTGTGTCATTCAGTATATATCTTTATGTTTGTCACAAGCCAATCGAGAAACTTTAAAATACTTAAAAGCTTTAGCACTGAAACAAGACAACTAAGAATACATGTAAAACCTTAGCATTGACACCATGGTGAAAATAACTGCTTGATAAAAGGGAAACCTTTAGAAAAAATATAAAGCTGTACAGCTTTTTTCCAATGAAAAAAAAAATTAAAAGCTTTGAAGAAAAGCTGGAAGCTGTGACACATACCAGAGCTGTCTATGAAATTTATGGACAAAACTAATGTATGAACAGAAACAAAATGATATTAATTGGCTAACAACTCACCAAAATGTTATCAGGTTTGATGTCGGCATGGAGAATACTACATTTCCTTAGTAGCTTAAGAGCCAACAGCAATTGTTGACTGTAAGAGCGGACAGCTTTGATATGTAGACCAACATCTTTGCCATACTTTTTGAGAACCTCTCTTAAATTCATGCTTCATTTACAAGAAAATAGTGGTTTATAATTATGGTCATTGATGAAAATTAATTACAATACCCAATGACAAGTTTTTATTTACAAACATCTTTAAAATTGTAATTTATTCGACCCCAAAGTGTTTAATTAATAAAATGATTTCCAACAACATTAATGATTATGAATGAAAATTTAACTCTTTCTATCCGTAATTATTTTTCTCGTTTCGATAGTATAATTAATTTTGCTCATTTCTATTTCACTATCCTTTTACAATTAAACTTCAATAACTTATTTGTTTGTTGTCAGAAAATGTTATATTTGGTATTGAATTATAGTAGAATGCATGCTCGTTTTACACAACACAAAATAAGTTTTAAAATCCAAAATCAATTTAGTTTAATGGGGTCAAATCAACTTTGGCATCGTCAATTAAGAGAGAAAGAGTTTTAAAAAACTTACTTTAAAAAGCAGAGCAACTCATATGCTAACAGTATATAGTTTTAGCTTAAATAAAAGTTTGTAACAATAACTAACCTCAAAGGTTCAAAGACAAGACACAAATGCTGCTTGTGGTAAAAATGTCTGTAAAGACGAAGGCAATGAAATTTATCATCTGGATCAGCATCATTTAACTTTCTCAAAAACTCCAGTTCTTTCATTCCTGTTTTCAACCTGCAAAATAAAAACATCAAAAAATTATTGCTCTTGTGTTGCAGTAAGGACAACTAGCATTACAATTTTAATTTCTTCTTCTTTGTCATTCTCACAATTTTAATGCTATCTTGATGCCATGATGTGATTCAGGTATGAATCTGTGGCATTTTACGTCTCGAGAGACGATCTTTTCCCTTTGCAACTTCTTGTGTGACTAAAGAGGCCAATCCTTGATACACAGCTGCGATCGCAGGTTGGGCATATATAATCACCAGGCGCCGTTGCATTTTCACCCTTCTTTCTGCTTCTGTTGTGTATGGCATCTGCAATCTTTGACCCTTCCTTTATGCTCTCTCTCCATGAGGATCTGTCCAGTGCCACCTCTTCCCAGTTGCCAGTGTCGATTTTGAAGAGCTTCATGTCGCGTTTGCATACATCCGTATAACGTAAAAGTGGGCGACCAGCGGCTCTCCTGCCTTCTATCAGATCGCCATACAGTGATCAACAATTTCTAGTGGTTGGCCATTAATGCTTACTTGAGGTGCAGTGTTTGTGTTTTGGACAAGTATCTTAGTCTTGCTTTGACTGATGTTTAAGCCGAACTTCTGGCAAGCAGCAGATAATTTGTCAACCAGGCACTGTAGCTGAATATCAGAATCAGCCACAATAGCTGCATCATCAGCATACAGGAGTTCCCTGACGAGTAGCTTCCTAACCTTGGTTTTTGCCCGCAGCCTTGAAACATTAAATAGTTTTCCAGAGGATCTTGTATGGAGAAACACACCTTCGTTTATGTCGTTGTACGTATGAATAGTGTGCCTTTAATAACCATCAGTGTGATAAGAAATGTTCATATTTGCTGTTTAGAAACACCAACCACAAAGTTCAAGTTAAGAAAGAGATCAGCTGAAGTGAAGGTCGAGGTAGACCATACACATTGAATGCATTAAAGCACAAGGGTATTCGTATTACCACTAAAATTGAACATTTCTCCAAACCAGTTTCCCACATAAAAAAGTACTTTGAGACAGTGCGGCGCTACTCTCAGCATGAAACTTTGCTAGCGCTGGTCAGTGCGGCATTACTCTCAGCAAGTAACTTGGTTTATAATATTTATTTCACTATCTTTTTTATGTTAAACTTTTTATTTCTCTCTCATTTTTTTTTCATTTTCCGGATGTGGGAGTGATTGGACTTTGTTTTGGTAGTAAATTTGATGCAGTATCAACACGTTTTGATTAAAAAAGACAACATTATGGTTATGGTTCCTCTTTTTTTAGTTTATTTCCCGGGACCCAAAAAATGTAAATAATACAATTTTTAGTGCTTTTTTTTCATCATTTGTGAAATCTGAAGCAATTAAATGGGTTTAGTATTGTGACTTTTCAATATTTTTGGATTAAATGTTTAATTAAAAGGTTAAATCTTTCAGTATATCGATTTTTTTTCTGAATTTTTAAAATATTTTCTTTTTCCATGCTCAGTTAAAAATTTATTAAAAAAAAACTAAATTTCTTACATAATTAACTTTATTTATTATTATTTTGTAACCCATTCATTTTCCTTTAAAATAAAATCAAATATGTTAGATTATTGAATAAAATGAAAAAGTTATGTTAGTTTTAGTAACTCTACCCCAGGTGAAAATTTGTGTTAAATCCTGAAAACAATTTTTTTTTGGTCAAAATAATTCGCACTGAAAGAGTTAAGGAAAACAAAGTATGGAGCTCAAGATTTGTAATTGGCAGTTCGTAGCCCAGTTAAGTAGGAGAGAAATAGTCAAGTAAAGAAAGTTACTGAGTAAAGTTATGATACTTACATCATGTCATTGTTACGTATAACTTTGATGGCCACATCTGTATTTCCTCTGGCAGCATCACGACACATGATGACATTACTGAACATGCCCTGACCTTTATAGGCATAAACTGAATAACGCTTGTCAAGGATTTCACTAATTCTAACCCCTGGGGAAAGATAACAATCATGCTAAATTTTGATTAATGAAGATATGCATTTAAAACATGACACAAATATTTACAAAAGTTTTAACACCTCTAGCCTGTTCTTTTAAGTTGTTATAATTTTTAAAACAACACAGGAAAAAAGGTCAAGTTTAATGGATAGTCTGAATGTAAATCATTAAGTTATAACAGTTATCTAAAGGGCTTACGATAGTAGCCTTCAGCGTCATCCCAGTTGTCAGTAAGATTTGGGTTTTCTGCCACTCCTGGTAGCCCTCTCCTCAATCCTGGACTCTGTAGGGACACATAAAATTAAAGTTAAGTCCCAAATACAATATTTTGACTTTGAATAAAGCTTTCTTCCTCTATTTTCTTGTACCACTAAAAATCTAGTTTAATTTCTACTTGGCATCTTTATATTTTTTTGTGTTCTTGACAAATGCACTCAACAATATGGTACATTAACAGTGTGACCCCTAAAGAATGCTCTTGACTCTCTAAAACACATCCTATTTCAATAGACTTGGATTCTAATTTGATATCACATACTGATCCATAGGTACCCAGCTTTAATAAATATTAGACAACAATGAAGAAAAAGATAAATGTTTTTTCTAGGATAATAAATACTTCTGTAAACTCTATAGAAAGATGAGAGATTGGATAGGAAGGTCTTTATAAAAATGTGGCCAAAATAGAACATAAGGTCTTTAAAAGCATGTGGCCCAAAAAATGTTTTAAAAAAAGAAAGAGAAAAAAGTGTGTTTACATGTTGAAAATCCTGGTCCTTTGAAACAGTTTTTCACTCACATTTACAACAGCTTTACTGTAAAACTTATTTTCTTTGATACAATTGCCCAATATTTATACTTAACTTGCATTTTCATATGCTGTATCCTTAAGACACTACAGGTGTTATTGTTATCTCAAGAACAAAATACATAGACTATTAGCAAAGTGGACTCACGTTATAGTTTTCACTAAACATATCTTCTGTATCAGCAAACATGTCCACCACATCTCCTTTAGATTTCTTGACTTCTGTATTGAAAAAAAAAACAGATTGAAAGAATAAAATAATGACACTTATTGGCATGTGAATATATACATACAAAAAAAAAACAATAGCAATAGTTCTTCAGCAATAAGCAGAAATCTTTCAATGCAGGTGATGTGAACTTAACCCAGATGACAATTAACAGGATTAAGAAAAAAAAAAAGGGGGGGGGGGGGGAGGTGTACAGGTACAGACTTCACTTTCTTGCAGCTTTTGAGAATTATTAGATCTATATTTTTTTTTTACATATATATTAATTAAATATGTATTTTGTTTAGATTCCTCCTCGGTAACTGAAAACTTAAAACTAAACCTAAAGTCCCCAACACATGAGTTCCAGAGGGACACCTCCATTTTTTCCTACTATAGATCTAGCTCTAGATCTAATAAAGTTTAATATTTTTTCTTAACAGTCCAACTCTCACTGTCTCTTTCCGATAAACTAGTAACCATACTCATGACTCATGATATAAAATTTGACACCTAAGTCTAAATCAACCAGAGTATTGAAAAATTCAGGATTGTCAAAAGCGACTGCAGTTAATATTCCTGATTTATCAACATTGTTCACTTTTAGAAGTTGTTCATGTCCAAATACACTAAGTCCATTCGTACACACGGAGGCAGACATTGGCAATGTCTAAACATGTGGTTCAATACAAATGGTTGGTTATTTTTAGAATCTTACACATTTTTTTTCAATACTAAGCAAGTATAAAAAAAAAAAACATAACCAAAACCAGTCCAGCTGTCTGGTAAAGTCAAAAGATGAGTATAAGACAAAAGCTTTTAAGGGTCTATCCCAGAGGAGCAAAATAAAATTTGAAAATTATCAGTTTTGTCATAGTACATCTCAGAGTAAGTTAGCAATCATTTGGGTCAAGTGTGGGGGGATTGATTAATGAAAATAAAAATGAATTTAACATACCTCCTTTATTTTTGTCATCATTTTCTTTCACCTTCTCATTCTCTTCTTTTTTTTCCTCTGTCTTTTTAGACATTTCCTCCTCTTCATCCTCAGAGCTACTACTGTCAGATGAACTAGATCTGTGGATGTACAATAGGTTTCAAATACTCAAGAGACTATATTTAGAGAATGGGACAAAATGGAAAAATAACAGAAACAAATCAGTCCACAATTGTTTACACTTCTATTTTTATAGGAATTTATTTTGGTTGTTGGTTCATCCAACGTTATGAATAGTTCTTTTGAATTCTATGTAATAATTATTTTTTTAAATTTAATAATTTAAAAAAAAAAATGAACATTTTAATTTTATAACTTTAAAATTTTAACCCCAAAAAAGATTTTTATCAATGAAAAAAAAAATTACATTAATAATGACAACAAAGAAATTATTATACCTGAATGATAGGATACTTTGTAAATATATTTAATGACATAACAGAGTTACAAAGTTGTTTTGATACAAGAATGAGATTTTCACCATTTTTGCTCTTCTTACTTAGCACTTCCATATCAGTAATGTTTTACAAATGAAACCCTCTACATATCACCTGAAGTACAGCGCTGGCTGCTCAACAGCATGGAGACTAAACATTAGTACCATACCTTCAAGACTAATTCCAGGCAATGAACTCACAAGCTGAAATAAAGTCTGACTTTACCATCTAACTAGTAACTAGGTTCAGTGTTTTTTCTTTAATGTAGTATGACAGGGGAAAATACACCTCTAATTTGCTTATGTGTAAGACATAAGTCTAGTAGAACAGATAGTAGAACTGATGGAACTCAAAAACTTTAGCACTGTGATAAACCTGTTTTTTTATCAACTGGGTTTGCGTCGTCATGGGAAACATGGCACTCATCCTTAATCATCAGAATCGAAGACATTGACATTCATCAAGGGAAGACAATCAGATGTTTAATTAAAGACATCCAACTCCCTGTGAAAATATGCTCCAAAAGGATTTAAACCTGAGTGCCTTGCACTTTACTACTTGATCGACCATCGAATAAACTATTGTACCTGTTACTGTCACTTGATGAGCTGCGGCTGTCGCAGGAAGAATCCCTCTTTTCATTGCGCCCCCTGCTTCTACTTCGACTGTGGCTGCTCCTGCTCTTTCTCTTCTGCCCCTCCTTACTGCTGCCTCGACTCCTGCTCCTACTTTCCCTGCTTTGATGATTGCCTCTACTAGTGATGCTGCTTGCTTGGCTAACACTACGGCTGTGTCTGTCCCGTGACTCTGGACTCCTAGCAGTAAAAAAACATTTTGTAACCATCAAGCAACATTATTTTGATTTTTAAAAAAATGAATAGCGCAAATTTCAGCTTTATCCGAGATTTGATGTGAGAGAAATTTTTACCTGACAGAGTTGGTTGATATAAGCTTTGTAAAAATATTATTCTTTTAAAAACACATTTCCTTCTTAATTTTTTTGCACAACTGAATGCCTCAAATTCTCGCTTCCTTTCCAGGCTTTCTAGCAAAATAGCTCAATGCCTGCATTCTTTTTTTTATACAATGTTCTAAACATGTTTTGGTTACCCCATAATATAAAACTAATTCTATTCAATTCAATATATCATTAGTCATCTTTGTTTAGATTATTATTATTAAAATATTAACAGTTAGTGAGAGTACCCAATGAGTCACTTACAAACCAAATAAAAATAGACCTAGCAAGTTTTTCCAGCTAAAATAATTCACTTGATTCAACATTTTTTAACATTGCTCAGGCAAATATCTATCTTGTCGCCTGATCAACCTTTTTCAACATCATTTGCCCTATAGATCACATGGTCTGAAAGGGGAACTTTACTTTTTTTATTTTTTACTCTCTGGATGCCACATTAAAAACTATTGCTCAATTATATTTTAATTTTTCCACACATGTTCAATGTAATCAAATCAACACTATAGAAGTTGTCAAAGGTAAGTAACTTACTTTACAGAATGTACATTGTTATATGTATCTTCCCTAACATTGGAACTTTGGCTGTTATCTTCTTCCTGATATGGCTGAGACAAAGCTGGCAGACCATGAGTTGGAGGCTCTACACTTATTACAGATACATCCATGGAATTGGAATCTTCAGTGTGATTGGTCAGTTTCAATTTCTAAAATAAAGATAACAAGGATCTTGGTGATTAGGTATAAAAAATATCTCCCCAAATTATAAACATTAATATACATAAATATACTTTCAACAAATGGTCACAAAAAAGGGAAAAAAAACTACCCCACTCCACCAAAAAAAGCAACAAAAAAACAACAATATAGCTAAAATCACATATTGACACTGAATAAATAAAATGCAATGATATTTCTGCCAAGTGAAAGGAGTCCAAATGGTGTTCAATGGTGTTGGCCAGTTGAGCATACTGATTTTTCTACCTTACAAACTAAGAGATCACTGATTTTAGGTAGGGTGCATTTGGATCCAGCATTGAGGTAAACTTAATTTTGACCCTGTCAATTAAAGCACTAAAACTTGTATTGAATTGATTCAGGGTTCTAAAGAATAAAAAAGATGAACTCGCTAAAAAAAACAAAAAAACAAATAGGGGAAATTATACTTGTTGGTTAATAATAAAATAAGGCTAGTCTTTGAGTCTGAAGATTAATGAGGAATGCAGTATTTCCTGTAGCTATGCAGCCCCCGCTGTGAACTTAATGTTTTGCCACATTCATGTTGGTTAAGCTTCGTTGTATAAGATATTAAGGAAAAAAAATCTAAATTTTAGAACCCAAAACAGATAAACATTCTAGAACTAAGCAAAGTTTCAGAGAGTAGTAAAACTAACCTCTAGCAAAGCTTGCCTTTCTTTACGCCGCCTCTCTATGATAGCATCAGCATCCTCTTCATCATCATCATCAAGGTTGATATCAAGTCTTAAAAATAATGAAGGATAATACTAATAATCTTTATTATCCTTAAAGAACTTTGTCTCATAATTGTGTATTACACATAACAAAGCATTATAATGGTAGTAAATGAAATATTCGTTTATTCAACTGGTTTCACAGAAACATGACATGAAGTTTATATCAGAAATTTGGAATGAATTTATTGATTTAATGGCTTAGGGTACAAAAGAGTTCTAGTGTCTTTTTGTGTGTGTGTAATTGGTGTCTTATATCTGCTCTGTGATGGTAAAATGTTAAAATTATGAAGTGTTTTTTTTTAAAGTGTTTTTTTAATGTTCAAAATCTTTATAGCTTTCTAATTCTTAAGAATGCTCTACTCGAACAGGTGTCTAAGTGACGTTTGTTTATCCAATGATCTTACTAAAATTTTAGCACAGCAGCATTAACATATTAACAGCTGTCAAATGGAATGTCATAAATATTTTGTCTCACGATATAGTCATATGATAGCTACATTTTTCAAGCAATGACAGCTAGTTGAAAAGGAATTTACAGTTTACCTTGACAAAAAGTTAACAGTGATCACTTACAGACTCAACTTCATAAATGCAATTTTAAATATTTATCTTTCATTGTTTTAATATTCTTTGTGTTATGTTGGAAATAGATGATTAGCTCATTTCAAATTTTCATAGTCAGTAAATTATCTCCTGATACTTTCATAAAATATTATCTCAAAGATAATACAACATTGAAAATATATCAACTTTTTGACACATCTGGTTTTTTAGATCCGTTAAAAGTTTCTGCTTCCTTTTTTCAGAACAAGTTCAGCTCTGATAAAAAAAAAAACATGCTCTTTGACCGGGACATAAAATAAAATAAAGTAGGTTTGATCAATATGTCTATATAAATAGAAAGGGTCAATTAAGAAGTGACAGATTTCATATATTACTGCAAATACCCTACTCCATTTTCTTTTTTTATATCAAGTACAACATTAGTTTTAATAATATATATTTTCATTTATTTTACAATCACTTTTCTATGTTTTTTTTAGTTTTTATTATTCGTTTTACTTCTTACAGAACTTCTCTATTCTGCTCTTTGTCCATTTTGTTTGGTAGTGTTTTAATTCAAACTGAAGACTATGTACATATCTTGTGATACAGCATGTTTGGACACTTTAATTAACAACATTAAAAAGAAAAGTTTGTCAATGTGAAGTAACTATAACATGACTTACTCTTCATCATCGTCCGAGTCATCATGCTGCAAGGCTAACCCTTCAGATAAACTGTCCTTGAATTTATCTTCAGGTCCCTTTGATCCACTTCTGTCTTTATCTCTCTCAGAGGATCTTCCCCTGCGATCACTCTCTCGACCTCTGTCAGGGCCATCACGATACCTAAAAGGGTTAAACAATAATAGTAAGTATGTCAGATATCATCCCCTTCAAGACTTACATTTTCATGTGACAGGTGATCACCAATTTCTAAGGTCCAAAGTTAATGAAAATTAGTGTCCATAACTTCTCAACTGAGATAATATTTACTGGCAATGATCCTGATCAAGTGGGAGAAGAGCCAGGTGTATTCAGAATTGTGTTTACATACAGAATTATTATTTTTTTATGCAAAATTTGTATCACTAGCATTGGCTCACCTTCGACCCATAAATGGGCTGGGTGTCCGCCGCCTACCATTTCTATCAAGCAGTCGGGGATCATCTCGTTGCTGCCTAGGATCTTCCCTCTGTTGTCGAGGATCATCTCTCAACTGTCGAGGATCATCTCGCTGTTGGCGAGGATCATCTCGCTGTTGGCGGGGATCATCCCGCTGCTGCCGAGGATCGTCGCGCTGCTGTCGAGGGTCATCTCTTCGCCTATCTAGCCATTCGGATCGCTCAGGCTGCCTTCTGTTTTCCGATCTTTCCGATTCCCGACGCTCTCTGCTTTCAGCAAGTCTGCGCATCTCTTCTCTCCGTCTTCCATCAACAGCTGGCCACCTATCGTCGCGGCCAGGTCTCCTTTGAGAATCCCCCCCTCTTTGCTCGTCCCTCCAGGCATCTTCTCTTCTACCAATCTCCTCACGCTTTCTTCTACCATCTTCTAGCTTGTGACTCTCATCTCTTCTAGATCTAGAAGACTCCCTCTCATTGCCAGATCGGATGTCAACCTTTTCAAAGTTACCACTTTTTCTGAAACAGCAAATAAAATCTTGTAAAAATAAACCTGAAGTTTTAAAAGAATATTTCTTTTCTCCGATTATTTGTATTTTCATAATCTACTAAAAGACATACATCTTGGTAGATTGTTATTTTCTCTAGGAATACAGAACTGGGCAATTTTATTTAAAATACATTTCTACAGAAAAGGTTTTGTAGACATAGCAATCTGAGGTTTCACATTAATCCAACAGCTCCTATTTCCAATTTGAAAAGCTACCCTCTAAATCCATAACAAAGATGTAACTCTATAGAAAAAAAAACTATTTGAAACAACAGAGGACAAAAATTAGAAAAAAAATTGATCTAATTTAAAAATATATATATATATATGTCTAGTTATAAAAATATATACTTTTAATACCAATAAAATAAAATGAAGGTTCAGAATTACAGAGGCAGACACATTAAAGTTTGGTTACACCTAGAACAAATTAGAAAGGATGGCCCAGGATATGGGCCTAGGGAAATCTATATGCAGCCCATACTTCATAAGGGGTTGGGGGTAGGCTGTAAGTAGGTCAGAAAAATACTTAATTTCCAGGATAGACTTTACACACTGCAGCATGGGTACTTTTGTTTAAAATGATTTTTTTTTTTAAATTAACTATAGACTTCCTGTTTTCCCTAAATGAGAATTGCCAAGCTTTTGTTCTTGTTCTGAGCAAGACGAGTCCTTCTTACATATGAACATTTAAAAACTGCTGCTAACTTCCTATCGCACCGCATAAGTCTTAAATCATAAATGATGCATCCTATAGCAACAGTAGGTAATGGGTTAAAAAAAAAAGTTGAAAAATAAAACAGAAATACCTGGACGGACTTTTTCGAGATTTCCGATCTGGTTTCTTTTTAGGGGAGGGACCATGAGACTTCTCTTCAATAATGGCTAAATCTTGGTCTAGATGACCACTTGGTTTCCTCTGCTGTCTGGAGTTCTTTGAGATTTCAATGACATCATCGTCATCAATCTGAATGACGTCATCATCATCCCTGGTCTCCCCTTCTTCCTGATCGCTGTCCAGAATTTCAACAACCCTGTTTTCTTTCTCATCCCTCTCCATTTTCGGATGTCCCTGATCCTTTCTATTTGAAGGTCGAGATTCTTTATCGAAGGGTTTTAGTTTTGAAGACTGGACGAGGCTCTGAACTTTGGCACGCACTGAGCTAACTTCGGGGCCTAGACGAGCTGCCAAGGATGGGGTTAACTTACTGACAGACAGACCCGATGAAGGGATTCCGACACTATCCAACAGCTCCAGCCCTTCATCCAAAAGATCTGTTGACTCTGGAGTGTCTTGATAGTCTATTAATTTGGTGTGCCCCAGGTGATGATTCTCTGGCACTCTGCCATCAGAAATCACCATCCCAACATCAGAATCATCCCCGCCTATCTCATCTCGAGACTTGGAAATTCTGAAATCTTCAAATTGCGTAAATTCATTTCTGGAAATTTCTCTGAGATGAGCATCAGCAGACCCTGAGGACAAGTTGGTCTGAGAGTCCATGCGTGCTAAGACCTCTTTGGCTTTTCTTAACTCTTCTTGTAAATGTTCATGTTCCACCTCTCCCTCTTCCTCCTCTGAATCAGTGAGGTAACCCTGAGGATACAATGGGAATAGAGTCTTGTTAGGCATATATACAAGCTCCTAGTCTATACACCACAAGAAAACAATTACTGAACATGACACAGAACACAAGTAGATATAGTAGAGGTAAAGATGTAATGCAATCTGGGATGTGTAGCATAAACTGCTTCACTTCTATCAATGGGTTGAGTTCAAATCCTGACTCAAGAAGAGTTGTGTTTACAGAATGCCTGAAGGCAGCACACAAACTCCCAGACACCTACCCCCCCCCCAACATAATATTGATGCTTTATAATGACAGATGTGCTATACAAAAGCAATTTAATGAGTAAAAAAAGAAAGTATTTAAACTCTGTCATTTAAGGTGAAAGAAAAAAAAAAAGAGCAATACAAATCTAAGTAAGTTTAATAGATCTATTTTTTAAAAATCCCTGTCTGAAAATTAAGCCTATATTTATTTTAGAAATTAGTAGACAATCCATCCAAAAACAGACTGCTACAACCTAAGCATGCCTAACGGCTGTCTGTGTAGGCTCTATCGAAATTGTTAGTGAACGGATGCTGCGAGGGTGGGGGAGGGGCTAGCTGGGGCTTGTGACCTTTGACCACTGGGGTGGTAATTTGCATACGGGCGAAATGACTCTGGATCAGAAGAATGTTTTTAATGGACATTCCGATGGTCTAGAGGTTAGTTTCGCTTGGTGCGTTATCGCTAGGCGGTGGTGTCGAATCCGGAGTCACAGGTTCGAGCCTCGGTCGGCGCATGCCCTTATTTTCGTAGCATTTTAATTCACTACTTTCTCTCTTAAAAACTTGGTCCCTGGTGCTGTTATTCATTTATGTCTAATATATGTATGTATCATTTGTTTCAGCACCTAGCTTCAACTCTATGTTTACATTTACAGCATTATTGCTCGTACCCACTGAAGCTTCTATATGTAATGTGTTTATGTTGTCCACTTGTCTTTGTGAGAGATATACAATTAGATAGAGCCATCGTTTGTCTAATACATGCCTAACGGCTGTCTGTGTAGGCTCTATCGAAATTGTTAGTGAACGGATGCTGCGAGGGTGGGGGAGGGGCTAGCTGGGGCTTGTGACCTTTGACCACTGGGGTGGTAATTTGCATACGGGCGAAATGACTCTGGATCAGAAGAATGTTTTTAATGGACATTCCGATGGTCTAGAGGTTAGTTTCGCTTGGTGCGTTATCGCTAGGCGGTGGTGTCGAATCCGGAGTCACAGGTTCGAGCCTCGGTCGGCGCATGCCCTTATTTTCGTAGCATTTTAATTCACTACTTTCTCTCTTAAAAACTTGGTCCCTGGTGCTGTTATTCATTTATGTCTAATATATGTATGTATCATTTGTTTCAGCACCTAGCTTCAACTCTATGTTTACATTTACAACCTAAGCATGTGCATGAGTTAATTTCTAATAGTTATTCTATTGCTGAAGAGGAAGCATCAAAAAGAGAACTTAATTCAAAAAGCAGCAGACAATGGATTTGTCTGCGTTGGATGTGACAAAATATGTAGGAATACATAGCTGTATAAAAAACACACTCCTCCTTAATCCTCGGACTCAGATTCAAGGCCTAGAACGTATAGTTGTTCTTAGTCTAGCTTTTTATTTCTTATTAAGAATTTTTCTAGTACTCACATAAATTTGTCCTACATTTGACATTAAGATTTTTTTTTCAATCTTTGTATCTTTCTGAGTATTTTGCTGGATTATGTTTTTGTATTTTTATATCACTATATCATTATTTTTTAAATGTATGTTCTATCTAAATTATCAATGTTAATAATGATGTTTATGATGATAATGAGATGGAGTGACCTCTCCATTGCTGTAGGAATTCAGTATTTAATAATAATTTAATTTCTTAAAATAGAAGAATACTTACAATGAAGCCACAGTTATTAACTGACTAACTTAGTCTCTTCTAGTCTCTCAATAGCTAACCTTGCAACCATGCAAGCTGATTAAAGCTAATCAACACTGTTCCCAGAGGCGTAGCTAGGAATTTTCCATCAATTGGGGGCCCAGGGCACTTGACCTCTTTGGGGGCCCCTGCATTTTGTGTAATATTTAATATTTAATGTAAAGAAACACTCATTTGGGGGCCCAGGGGGATTTTCAAATTCTCTCCCCACCTCCTCCCCCCCCCCAACCTAGCTACGCCACTGACTATTCCTTTATGTGAGATCAACCATAGTCACTAAACTAAAGCTTCTAGAGATGCCAACAATGTGACTGCTCTGAATATTTCCTTTCCAAGAGGACTTGAATTTAGACCTACCTTTGCTATAAGATTAATTGCTCTAAATGCTTCGTCCCCCGGACGGCCATTCAGCTCCGCCCTTAAGGCTTGTCTGGCAGCTTCCAGGCGCTCAAGCTCGGCATCGTCTTCATTCAGCCTCTGCCTCTTCCCATGCTCCAAGGCCTGGTCCTCCACTTCAACGCTGGACGAGCTGTGCCTCTTCTTCTTGTGTTTGCGAGACCTGTCTTTGCTGCCATGCTTGTGTTTGTTTTTATGCTTATGCTTGTGTTTATGTTTCTTTTTGTCACGTTTCTCACTGACTGGATTATCCCTAGAGTTGAATCAAAGTAGACATGAGAGGTTAAATGGAACATTTCTGACTGACCAGGTTATCCCTAGAGTTGAATCAAAGTAGACATAAAAAGGTTACATGGAACACTTCTGACTAACAAGATTATCCCAAGAGTTTAATGAAAGGAAACAAAATAAAAAGGTTTGTTACATAGAAATATATGACTGACTACATTATCACTACGATTTAATCAGAAGAGACACAAGTAAAATAAAAACAAGCTTATATTAAGTGTAATTGTATCAATAATTTGGAATCAATCATGTAATTAATTTGTAAGAAATCTAGACTTATGATTATACATATCTATGCAATTGCAAATTTTATTATCAAATGACTTTTTGTTTAGCGCAATTTCATGCTTTTAGCATGCTCAATGCGCTATGGCCTAACACTTGTCTGGACCAGTTGGAAAAAAAAAAAGGGGGGGGGGGGGGGTAGAAGTATGTGGGAGAAGATACCCTAATTGTTTTTTAATTGCATTTTTTTTTAAAGTTTTTCAACTTGAAATTGAACTCAAGGGCTCAAGCCTCTTCAAGAACAAATATGAGCCACTGAGTCAGCCAAGTGCTTAAATAAAAATAGAAGGTTTTATAGATCTATATAGAGTTATCTTTTGTTAATTTCAAATTTCTAGGTGAAGACCTAAGTCTCTTCACAAGACTTATCTCCCATTAGCTAGTACTGTCTCAATATAAAAAATTAAAATTAATTAATGATGACTAATTGAAAAAATAATTGGTCTATCTTTCAATGGATTCATGTTTTGTTAGAGGTAATGAATAAAAATGCAAAATATTAAAAAATGGTAGGAGGGACATATAGGTGTTTAGCAAAACAATGTGTACCACAGATAAACAGAGTGAGTTGATATAAGTCTATAGATGTAATAAAAATGTTAAATTGTATGTTTCTGATTGACTAGATTATCCCTAGAGTTGAATCAATGAGAAATAGAAGCATGAAGAAAAGGCTATTTATGTACAAATAATCCATCAAAGTCTTTGAACAAGACTATAAATGGAATGTAAAGCTAACTATTGAGGTCATTGTTCCAAGTAGTCACTGTTCAGTCTTTTTCTATAATGAATAGTTATTAGTCAATCATCTAAAAGTATCGTCACAGTGCAATTCAACTATTACATTATACGTTATATGTTGGTCAAGTAATTATTCTATTTGTTTTTATGTTTTTTCATCGCTGGGTTACTTGTTTTATATTTATTGAACTGAGTTTGAAAACATTTAACTCAAGGAAAATGGATCCATGATGAATTATGATATTCAACACTGTTTACCTTCAGTGTGTTTAAGTAGAGGCAAGCATCATTGAACTCAAATATGACATAATTTGGGAGAAAATAATATAGATTCTAGATCTAGATACTAGTAGATTCTATTCTATTCTTTTCTAGATCTAGACATTCTAAATTCTAGATCCACTATCTGCTCTCCAAAATAAGTGTCCGCAACTGCAGTGCTGATAATCATTTTAGTATATGAGTGTTTCTCCAGTACTTGTGACAAATAGGTATTGGTTCACTAAAAAGTCTATAACTTAAAAACTTCTTATTAAAATGTCACAATTTTCTTTTCATTGCACTTAGAAATGGTTTATATGTATATAATTGTGATATTTTTAGCTTGAAAGGTGCATAGTGGAATTTTAAAATTGTAGAAAATGTGTGAATTAGTGCACAAAATGGCATCTTTTAATGTAACATGGAACACCTGGTTTAGGTTGAAGTAATATTCTACTAAAAGCAAGGATTATTGAACATACATTTTTGTTGAAATAGGTTAACAATATAATGTTATTGCATTATCTATATATCTTTTTATTTTATATTTACTTTGGTATTAATAGATGTCGCTGTAAAAAATGCATCACATGTGCATCACATGGTGTCCCACTAAACTTGAAATTTTAAACCTTTATCAATTGTAAACAAAGTAAAGGATTCTGCTCCCAATTGTGTTTCTGTTACTAAAAGCATTCAATGATTAATTTACACAGTGTAATTTTTCTTTAAAACTGTACAAATTTATATAATTTTAGTAAAAAAAAGTCTGTCCCAGGTGAGGCACCTAAAACTGCGTTTGACAAAAAGAACAATATTTTTTTAAAGAAAGTTATTAATGTGATGGGAATTACTTAATGGTATCTCTGATACTGCTTAGCACACAATTAGCTCCATTTTCTTGGTAAAAGGCTACATAGTAATTAACAGGAAACATTTATAGACATGGTGTTCACTGTAGCACCCGAAACACTGCATGTTGAATCATACCAGAAAATCTCAGAGATCTAGAAAGACTAGATATAAGTATTTTTCTCACCAAAGTTTTGAGTTATAATAAGAATTAGGCTTATAAATTATTATCAAGTTTGATCTAGAATACATAGAATACTATGTTTTAACCTAAGTTATTGTAAACCTTATTGTTTTATTGTTTGTGGTGCTTCACGGGACACTAAACAAGTTTTGATCTAGATATAGGTCTCGTGTACATTTAAATCTACTCTATATATTTCAATTTATATGTAAATTTAGTTTTGGATCTTGTTCTTGGTGCATTAAAAGTCAGAAAGCTGCACCCTTTAGGCTATGATTAGGTCATGTTTGAGGCAGTTATATATTTTTAAAGGATTGTTGAACACACACACACAAAGGCCTGGTACATTAATTTGTGGTCATAGAAAACTATTTTGTGAATCACTAATAAAAGAATAATTGGTTATGTATTTACAGACTTTAAAAAATTGTATTTCAGCATGTATTAACAAAAATATATATATATATATATTTCATATTGGTGTCCCGTTGTAGCACCTGCAACATCTTGTGATATAATAGTCATGAATGTTATATAAATTGCTTAATTATCGCTGAGATATTGCAGCAAATAATAGCCTATATATTTAGCTATAATGCAAGTATAGTATAAATTCTATTTTCTTACAAAAAGTCTTATTTAAAAAACTTTTACCAGTAGTGTAACAGGTGCTACGATGTCCCATTTTTTAAATTGAGCGCAAACATAACGTAAGTGCTCAAAAACTTCAATATCTCTATCTAGCTGCTTCATACAATAGAAACATTCAAATTATGCTAAAAAAGCAGACAAATTAACAGTTAGTTGTACTTTAATCATCAATGGTGTCCCAGTGATGCACCTGTAATGCAAAATGGGTACCCCTTTTGCCAGCACTGCTGAGGAAATGTACGTATTCCAATTCATTTTCTATTGATAAATTCTTAAAGTTCAATAACAATGGGCGAATGGGTGAAGAAGTGAATAGACTTAAAATGAAGCCAAAAACTTTGATACCAGTACTGGAGAAACACTCATCTAGATCTAAATTGTATATATATCAAAATAATAAATTTATATCTTAAATTAAAAATTCAACTCACTCTGACTCGGTGTTAGTGAAAGTGAAAGAGTAGACACAAGTCCACAACAAGACAGTCACAGTTAAGTAGTAAAGACAGTAGATAAATAGAGTCTATAATGACTAGATCTATAACAATACACTAGACTAGTGAGTCTAGTGACTACACTATGCAAAATGCTTAGTTTATAAATTATAGATCTAGATCTACACTAGTACTTAGTCATACTCATAGTATGACTAGTTTAAATTTTGTACTCGTCTGATCAAGAATTCTAGATCTAGATCAATACCTTAATCTAATCTAGAAGAATGAAGAACCTTTATGTTTATAGCTCAGGCTTATTACAGTCTACCGTAACTTGTAAGAAAGAACAACTGTTTTAATTTTTAAAAATCATTTTAATTTAATGTTATCGATAACAGGTTCCACTTATTTGACGGATCGAAGCGTTTAATTTCTTTCAAAGGCTTAACTTTAGAAAAAAAAACTAACACGCAAAATTATTTTCTATATGTATATAGGAATCTTGACATTAAACTTTTGTAATGTAGAATACCATACTTACCTTAGTTTAGATTTATAATCAGAATATTTTCGGTAATCCAAACGATCCGCCATGACAGGAATTTCAAGTCATGAACTTCAACATTAACATAAGGTAAACAACTCTGTACATGACTATAACATTTAGATCTAGAAATCAAAATTTACTTTAATCAATCGCTATTAGTTCTAGATCTCATTTTATCAGGAAAATAAAAGGAATGGTGAATGCTGAGATTATCAATTTTCTAAAAGAATCAGAATTTAAAGTAATTAAGCAAAAAGAAGTTGTTTGTGTGTGTGTTTGTGTATTTTTTAATCGCTCCATCGATACTGAAAATATATAATAAAATAGTCTAATTCTTCAACAATGTTTGTATAACATCTCAAGTCAGTGATTGCAAATCATATCAAATCAATTAAAGTCTAGATCGCCTTTTGCGACTTATTGATATTTTAAACTTATTCAAAAGTAGTGTCCTGCTTTCCCAAATCTACAAGCGAGGAGCAAGTTTAAAATATTGCATACAATAAAGAATTTTAGCGTTTCGCTGGGCTGAAATGATTCCACCCCAATCAAAAAGAGTGAGGTGATGGAGAACTACTATTTTAGCGTTTCGCTGAGTTGAAATGATTCCACCCCAATCAAAAACTGTGAGGTGATGGAGAATTACTATTTTAGCGTTTCGCTGAGTTGAAATGATTCCACCCCAATCAAAATCTGTGAGGTGATGGAGAACTACTATTTTAGCGTTTCGCTGGGCTGTAATGATTCCACCCCAATCAAAAACTGTGAGGTGATTGTTTGGATACCCTGCATGCCTCTGAAGACATGTTTAGCCTAAAGAATGATTGTTTGTTTTCCATGTTTTGGATGTTCTTTCAAAGTTGAAGATACGTCCTACTTCCTAGTCCAAACCTCCCGCAGGACGACGGAGGATGGCAGCGAACCCGGCACCATCGAGACGACAGAACGACAGTCCAACGCGTATACCATGTAACTTTGCAGATTTCATTTCGTTTTTTTTTTCATTTGAAAAGAAAAAAAATGTAGGTCTAAAAAGTGTGTGTATGAATTGAACAATTAGGCTATGTTATTTGAACCGAATCCATTTTTGTTTTATATAGCCTAGCTACATGTTTCGGGCATTCCTTCAGAATAGGCCAGCCTTAGGCCACTGCTACCTAATCGGCCGCAGTGGGCCCCGCACATTCTAGGTGTAAATTATTAAATGAAACCATTACAACTTATATTACAGAGCTTCCATGGCCTCCTCAGTTTCCATGAGCTCATGGAAATCTCCTGAAATCATAAAAATCTCCTGAAAAATAGACATATTGGGGTGTCATTCAATTAGCCTACTTGAGGGAACAATTCACGAAGATAGATTGAACACTTTGGCAATACTTGCTATTGCTATTGAGCTTGATCCACGCAGGAAACAGAATTTTGATGATATGGGCCTACTGTAGGGATGATCTAGGATAGTGGGCCTCAGTGTGGAAGGATACGAAGATGGGCAAGGGATACTCATGTAATTATCCGTGTAGGGCAATGCAAACGTGTACACTGCTATTACCAAGGGAGTTGTAACCTCACATACCATTCTCAAACATCGCTACAAGGCTCGTAAAGTAAAATTAATTTGATGGAGAGTTTGTACTTAGTAAAGAATGCATAAAATGAAAAGGCGAATTTATTTTCTAATACAAAATCTTAATTTTCACTATTATCCTTATCCCTACCCAGACTGGGCCCCGCGCAATCTGTTTCGCATAGGGCCCCGTAATTGTTAGGGCCGGCCCTGCCTCAGAACTCAAGATAATAATTTTATGAGCCCAAGCCTCCTATAAGACGTCGAGGGATGTTGGCAGTCTGGGTTCGAACCCGGGACCATTGAGAAGGCAGTCCAGAGCGCATATAATATGACCTTAGCACAATCCAAACCAATACCCAAATTTTAAACATTTCCCATACAAAATTTAGTTTCGGCCTACATTTCTTTTCTGAATCTAAAACATAGGGCGACATAGGCATCGCATGAGCCTACAGTTTAACGCACTAAGAAGATCTAGATTTAGATTTTTTTTTAAAGGCGTTACAATAAATTTCCCACTGAATTCCATTAGGAAATATAGTGACACATTGAATAAAACAATGGAACGCCCCTGCATTTGAAAAATAACATTTTTAAACCTTCTTGAGTCTTTTCAAAATCACAATTCTTTTGAACTATCTAGTTAAAGCGCTGTGGCGAAAAAATAATAATTCCAATCACCCCCCCCCTTTTCCTCAACGCAATGACTTTGTCAGTGTTAATTAATGTGACTCAATATGTAGGTCAAAACTTGGTCTGCGTTTCCACGTGAAATGCTGCACTCTTCGGTCTCAATTGCATATCTTTAATTTTGTCAAATATATGTTTGCCTTACGATGTTTGAGAATGGTATGTGAGGTTACAACTCCCTGGGCAATAGCAGTGTACACGTTTGCATTGCCCTACACGGGTGGCCGCCCCCAAATTAGTAATTACATGAGTATCCCTTGCCCATCTTCGAATCCTTCCACACTGAGGCCCACTATCCTAGATCATCCCTACATAGGCATCCAAAGCAAAGCTTCGCGAATATTAAATAAATCCCTAGCTACGCCACTGGCCCCCACTCTGTATAATCACATACATATTAGACACATTGTTATTGGCATTCCTCTTCGCCTAGGTTTTCTGCAGAATCACTTAAACAACCTAAAACCAAAGTAGATTTATATTTGAATTTGCGCGCTCTTGTCCACTATCTATGGACTGAATGTCAAGGCCGTAATGCCGCCATCACTGTAAGTCTAAAAATACAAAATACAGAAACCTACATCTAAAGGATTTTTATTAGGCACGCATTGAGTTGTTTTAGTTTCTTAAGGCGTAAAACATGAAAGAATAGATGCATTTCATAGTAAATCAAGACAGGCAGCTTAACTATACGTGTCTGAATAATTAAATCTATTGCCAACAAAAATGCATAACAAATTATTCAAGTAAAATAACTCACAAGTAAAAAAAAATTATATCAGAAAAAGACATAGATCTTTGGATCTAAAATCTTAAAAAAAAAAAAAAGACCTAGAATCTATATGAAAGCCAACAAGGACATGCACGCATTCTTTTACAGCTGATCATGTAAACAATAGAGACTGTGACCTCATGCTTCTCGTCACGTGACTATAAGAGCCCCGCCTATACATGACCTGTATAGTGTACGAAGATATCAACTTGTGCATATATTTTTATTTCTGAGAGGGAGTTTTCTACAAGATATCATTCAACAAAGTCAAAGTAAACCGAAAACTGAGCCCTACAATGACCGACAGCTCTTCAGGAGAAGGTAAGCTTAACTTAAGTCCAAAGTCCAAATAATACTGCATAAACAAGTACATACGTAACAATGAGACTCAAAATGTCCGACAACCAACGAAGATCTTCTGGTAACCCAATTAAAATATAACATTTGGTATCCTTGCAGCTATTTATTCAATTGTAATAAGAAGATGACACTGGGCAAAAAATAATTTATAAATTAAGCTCGACTAAAAATAACACGTATAAAGTGTCCATCCACACAATGAGGCACAGTAAAAGAATTGCATTTCTAATAGTAAAATAATTTAATAAATACTCCCCAACACAAACAACATTAGGCTGAAAACGAAAGGTCAAGGGTCATGGCATAACCTATTTACATAGTCAATTTACTTACAAATTTGGAGGTCTTTCGCTTAGTCTGTAAGAAAAAAAAAGTCTAGACATAATTTTGACTTGTACTATTTAATTTAAATACAACTATATATTTAAAAAGTAAATCTATTTAGTAGTTTTTCGCTCCCAATTAGATCTATATCTATCTATTCTAATAACGTATTCGACTTTTGGCCTTATATAAGAATATCTACTGACACGGTTAGATGTCTATGAATATATAATTTGTCTATGGTTTATAGTCAATTTCAATTTTTAAAACTGAGATTTGGTAATAGATTGATTGGCAGTTAAACTGATACTCTTGATCTAAATCCCTGTAGATCTAGTAGATACCTGTTTAAAAATAAATAAAAATCTGCGAATTGAGTTAACTGCGGCGTACATTTAGATTGTCAAAATAATTAGTACCAATATTGTAATAGTATTACTTAAAGACAATTGCAGCGTAAATATGGTAACATTTTTGATGTTTGCAATAGAAATGGTAGTAATTAAGATATTTTTTGTATTGTTCCAGTATTTTATGACTTTTATTAATTTTCACAATTTTTCAATTACTCTGCCTCTGTGAACCCGTCCCATAATGCTCTTGGATTTGGGGGTAGGACTGGGGGCAGTTTGTGTGTATCTTATGTTATAAATTGCAGTCGTTCCTTCAAAAGAGAATATATATATATATATATATATATATATATATATATATATATATATATATATATATTATACGTCCTACGCGTATGAATGTGCTATTCTAGACGTGCATGGTAATTGGAGACAAACAGTCAATCTATTTCATGCTACAATGGCACCAGGGAGGAAGGAGCACTTGTACGAATTTGACCTGGATTATTGAATAAGAAATGTGCCTTTATTTTTACAAAGCTTATATCAACTCACTCTGGTAAAAGTTTGTACACGTTATTTCTCCCACAAACAATCTCGAATCGATCTGAAAATTTACACGATTTTTTCTTTTACCTGACAAAACAAGAATCAATTTAAAAAAAACAATTAGTTAATTAACTATTGGTAATCATTATTTTGATTGGTACACGGGAAAGAAATTGTACTTGACTGATGTGGTGGTATTAGCTGAATTAGTCCCCTTTTAAACTTTGTAGTGAGAAATAGGTTGACGCTTTCTAGAATTTGAATTCATAGGTTTTTCAACCTTTTTATATTATTCATGCATTTAAAATACTGTTATAACTCCGCCATGCGCACCGACATCTAAGCTAGAAGGTGCACACTGTGATAAACTAGACCTAAAAGGATGTCAACATTAGAGAGGAGAACGATTTCCGCCCAAGTTGAGAGCCGAAGTGAAAAGACTGTGCCTAAGAAAAATGATGTTTTATGAACTTGTGATGTCGTGTGAATAAAGATATATGTGCCTCGTTGAGTTGCCTCACTTAAGTTATTACAATACGATCACGGTAACATTCACACAGATAATCTTTGTTTTTCCCTCTGCATCTCTTTCCCAACTGGTCAAGACAAGTGATAAGATCATAGAGTATTGAGAAGCTAACGCATAGAATTGCGTTGAACAAAAACAATTTATAATTTACTTTTTTTTTCTAATCTCACAAATTTAATATTCTTATTCTAGATCAGTGTTTCCCAAACTTTTTCCTTATCTGAACACTTCGCACATTGAGAGTATTTGGCGTAACACTTTGCTTAATTTGTTTTGTAATAGGATTAATGCACTTGATGGCCAACTAGTTAATTATTCCTATTGTTCATGTAACGCCTATTCAGGCCTTACGGAACACTAATGTTCCGCGGAACACAGTTTGGGAAACACTGGTCTAGATCTATTACAAATAACTATATGACTGATCCAAACTAATTGTTACAACCACGCTTAATATAAGCTTTGTTTTTTTTTTTAAGTATTTTTTTTTTATTTTTTAATATCTTTCAAAATATTTTATTAGTTAAAGTTTTTTTTTTGTTTTGTAAATATAGTGCGAATTTATGTTGAGCCAGTTTTCGTAAGCTCCATAATTTTAATTTACCAAGTTCCCGGAAATTCCCCCCCCCCCTCTTCCTAAGCAAGGTTCTTATTTGAGCTGTATTGTCCTGCCTACTTAATCTATCCACAATGAGACACATTGATACGACATTCTCTCCTACTATCAAAATATCATCCTACATGTCCCCCCCCCCGGGGGAGTCACTTAATCATGTGACCATTACTAGTCTATATATGTCAAGTGATAGGAATGCGTCAAAGTCATATGCTCACCTAGATTCTATATAATAGTTCTAAATAGACCGGGAGGAGGGGGGGATGTATGACGGAAAGGGGAGGCAAACGAGGGAGGGATAGTAAGGTAATGTTGGAACCAGTATTCCAATCAGTAGCTTATTATATTGTGTGCAGTGACGTAGCTAGGTGGTTGAGACTATATTTTGTGCAGTGGCGTAGCTAGGTGGGTGAGACGGTTGCGTTCCAGACTGGGTGACACGAAAGTGGCATAAAAATCGAATTTTGCGAAAGCAGACAAATATTTAAAAAAAAAAGAGAAGAATTGAGAGTAGCCAGATATATGTAAATGTTTCTCCAAGGAATTTTGTGATAGCTCGCTTCAAATTTGTTACTTTTTTTTCTATTAAAAGACCTGCTGGTTTGATTTTAAAGAAGCTTTCTTTACAAAAAAAAACAAAAAACAAAAAAAAAAACACAACACTTGTGGCACTTTTAGATAACGTATGGGATAAGGTTTAAGCGCCTCAAACTTGTTCACCACTTTGTCACTAGTTACAGGGCCGGCTTTGGATACTCGAAGGCCCCAGGCGTAGTGAATTTGGTGGCCCTACATTAAATTTAAGAAAAATAAAAAAGAAATAGCAAGGAAATAGAATTACGCAATTTATAAATAAAAAAAAAACTGCCTGTTTCTACATCTAGATCACACACAAAATAAACAGCGAAGTTCATATATCTCTATTTCCGTACCAGAGACAAGAGTTAGACTAGAAAACATATGGTAATAGTGCTCTACTATATGTTTGAAATACGATCCCAGTTTCACATTTTTTTCTCTCTAGTTTTTTAGTCCTGTGCGAGGCCCCCACCAAGAGGAGGTGGCTGCCTAGTTTGCCTATACCTAAGGCTGGCCATGTGAGCTAAATATCTGAAAGTAAATCTTGTGATTGACTTCTGTTGTAATGGTTAGGGTAGATTTCTCGTGCTAGCTGCACAGCGGGACACCAAACCTAGCAAAGTCTCTGATTATGGGGTACTGCAAGAAGCGTCGCAGAGGTTAGTGTCACCTCTCCCCCCTCCCCCCAAGATGTGTCATTCTTCCCTCCCCCTCCAATCCCTCCCCCTCCAATCCCTCCTGGGAGACCTTTAAGTACATTCATCATTTGCACTCATTTGCACTGGTTTTTGCGTCGAAGGCTTTTGTTTAAATAATCTCCTAATGCTACTTTAATGATAGAATACAATATTGTAAAGTGAAAGTAGGTGGGAATTCCCCACTAATCCCAGTACCGGCGACACTTTAAATCTGAGGTTATGAACTTAACTAAGACATTTTTTTTGTGTGTGTATTTGAGCAGACTGTGTGTTTGCTCTTGAGTTTTAAAGATGACAAATCGGATATGTCACTGTGCTTCAGTTTTTTTTTCTTTTCATTTCCATTGTAAAGTGATGTATCGGCGACTCACATCGTCGAGGCTTGGTGCTAAGTATGACGCTTGGTGCTATGTATCAGGCTTGGTGCTAAGAGGGAAGCATGGAGTTAAGTAAGGCTGGAGTTAAATGAGGCTCCGGTTAAATATGAAACTTGGAACTAAGAATGATGCTGGGAATTAGTAAAAAGACTTGGGGCTAGGTATGAAGATTGACGCTAAGTAAGAGACTTGGGTCCTAGGGAAGGGGGTCTTAAAAACGCGGCCCCATGCGGCCCACGAAACTATTTTGTGCGGCTCGCGGCCACGTCCCGAATTCAAAAAAATTAGATCAAATTTACAATGACCACATATACGGACGGTACACCAGAGAAGGTCGGTGTTG
The DNA here is from genome assembly GCA_036873155.1 of Biomphalaria sudanica. Lineage (NCBI taxonomy): Eukaryota > Metazoa > Mollusca > Gastropoda > Planorbidae > Biomphalaria > Biomphalaria sudanica. The sequence goes on from JAZGLO010002016.1 coordinate 244,614, forward strand.
TCGGATTAATGGTAGAGAAACGGAATCATCTCAGCTTGGCGGGACCTTTTGCAACCATACACTGCATTCTGCACCAAGAAGCACTCTGTGGCAAAAGTCTACAAATGAAGAACGTGATGGATGTTGTCGTGAAGACGGTGAACTTCATACGTGCACGGGGTCTCAACCACAGACAGTTTGTGTCATTTCTAGCTGATTTAGAAACGGAATACGGAGAGTTGCTTTACCATACGGAAGTCAGATGGTTGAGTCGTGGAAAAGTGCTGCAGAGATTTTTTGAACTGAGACGGGAAATAGCATTGTTCATGGCAATGAAAGACGGAGACATACCTCAGCTCAGTGACCCGATGTTTTGTCGGATCTTGCTTTTCTTACTGACATCACGCAACATCTCAATGCACTCAATTCACAACTACATGGCACAAAGCAGCTGATTACCGTGATGTTTGACCGCATCAAATCATTCAGATGCAAGTTGACTTTGTGGGCCACTCAGCTGGTAGATGGAAACCTGGCTCATTTCTCTTTTCTACAGAGCATAACGGTTGAACCACAGCGCCTGAAAGACTACGTAGACATCCTCTCCAGACTAATGGAAGATTTTGAACACCGCTTTCAGCAATTCACTGCTCTCGAACCACAGTTTTTCCTTGTTGCCACTCCGTTCGCAGTTGACGTGAAAAACGTTACAGAGGAAGTCCAGATCGAACTACTGGACCTGCAGTGTGACACTGTTCTGAAGCAAAAATACGCTGATGTTGGCGTTCCAGATTTCTACCAGTTTCATCCCAGAGAGAAGTTTCCAAACTTATTCTGCGCAGCTGCTAGAATTCTAGCGATGTTTGGGAGTACGTACGTTTGCGAACAGTTTTTCTCCAGATTGAAGATCAACAAAACAGCATTACGATCAAGACTGACTAATGATTGCTGCCTAGTCGTGTGGATTGTGCGCTGGACTGTCGTTCGGATTTATCGATGGTGGAGGGTTCAAATCCTGCCCGTTCCCATCCCCCGTCGTTCTGCGGGAGGTTTGGACTAGGAAGTAAACTATCTTCAACTCTGAAGGAACATCCGAAACATGTAAAACATTTTACAAACATTTTTTACATCTGAGCGCAACCTTGCGGCTTGCCACTACACGCGACTTCAGGCCTAACGTCGATGGTCTGGTCTCTGTTCTCGGCTGAGTGGACAGAAACATGAGTGACGAGCCATCTGCAGTAGGCCTAGTAATTATAGTGGGTTTTTTTTGGAACTACAGTTTCTGCCTTTTTATTAGTGACAGAGACAACGTCAACTTATTTAGTAAACTAAACTGTCTGTGCATGTAATAAACTACACTAAGCTAAGTATGATATTTGGGTCTAAGGCCTGCAGCTAAGTATGAGTCTTCGGTCTAAGGCCTGCAGCTAAGAATGAGCCTTGGTTCTAAGGCCTGCAGCTAAGTATGAGCCTTGGGGCTGAGACTTGCAGGTAATTAGGATTTTTTTTAGTTGCCCATTTACACTCCCCCCCCCCCATACCGCATTTTTTTTGTAGGAGAAAACCAACAAGAACAGATATTGAACATAAGAATAATTAGGTTTTGTTATGTCAGCCTATCCTGTATCATGTTGGCTGGTAGACTTGATATGGCGTGAATCTTTCTTCTCTGAATAAACAAAGAGTTTCCTTTTAAGTTCTCAAATCATTGTTTACTTTCCACCTGTTTCAAGTAAATGACATTAAGCTGTTTCAAGTAAATGTCATCAAGCTGTTTCAAGTCAATGTCATTAAGCTGTTTCAGGTCAATGTCATCAAACTGTTTCAAGTCAATGTCATCAAGCTGTTTCAAGTAAATGTCATAAAGCTGTTTCAAGTCAATTCAATCAAAATGTTTCAAGAAAATGTCATCAAACTGTTTCAAGAAAATGCCATCAACTGTTTAAAGTCTTTTCAACTAATGACATCATACTAGTTAAGTACTTTCTGAGCGGTGTATATCCGAAGATGACGTCATCCTCTTGGAGCCCCGTGCAAAGAGAAGACAACTCGAACATTTTCATTCGCTTCATGAAGTTATGCTAATTTTTCCGGAAATGGGCGTAAGCATTGTGTATACACACGCATACATTTTGTTGTATATCATGTTTACATTTTTAAAAATATTTTACGAGAGGGGTCCTTAGTAATCGGAAAACGTGGGTTGGAAGTGAAGGACACTTATTTTTAAAAAAAAATTTTTTAAGTATAACATCAAAGAAACACAATACAAATTTTCAAAAGTTTTAAAAAAATAATAATTACTTTATGAAATACTACAAACATTAATGTGCCGAGTGAAGAACTATAAATAATATATCTCCGTTTTCCCATTCTGGGACCAAGATGAAACTCTGCACATTCATTGTCTTTAAAAAAATATGAAAAAAATATCCATTTAATTTAATTTATTAGTGTTAAATAATTAATTTTGTTCCGTATATAAAAAGGGAAACTAATCTTACAGTATTTATATACTCCTGTGAATGTGCAGTTCTTTCCCTTATAGCAGCTCCTTCATACTTTTTTAAAGTGTTTTTTTTTATATTTTGTCTTTTCGCCTTGTTACCGTTACGTATATATTAAAAAAATTAAATGGTTTTGGGTTCGAGATTACCTGAAAGAGCCGCTCTTGTGGATTCAGAAATGAAAAAGATTGTACTTGGTTGGCAAAAGAGGTTGATCCGATTTCGCAAAGGTCAATAGAATATATCAATAACAACTTATTAATTTATTAGCTGTTGTTTATTGGTCACTCAGGTAACTCGAAAAGGATATTAGCCAAAACTGTCAATGGGTAATGAAAGTATGTCTTGGGATGGTAACCTTTTTTAGCTATATTATGTTATGGGCTGGTAACCTTTTTGTAATATTATGTCATGGGATGGTAACCTATTTGCAATATTATTTCATCAGTTGGTAACCTTTTGGAATATTGTGTCATGGGATGGTAACTTTTTGTAAGGGGCTGGTAAACTTTTCTGCAATATTATATCATGGGCCGGTAACCTTTTTTTTTTGCATTATTGTGTCAGGGGCTGGTAACCTTTTTGCAATATTATGTAATGGGCTGGTAACCTTTTTGCAATATTATGTGATGGGCTGTTAACCTTTCTGCCATATTATGTGATGGGCCGGTAATCTTTCTGCAATATTATGTGATGGCTGGTAACCTTTTTGCAATATTATGTGATGGGCTGGTAACCTTTCTGCAATATTATGTGATGGGCTGGTAACCTTTTTGCAATATTATATCATGGGCTAGTAACGTTTTTATTCATTAATATGTCAGGGGCTGTTACCTTTGCTGCAATATTATTTATTATTTAACTGCAATAAATCATACAACTATCCATGATATTTTGTTTATGCATGTTTGTTTTTTTTTGGTCATGAAAAAGAAATCCCGCAAACCGCGCGTGCCTTGTCGACTAATATATTCATTGAAACTATTTCGCATCCTTCAAAAACATGGTTAAACTTAATACACTATTCGTTATTTGTCTAAATATATATTTTTTAAAAAAAATGCACAGGACTCCACTAGACAGTGCACTTGGTGGACTTGTGGGTAACGGAAGTGACCTCTCACTTCTGCCGGTTCGGTGTATGTGTGTATATTACGTGTACATGGCGTAGGAGGTTTGGGAGGGGAGGAGGGGGACTCAGTTTATATTGACGTACACTGCCTTCATACAATGAGTCATAGTCAAAACCGCTTAGAACTTTTTTCTGTGTGGCCTCGTTTAAATAAAGTGTTAGAAATTGTGTCACGAGCAGAATTTCCAACACAACGTCCTATAAAAATATAATGTGACGTGTATAGTTATGAAAGCTATTTTGTCTGGAGTGAGTAGTATTTCTACTGTCGTCTGTCAACAAGGAGAATAGAGTGGTCTCCCTTTGTGCTCACTATACCACCAGTGTCTGCTCTTTCGGTTGGCACAGCTGGTTTCCTATTGCCGCCATTTTTTTTAAAGCAGTGCTTTTTTAAAAGAAAAGTTGAAAACATTTTTTATTTCAAAAAGTTCTTGTTTTTCTAGAATTCGACGCATGTCTTAGAAATTGATTGTGATGTGAACTTTGTCTCAGCATTTCTGGATTACAATTTGGTTGTTTTCAGCTGCTGAATTCGTTTGCACCAATTTTCGACGCCACTTTACAATTTTGGTTAAAGATCTTTGCATTTATTATAGCTTCAGTGAAAAGTGAATACACCATTTAAAAGTGAATATAACGTATTGAACTACTGTTATAAATGTAACATGTGATGCTGGAAATAGTAGTATTATCACAGAGAGAAGCACTTAATACGAAATATAGTCAGAAAACAAAAGAACACATGCTAAGATTAAATACAGTTTCAGTTGTCTGTTGGATCTAGTCGTTTGATTCAGTTCGAGATCTGCTTTGATCCAGGTCTGACAAACATTTGAGTCGTTCGTTCTCAGATTGAAGTTTTTTGTTTCTAGTGTGCTATGCCTGTAATGATGAGGTCAACATTAGAGAGTGACCAGTCTCTGTGTTGTCCAGAACTCAAGAGTTACTACTATCCTTACAGGGGTAAGTACAAGATACTTTGACCTCATCTTGTAATGTAAATGCATGGCTCAGAGGCGGTCTTTGGGAGGGGGGGTTGTTAGTGGGGCGATTGACCTCGGCCCCGCGTCTTAGGGGGGGGGGTGTCTCGCGATAAAGAGAATCTTTTGTCACCTTCAGCCATTGTACATATGTACACATATTCGTAACCCTAATAGAACACTCGAAGGCGCGGTGGCTGAGCGGTAAAACTGGGGATTCCGGGTTTAAATTTCGATATCTTTGGGCGCCTCCACGCAGCGCTAATGGGTATCTGACATTAGTTGAGGAAAGTAAAGGCGGTTGGCCACATGAAATCGTCGTTAACCATGGGCCACAAAAACAGATGACGTTTACATCATCTGCCCTATAGACCGCAAGGTCTGAAACGGGGAGCGTTACTTTACTTTATTAGAACACCCGCCCCGGGGCCCCTGGCACGTCTCCACCTCTGCACGACTTTATAATGTCATCCAGCGAATCTATGTGTACATGTAACCGTTGGTTTTAATACTTCCCCCCCCTCACACACCGCTTGTGGTCAAATGGTCAAGAATTTGGAGTCTGGACCGAGGATTCTAGAACTCGATTCTTTTTAAGATTTTATTTATGTAAGTACAGGTATCTAACATTAGTCGGAAAGTAAATGAGGTTGGTGGTTGTGCTGGCAACATAACACCATCGTTAACTGTCGGCCATAAAAACTGATGAACTTTACATCATCTGCCCCATGGGTCGCTAGGTTTGCAAACGAAACCTTTTTTTTTCTGTTCTATTTGAATTGATACATTTCTCTCGGGCACGCATAGAACTCAAGGAAAAAAACAACAACTCTACTATCTAGTAGGCTTTTGTTCTTGCATTTCAGATTATGACGTAATTTTTAAAAAAAAAAACTGTCTAAACATCAAATCTCTCTACTGTAGAAATAGATCTACTGCTTTAGAAAACGTAAGATAACGTATTTATCTTCTGGGATTTTCTAGCTATAGTAGACATTGTTTCATAATATTGTCTTAATACTGGTGATTTTTTTCTCTTCTTTGGTGGCTCAACACACACACACAGTCAGGCACGCACACATTCATATTGTATCTTATCTTATCTTAAAGATTACAGACATTACCCCCCAAAAAATAATACGTCCTACGCATTTCATATGCCAATCTAGTCATGCACATTCTTCAGTGTCTTAAACTCTGCTAAGTCAGTCTTCGGTTTTCCTGGCTTATTCAGGCAATCCATTCCATTCTCTAATGGCACTAGGGAAGAAGGAGCACTTGTACGAATTTTGTCCTAGCCTATGAAATAAGAAATAGGCCTCTATCTTTGTGTCTTTCTGAGTATACACACATCAGAAACACGCACATACAATCAAGCTATCAAGCGCCCGCACACGTAAAATTTTAATTCAAATAAGTGTCAGACATACTTTGTAAACTTTAAATTTTCATTTCATTCCAAAGAATTGAAATCTTACGCGGAGTAATCTCTAGTTACTGGAATATATCAGGAGATTGACCTTGACATTTGATTTTGTTGGAAGAGTTAGAGAATTTCGTCTATGGCGGGAAGATTTCTTTTAAATAAGCTAACTGTATCCGGCATATGAATAAAGGAAGCCTGGATTAACTGTGTATTTTGTGTGTGTGTACTTTTTTTTTTTTTTAGGAGTGTGTACTTTTTAGACCTGCAAATCAAATCCGCCCATTTATCATTGTGCGGTACTATAAATTTCTATAAATCAAATAAGAAATTACAGCTAAAATGTTATTTAACCTTGGTTAGGCCAATAATAGAATATGCATCCTCCGTTTGGGACCCCTCTACTCAATATAACATAAAGAAACTGGAACAGACACAAAATAGAGCAGTGAGATTCATAACAAACGAATATTCACACTTAACCAGAGTAACACCTTTAGTAAAATCAATAAATTTAGAAAGCCTTCAGGACAGAAGACTCATAGGTAAAGTAGCAACTATACATAAAACACTGAACCATAATCTTCAAATACAAAAACAAAATTTAATAAAATACTCTGAAAGACACAAAGATAAAGGCACATTCCTCGTCCCATATGCTAGGACAAATTTGTACAAATACTCCTTCTTCCCTAGTGTTATTTGAGCATGGAATGGGTTGTCTGAGCAAGCCAGGAAAACCAGTGACTTGGCAGAATAAAGTCATTGGTTAATATGCATGACTAAATGCATGACGCGTAGGACGTAATCATCTTCTTTTTTGAAGTAACGTCTGTATTATATAAGATAAGATAAGATATAACCATTTTTAAAAAAAAAATTTAATTCATTAAAATTTGATTTGCAAAATTTGGGTTCAATTTTTCCATTCTGTGATTGTTTAGTAATTAGTTAATCGTGAAAATTGCCAATGTAATATAAATGTACTGCACCTGTGTTCACGTTTCAGTAATGATTTTTAAAATGTCTGATACGCGCTTAATGATTCACATAGAAAGCCTTTCTTCAGGTCCAAAGATCAGTGAGGAATGCAGTTCATATAGACACAAAACGCAAACGTAATTTAATTAAGCGTTTTAAGGGACAATACTCTACAAAAGTACAATTTTAAGAACACCTAAGGTACATAAAGGTTAATGCCCCTTAATTTCACCCTCTTTTTTTTTTTTTTAGTTCCATTTTAAATATGATTTTCCTCAAAACCACTTTTTAAAAATATATAAATCTGGATCTTCCACTCAAAAAAACAGTAGCACTCCATTCAACATACAAATTAGCATACTGCTTAGAGCTTACTAATTATTCTTTAAGGCATCACTGAAAACACGTATTAATCATAGCACACAATTACTGCAGGATACATCTTACTGAATCCGTGACAGACTTGAAACTCATTGCACAAGGACAATTCGTTTATTGTCATTTAATGTTTTTATTTGCCATCTAATGTAAAGTAAAGTTATCCTTCAGACCGTGCGGTATTTAGGGCAGACCAAATGTGCATACAGATGTATAAAAACACATATGTGGTTCTGAGAATGTACTCTACCGTGTCATTGTCAATATGTGCAACAAATTAACAATCCGTTTAGTGTCGGCGTCTGGTGTGTTCAGTCATGCATATCACGTCTTTATGTTATTGCAAGTATTTATGGAGTCTTATTTTGAAGGCCTGTACGTAGACTATTTAGTTCCTGATACAGGAAAAGCATAAAAAATATACTTCAGTTTGTTAATTTTACTCTGCCTTACTATAGGGCATATATATATATATATATATATATATATATATATATATATATATATATATTAAAAAGGAAAAAAAAGTCATAATCAATCATCACACTTTAGATCAATGCAACTTCAAAAATAACCTAACATACACATCCATAACATTAAAGAAGATTACCCATCACAAATGGAAGTTCTCAATCAGACACAGTAGAAATAAATACCTATCACTTTTAATATTAATAGCAGGGCCTAGATCTAAAGATAGATGCAACATCTGCAAAAAAGTATGCATCATGAAACAGAAAGCCATTCAATGTGACACCTGCGATGAATGGTACCATGCATCATGTCTCCATATGAATACACCTGTGTATTATGCCTTAGGCAACAAAGATGCATCATGGCACTGTGTACCGTGTGGGTTACCTCAGTTTACATCAGGACTGTTTGATTCCTTTGATGCGGACACTTCTAACCCATACAACATCCTAAACACCATCCCAAACCAAACTCACCAACCACTAGCCAGATCCGCTCCTGTTAAACCTAAATCTACTAAAATTAATACAGCAGCCTCACTAGACAGACCTGCTAAAGAAGTAATACCAAAATACCTTAAAACCTTAGTAGTACATTTTCAAAGCATTAGGAACAAAACAGCAGACTTAGAAATTTTATTAGAATGTGAGAAACCAGACATAATTATAATGCAGAAATTTTCAATAGTGATTATGAAATTTTTAGAAAAGATAGGGCTGATAATCATGGAGGAGTTCTTTTAGCAATAAAAAACACTCTTATAGCAGAAGAAATTACCTTACCTAACTCAAAAAATATAGAATCTACATTTTGTAAAATTAATACAACCTCAACATCCCTAATAATAGGCAGCATTTACAGACCACCAAATTCTAGTTTAGAATACATGCAGGAACTATGTAATCAGATTACTACACTTAAAGAGACAAAAAAAAATGCAGTTTTTTGGATTATGGGTGCTTTCAACCTACCTGATATAAATTGGAAAACACTAACCATAGATAAACACCAAAACCTTAAGGACATAAATGAGCTTTTCATAGAAACTTTACACAACCTAAGTTTAGATCAAATCATTAAAAAGCCAACTAGATTAAACAACACATTAGATCTCTTCTTAACCAACAGACCTGGATTAGTAGTTGATTATGATATCCCTGGTCTATCAGACCATGAGATCATAAAAATAAACAGTCAGATAAAAGCAGTAGCCAATACGAAACCCAAAAGAAAAATCTTACTCTGGAATAAATGTAACCTAACACAACTACACCAAGCTGCATTAAACTTTCAACAAACATTCTTATTAGAAAAAGACATTAACCAACCAGTCGATGACCTCTGGGATTTCATTAAAAACCATCTTAAAAGCATTATAGAAAATCATATACCAACTAAATACACATCAAACAAAATAAATAAATGCTGGTTTAATAATAGACTAAAGAAACTTTGTAAACAGAAGGAAAACCTATATAGAAAATTTAAAGACACCAAGGCAGAAAGAGTTTACAAAAAGTATATAAAAATTAAACACCTAACCCAAAAAGTAAGCAGACAGCTGCAGAGTGAATACATAAACAATGTAATATCTAAAGATAACAACAAAAACCTATGGTCATACATTAAGTCTAAGAAAATGGAAACAACAGGCATAGCGCCATTAAAAGATGAACATAACATAATACATAATGATAATGAAACTAAAGCAAACATCCTAAACAAATAATTTGCATCAGCATTCTCAGCCCCAGGAGACAAAGACATATTTCTTAATTTGAACCAAGTAGACAACATAGAAGATTTAGTAGTACAAGAAAATGGAATTCAAAAACTATTAGCCAACACCAAACCAAATAAAGCGTCTGGACCTGACGGTATTCCAGCTAGATTACTCAAAGAACTAAGCAATGATCTAGCCCCAGTGTTCAAAATACTCTTTCAGGCATCGCTTAACCAGGGCAGAGTACCAAAGGACTGGAAAGAAGCTAATGTCACCCCCCTATTTAAAAAAGGAGAAAAATCTGATCCAGGAAACTACAGACCAGTATCACTTACCAGCATCACATGTAAAATACTAGAACACATAATATGTAGCAATATCATAAACCACTTAGACAAACATAATGTCCTCACCCCATACCAACATGGCTTTAGAAAATATAGATCATGTGAAACACAACTAATAGGACTAATTGATGATTTTTCAAAAGGTTTAGATAATAGTGAACAAATAGATGCTATCTTATTAGATTTTTCCAAGGCTTTTGACAAAGTTCACCACCATAGTTTGCTTAAAAAATTAAAATATTTCGGCATTAATGGTCCACTGCATCAGTGGATTAAAGATTTTCTGATAGGGAGAGAACAAACTGTAATAATAAATGGCTCTAAATCAACACCAATAACAGTAAACTCAGGTGTACCTCAAGGAACAGTCTTGGGTCCACTACTATTTTTAATTTACATAAATGATTTACCAAATTGCATTAGTTCAGGAACAAAAGTCAGATTATTTGCAGACGATTGCATAATATATAGAACAATAAAAACAATACAAGACACAGATATTTTACAAAGAGAATTAGATGAATTACAGAAATGGGAATCAAATTGGAGCATGTCTTTCCACCCAGAAAAATGTCAGTTGTTAAGAGTAACAAAAAAACTAAAACAAATTAATTCCACTTATCTTATTCATGGCAAACCAGTAACACAGACTAAAAACGCAAAATATCTAGGTGTTATAATAAATGAAAAACTGTCATGGAATCCACATATTGATGAAACTAAAAAAAAAATCCAACAAAGCATTAGGGTTTATTAAAAGAAATTTCTATAAATCAAATAAGAACATAAAATTTAAATGTTATTTAACCTTGGTTAGGCCAATAATAGAATATGCATCCACCGTTTGGGACCCCTCAACTCAAGAAAACATTAAGAAACTGGAACAAACACAAAATAGAGCAGTGAGATTCATAACAAACGAATATTCACATTTGACTAGAGTAACACCATTAGTAAAATCACTAAATTTAGAAAGCCTTCAGGACAGAAGACTCAAAAGTAAAGTAGCAATTATACATAAAACACTGAACCATAATCTTCAAATACAAAAACAAAATTTAATAAAATACTCTGAAAGACACAAAAATAAAGGCACATTCCTCGTCCCATATGCTAGGACAAATTTGTACTAATACTCCTTCTTCCCTAGTGCTATTAGAGCATGGAATGGGTTGTCTGAGCTAGCCAGAAAAACCCATGACTTGGCAGAATTTAAGTCATTGGTTAATATGCATGACTAAATGCATGACTCGTAGGACGTAATCATCTTCTTTTTTGAAGTAACGTCTGTATTATATAAGACAAGATAAGATAAGATCATTTACTGACCGTTGTTTCGTAAAGTATTCGACTTTAGCCCCTGAAAATTTGCCCTAAATGATTTTAGCCTGGTAAATTTTGAGCAGAGGCTGCTGCCCAATCACTGCGATTGGTGCTATAAGTTATTTCACCTTTGTTTTGTAACCCATTGTCTCGGTATGAAAGAAGCCAAGCATGAATGGTTATAGAAATGTACAAAGCTGAAATCAACCCACTCTGTTTTGGTGGAATCTTGCACACGTCATTTCCCCTACTTCCTATTCTCGGATCAAGTTGAAACTTTGCACAAGTATTCTCTGTCGTTTGACAACACACGAATCAATAATAAATAACCGATTAGTTAATAAATTAGTCTTAACTAATTAGTTTTTATACAGAAATATACTAAGCTAAGGAAAGATAAGTCTTGTGAAGAGAATCAGGTCGTCAGCTAAACATTTTAAACATAACTTTTTGAAACTATAAAACCTTCTTATTTTATAAGTACTCGCATAGCTTAGTGGTTTACGCGTTTGTCTTCCACCATGGTGAGCCCCCAGTTCGATTTCAAAGCAGTACGGAAACCTTCCCCTCTGACAATCCTCTCTACCAGCCTTCACTGGTCCAGAAAAGTGATTGGACCAAAGCGCGCGGAGCATTCTAAGCTTGAAAATTGCGCTAAAGAAAAACAACAAAATATTTCAATCGCACAGATGTTATTCTTGTTCGTTTGGATCTATTAGGCGCCGGTTGCTGAATGGTCCCGGGTTCGAATCTTGGTGAAGATTGGAATTTTAAATTTTAGAATCTTTAGGGCGCCCCTGAGTCCACCCAGCTCTAATGGTTACCTGACATTAGTTGAGGAAAAGTAAAGACGGTTAGTCGTTGTGCTGGCCACATGACACCCTGTTTAACCGTGGGGCCACAGAAACAGATGACCTTTACATCATCTGCCCAATAGCTCGTAAGGTCTGGAAGGGAAACTTACATACTTACCTAGTCTGAATCTATTTAAAGTTAATTACATGTTTGATTCAAAATAGTTGATGCAATTTCACTCAATATAAGCATTGCTGCATTTAAGGGAGTGCAGGCGCGGCTATTACCCCGGAGACCCCACATGAAAGGGGCTTCCACAAAAAAGATTTTAAGATACATCCTAATTTCGAAGAGTCATAAACGTTTTTTTAAATATTTGTTCGCATTTTTACTGCTGACAACACTGTCTTGGTTAAGACGTGTCTGCTTGTAACATGCTCGGAATATGTAAATGCAGCTCCGGATTTACGGCTGTGCGTCTACCATGGGCCTTACCATCCAAAAATAAAATCAAAAATATACTTTTTAAAACTAAAATGTGCATATTGAAAAAAGAAATTTAGATTAAATTTAAAATTACTCTACTAGTGTTCATACAAATCTGGCATGCTTTTTTTTTATTAAAGTTTTATTATTCATAAGTGGAACTTTATCAAAGCTTTACAAAAAGTGTATGGGCCTCCAAACAAAAAAGATATCTTGCCCAGGGGCCTCCACATTTTTAAATCCGCTCTGAATATAAGCTTTTTTTTTTTTAAGTTATTGTTTTTCTCCATGTTTTGAGGCTCCAATGATATTTGCATTTTCTTCGTTTCCTAACGAATCGATGTGTTTTTCTTCTTTGTGTCCATGTGTTGATCTCAGTGTGTGTATGTGTGAGTGTGCCAGAGTATTGTTCTCCCTGGACTCTCCAGTGGTGAAGCCAGCAGATCTAGTCCGTGGAACGCAGTACGGTAAACCTTCGGGTCACTAACTGTACCGTGTTCTACTTACTCCAATATATTTAGCTATAACTGTAACATGCACATTGTATTTATAGGAAACTTCCAGGTGGGGGAAAGAACTTAGAAGACGTTAAATTGTGTAGAAAACATTGGAATCCTAACTCGAGAAATTGCTTATGTGCTGTAATGGGTCGTATTTTCATGCTTTTCTAACGGATTTGGATCAGTGTGTGTTTTATATAAAGTTCTATTCTTGGACGTGGTTACAATCCTATCTTGGACAACTTCACTAATTGTTTTTTGTTAGTTTGTAGGTATACATTCATTACTTTAGTGAGCTCACATATATATCCATCATGTTCCTTGTATTCTAGATTTGTATAATTTAAACGAAAACGTTTTTTTTTCATTTCAAGTTTATTCTCTAAGAGAAAAGAGAATCTAAATCGACCATCGGCGTTGGGTGTGGCAAAATATGTAGGTCACAGCTGCTCATTAAGTGCCGAAATTCGGCCTTTATTTTAAAGCAATTAGTGTTTAATAATGGGCCAGAATTAGTCTAAGGAGTTTATGACGCGGTCTCATATACGCCTAATGTGGGCCGCCGCTGAGTTTGTGGGGAAACAGAAACTTTTTGTAATTTTATTATTGTTAAAAAATGGATCCTAATTAGTATGTAATCTTTAATAGCAGTGCAATTTCTAGTGGTCAGTGCCGTGATCTATACAAAACAATCATTTCCAGTTTCGAAACAAATAATGATATTTACATTATCCAAACAAAAACAACAACAACGGCCGCCTGTTGTATTACTTCTCTTCGCATAACGTAAAAATTAATTTTAATTAATTCATTAACTCTTTCTCTCCTACTTAACGATAATATCGTTGATTTTACGCCACTTGATTAAATTAATTTTCGGTTTTATAAATTCTAATTTGTGTTATATAAAAGAGCATGCATTCTCATAAAATTCTATACGAAAAATAACTTTTTCTGATTACAAACAAAAATGTTATTGAAGTTTAATCCTAACAAGGTTGAATGTACAAATGCGAAAAATGAACACTTCTGACAGAATGTGGAAAATAATTACGGAGATAAAGAGTTAAATAATCAAAGGCTAGGACTGAAATTTAAATAAAATGTTTTGTCACGCAGCACGAGTTGATTTGCGAAATTTTTGTTTTTTCACTTTTGACTGTGACGAGTCGTGACGACATATAATACTGAATTGAAAAAAAAAAATCTTGTGTGTGTGTGTGGGGGGGGGATGACAAATAGCTCTGATCTAACTCTTTTCAAGGAGGCGCAGTGGGTGAGCGGTCGTTGTGCTGGCCACATGACACCTCGATAACCGTAGGCCAAAGAAAAAGATTACCTTAACCTTTACATCATCTGCCCTACAGACCCTAAGGTCTGAAAGGGGAGCTGTACGTTTTTTTTTCTCCTTCGAACTCACTTTAAAATGGACAAAATAGATGAGAACTCCGCCACATTTTGTTTCTCATTATTGTGAAACTTTGAACGAAGCCATAAGACAAATTATAGAAGATTTTAAAACACTTTCTGGTTTGTCTTCTGTAGGATATTTTCTGAACAAAAACAGTTTCACTTCTGATCATTTTAATGCGTCTTCTTCTTCTTCTTTCTCATTTATTATGTTAGAGTCGGGGGGGGGGGTCTCAACCTGTGGATCGCGACCCCTTTGAAAGTCCAGTGACCATTTGCCAGGGGTCGCCTAAGATCGTCTGAAAATTGTTTTTTGTTGTCGTTGGTTTTTGTAATTTTGCATAAATTTATTTTACTCTAAATAAAGCTTTTGCTATGTTCAGCCTCCAACAATGGAATTAACATCATCTATATCAGTGATCTACATTTGGATAATGATTTAATGACATTAGCTAAATCACATTTGCCTAGGTCCGTGAACGAAAATTTATGGATGGGGGTCGCCACCCTGTGAAAAGTTGTATTAGGAGGTCGCGGAGATAAAAAAAAAAAGGTTGAGAACCGCTGTGTTAAGAGTGTCCAGGTGACTAGAACAATATACGAGATGAACTGCGCAGTGGTTTCCAAAAACAGGCAGCTCTCCATAGAGTTTTCTTTCTATATGGGTGTTTTGGGCCCAGTGTCTTATAAATAATGCAGTTTTGGACATGGTCAGCTTTCTCTGATGGCACTCAAGAAGGGCAGATTTCCCTAGTCATTTTCATGTGACGAAATGAGAACATATTTCGCATGCTATTCTTCCAAACATCCCCTCTCTTCCCAAACATCCCCTCTCTTCCCAAACATCCCCCCTCTTCCCAAACATCCCCGCTCTTCACAAACATCCCCGCTCTTCCCAAACACCCCCACCCCCATAAATACAACCTTAGACTTTTGCTTACTTTTTGAGTTGAACTCAAGCAGCCACTCGAGTCCTTTCTATCTTCCTGCAAGGGTATTTTGTTTTCTGTCATTTGGAAGAAAGACATTCTAAACGGTAATTATCTACCCTTCATTGGCCAACCTGTTTGTGTCCCATTTTTCACTGGATGACACATCACCTTATCAAAAAACCGGTTCAAATCAGTTTGAAGTATTCTGTTAAAGAAAGCTACTGCTTTCTGTTATCAGGTGGTGGATATATTTTTTTTTCTTCACTTAGGTATTACTTAGGACCAAATCCTGTGCCAAGTAACCTTGAAGACATGCGAACTTACCAACTTCTATTTCGACACAGACACTTGCAGTATCTAGGTTGTTGTTTTCTTTAGCATAAAAATATCTAGTTGTCATCCTCTTTTAGCTTTATTTGATCGTGATATCGGTGTAATGCGTTCTATTGTTACTATTGTGTTTAAAATTGTGTTATATATATTTTGTGCGTGTAATTTATTGGTGAAGCATCCATCTTGGCCCACTCAATCTCACTCTGTGTTATAAGTCCCTTTAAGATAATAAAAAAAAAGGGGGGGGGGAATGGATAAGCCATCCTAAACATGTTCTGATTCTTCCACCTGATATTAGAGATACTCTTTTGTCTTTTTAGTAAGACAGTTGAATCTCTCAAATTACCATCCACGCTTTTTTAGACAATTGAACTTGAAGGCTTCGGGCAGGAGGTGCTCGTTAGCCTTGGCTTGCTACCCACCTAAGAGAAGGAAAACCCTGAATTCAAACCTTGCTTTGAAGCTTTAACCCCCAAAAAATGTGAAAGGCTTTAGGATTCAGCCCTAATGAAAAATCAGTAGCCTGCAACCTTAATTCAACTTTTAGCGCTATATCCTGGCAGAGCATGCAACGCCGCTGATCCCAGACTGTATCGGCACTTTTCCCTTTGGATACATCAATTGCGTGGATATGGGGGGGAACTGTGTTTGCGACATCGTTCTGACCATTATGCCCAGGCATTCATTTTATTTATATGAGATGATCCATAACCGCTTCTCGACTGAATGAGGCCCATATAACTTGAAGCCTTTGGTTTACTGCTGAATGATAGGAATACACCTGAAAAAGTATTCTAAAAGTCTTCCGAAATTCACAGATTAAACTATTTCTCCCATTCACTTTTATAATTAATGAAATGGCTCAGCTACCAAAAAAAAAAAAAAAAAAAATCTGGTGAAATAAATAAATAAGCTTGGGCATTGTTGAAATGGTGAATTTCAATACTGTCGGAGTTGGTGACCTAATTTAGAATTGTTAACGCATCTCTTTGTGTGCGTTTCTTTTTGGGTGATATGGTGCAGCGTGTTGGGAATGTATTCATGTCTGTGATGTCACGTGGGATTACTTCGGAGATAGAAGACGTCAAGGTGGCCGGTCGAATTAGCTCATATGGGTATTAGTTTTTAGCTTTAACTACACCGGTTGTTTCATTTTTATTTCGATGTTTATGGTCGAATCATCACATTTTTTTTTTGTAAGATGTAATTTCCCCCTAGCGAAAAATTCATGATTCTTCGCCGGCGGAACAGTGGTTTAATTTTTGATCAATCCTCCTCCAGTTCAGTATGTCACCACATGAGATTTTTTTTTAAACTAGTCGGTAACTTTGATTATGTCTGCCACTTTTGTTTTAGCAGTAAAGTCTTCTAGCAGAAAGGCCATGTTTGACCTCATTGTGTCATCTTTATTGCTCAATTCCCTCTCTTGTAACTTTGAGTAGTTTTTATAGTTTTGAAGCGATTTTTTACTCATTATTATGTCTTTTTCCTTCTCATAGCTTTGGCGCGTTCACTCCTTTAGTTGACATGATGTGATATGAATAAACAAACAAATAAATAAATAAATAATAGTAATAATAATCATCGTCTTCTGTACTGGGATAGGCCAATTTTGACCGACAAAACGGTAGATATTAATCGCCCTGATCTGCTGTTCATCGATAAAAAAGAAAACGCCGCTACCATTATTGACATCGCCGTGCCACTATCTCATAATTAAAATAAAAAAAAACTGAGGTGGAAAAACAACGAAAATATGGGAACCTTGGCTTGGAGATTAAGCGTTTATGGACACTATATAACACAACAATATACCCCATTGTCATATCAACCGAGGGGATAATAAGTGACCTCACAGATACCTTCAAGGCACTTGGCATTCCTAGGAACATTCTCGTTGCCTGTCAGAGGGCGGTAATGCTGCAGACCTGCCACCTCACCAGAAAATTCCTCGGTGGAAACTGAAATGTATACTTGGGGAAACGTGAAGGCTGTTGGTAGTCATGCTGGCCACACGACACCCTCGTTATAGTTTTACAAATTTATCACTGGTTGGTTCATACTTGAAAGCATACATTTTTGCACATTTATCACTGATTGGTTGATTGCATATCGCTGAACTATCGCGTTTCATGTGATCCCAACTTCGGGCTTCTCCGAGATCAGTCGGAAACTTTGTATGCAGTTTACGTCACAATTTCGCGCTGTCTTCCCAGTTTACTTTGCGAAAGGAAGGTGATATCATTTTCTTTCGCTTCGATCTGAAGAGTTCTTTTGTACTTGTTTAAACGGACTGAATTGCCAGTTGAAAAGTTGCCTTAAAGCAAACAATTTTTAAGTGGACAAAGTTCATTTAAGCTTTTCTGTTGTACCGAACAAACAACTTTTAGAAGATTTTTGTCCCCCAATGTTCACTGTACATAAGTAAGTGAACCGTTATGAGTAATTCTTTTGCGTTGAAGAAAATGAAATGTATTAGTATAGTTATGGAAAGGATTTAAAAAGCTCTCTCTCTCTCTCTCTCTCTCTCTTTTGTCTGTCTCTGTCTGTCTGTCTGTCTGTCTGTCTGTCTCTCTCTCTCTCTCTCTGTGTGATATAATGAGGTGAAAAAAGCGGGGTGGAGGGAACTAATGCAGCTTTTCACATTTCAACCAACATTATTGTTTGTGGTTATGGCTTCAAAACACGATGGTGTTTGCTTAAAGAAAATGATGGTCTCTTTCGAAGGGAGAAAGGGAGATAACAACTTCTACAAATCTTATCAGTATCAAGCAGAACTGTCTTCTTTCAAATAGAGTTGATATCGTTTATCATAGACTTTGTGTGTGTGTGTGTGTGTGTGTGTGACACGTTTTAAAAAAAAAAGATTAGAGGGTTGTCTTTTTTTGGAGAGGAGGGGGAATGTTAAGTATAGCTTACAAAAATAATCTCTCTAACCCTTTGGCTGTTCCATTATTTGAGGCATTTATTCTTTCCCTCTGCACAACTTGTACGGTATTATGAGTAGCAGATTTTGTTAGATAATGCTTGGAAGCGGATGAATTCAACTGCCATCACTTTTCTAATATCCAGGCCCAGACTTATGAATGTCGGGGCTCTTTGCAAACTGTAATTAAGAATGAAATGCCCCCAAGCGATATTTGATTTCGGATCTGCCGAAATGCATATCATTAATGGAAAAAGAAACCTCGACCACCTGACGTTACACACTTTGTAAACACATTCGAGCCGGCTTAGCCTCTGTGTCCATTTAGTACAGCATTCTTCACAGTTTTGCGTGAAAGTCTAGCTCATTAAATGGGTAGACTGCGCCAGTTGAATTTATTTCTTTGCTTGATTCTTTTAAAAACTGGCATGTAATGGGTTAATTTTGTCGTTAAGGCTAAAGGTAGGTCTGCATCGTGTGTCTACAGCGTCTCGGATCATACGGCCCAGTTGACATCTGGGATGCTTTTTTTTCTGTATCTTTTAAAATCTGTTGGAGAAAACGTTCGAATCGACTTTTAATAGTAGATGTAAACTTCCAAATGGTGGTTATTGCCCTTGTCTTATCTCCCCTGGTGTACGCACATCACCCATTCTGTGTCAAGTCACTATGACATGATCCACGACACTGGTCCTCAAACTGTAGGGTATCAAGGTCACATGGCAGGACTTGCTCAATTGATAAGTTAAAACCGTTTTAATGTCCGTAAGAGCTGAGCCGAAGGCTCTTCGAGCTCTAAGTTTGAAAAAAAGACTGTTTGGTCGTCCAGCCAGAACAGTAAAAAAAAAAAAACCTGTGTGAACGCACAGTTCTGTTTGAGAGCGACCCAAGTCAATGCCTATGTAAAACATTGCTGTTTCTGATGTCTTTGGCTCCGACGCATGATTCGCCTCTCATGGCCGAGGGCCTAGGACAACGGGAGCCTCCGTCATATTCCTTCGTTATACAAAGCTAGCCTTGGGGGACTCGCCATTCATGTAACGGTCCTTTGAGGAACGGCGCATGGATAGGGACGTGTTTGTGGGGACTTTTTTGCAACCCCGCCCGTGTAAGGGGTAAACTCTCGTCCACCCATGGGCATCCTCACGGGGGTTATGTTTTGCCATTCGTTTCGCCTAGCTACCTCCTCAAGTAGCCGTTTCCACCCAGGTGCCACGATGAGGCAGAACAGCTCACCTGGGTAAGTTAAAACCTGCTCTGAAGCTCGTCTGCTCCCACAAGTGCAAATACAGACCGACGTTGTGTAGCTAAGCACAAGTTTGGCTCTTACAAGTTTGGCTCTTAATTCTTGCTACTCTTGAAGGGTGAAACCGTGGTTTCAATCCGGCAGGAATTTGATAACTTAGCAACTGATAGGTCAATATTCTGCCCTTAGATCTAGGTATAATTAGCACCTGGCCATGCCATGTTTTTAAAAGCATGTAAACTCTAGCACAGCCGAGTCTAGATCTTAGGTGAGTGACGTACCATCGTTCTGATGACGTCTCTTTTACGTGACAGAAACAGGCCCGTCAAAAGACGTCTTGAGTTAACATAACGACCACACTCATTGCGGACGTAAGTGCCGGTCAAGGTACATTGTATCTCCCTCACATTTTATTATCGACCTAATTTTGTTTTCTTTAAAAGCACACATTTTAAATAGTATGTAGCTTAGTGACTTGCATTGTATGCTAATATTTAAGTTTTGTTTCTTTCAATATTTTAACTATTTCCCTTTTTTAATTTTTTCTCTAGACTGTGTTTTTTTGTGTGAGAGAGAGAAAGAGAGAGGGAGAGAGAGAGAATGAACTGTAAATGTTTTACTAATGTTACGTGCGTTAGAAAGATAAGTTACGAGCTACTGGCGTAGCTAGTGTGGGGGGGGAGAATCCCCCCGGGCCCCCAAATAAGTGGGTTTTTTTTTTACATTAAAAATAAAATATTGCGCAAAATGCAGGGGCCCCTAAAGAGGTCAAGACCCCCGGGCCCCCAAACGATGGTAAATTCCTAGCTACGCCCCTGTTACGGGCTTAAAGCATTCCGTCATGTCTGTGCAATCACTCTTTGATAATCGTTATTCATTTGTTAATGAAAGGCCAGCAACCGATTTCTCCCACTACGGCTTTCATCAGTCTAGGAATAATTGTGCACTAATGAATCGAAGCGACTTATCCAAATATGAAACGCTTGTCTTTGGATGTATCTAGATCTGCATCGCAGTCAGTGATCAGTGTAGATATGTCTGTTAAAGATTGGCTCAGTTTAGATATACTCTAGTCTTGTCAATGTGTCGGGCTGTTAAGTAGGGCAGAGGTGAGTCTGTAACCGTGAAATATATAGGTAGGTGTGTAGACCAACATTATGCGAACCAGAACCAAAGTATTAAGTTATCAGTGGGTAGTCACGGCATAAGCGTATCTCGCGGATCCCCTTTTAACGCACAATGAGAGCCCACTGTTTGGGACCCCTCAAGAAAAGATTAAGAAACTAGAACAGGGGCTAAACAGAGCCGCTAGACGATTAGAATTACACCATTAGTAAAATCATAAATTAAAAGACACTTTGGAAAAGAACTAAATAGTAACATATCAATAATACAAAAAAAAAAACAACAACACTGAACCATAATTTACAAATAGAAAAAGAAAACCATGTAAAATACTCAGACACAAAGACAGAGGCACAATGTTTATTCAGTATGCTAGGACAAGGTCGAACTAACTCTTCATCTTCCATATTGGCATTAGAGCATGGAATGGGTTGCCTGGATCAGCCCTGAAAACCAAAGCGTTAGCAGGAACTAAGTCACTGATTAACATGCTTGACTAGATTGACACGGAACGCTTAGGACATAATAAGCTAACATTGTAATTTATAAGGTAAGATAGGTAAACATCTCAAGCCAATCAGTACAGATAATCTCAACAAACTTGGAAAGAAGTAATTCTCCTTTACTAAGTTTACTTCACTAGAGTTGTGCCTGCGTGGAATTCGTTGCTGGGGCAACATAAACAATGCAATGCAACCCCCCCCCCCCCAACACACACACACACTCGCGTTGTCCCTATCCACACCTCTGATTGCTTCTTTTCTTCTTGTGTATAGATCAAGTGTATTGGTTTAATCAGTTGTATATCATCCCCAGCCCCCCCCCCCGGTCCACATCCACATGTAACCCCTAACCTATCTTCTTTTTTTTTTATGTTATCTATATTCTTTCTAATGGTTCTCTCCCGACACTAAAACTGTTCATTGTCAAAGTGGTTATCTGTGCACCGTGTTCAAACATACGTTGGATCTGTTGTGTCAAATGAGTCAAGCCGCTTGGGCGATCGCTTTCAAAAGTCACCTGTGATTGGTGCGCGCAAACCAACGCTGGTCAATCTGATCCATCTATCGATTATGAAGGAACAGGCATCTGGATCACATGTGCTTTATAACAAGTGCTGTTTTGAAAGACTTCTTCAATGACTTGATAAACGCGAAATGAAACTATTTATGACGACAAAGCAAAAACAGATATCGAAGTGAAAAGATAAACATATAGAGATCTAGATGTACTGACGTAGGTTATTGCTATTGGTTTCTGGGCAATGGAAAACAACGCAGGCTTTTTGACAAACTTTGCCTGAGTGTCGGACAAGGTGAGACAAGGGGAGGATAATCAAGTAAGGCAACAGCTGTGGAGATCGAGTTGTTCCCTTGTCCTGATTAGCGAAGCATCATTAAAATAGGCGATCGTTTTATTCAAATAAGTATAAGCTGTATTTTATCATAGTTTGCTCGATAGTAAGGGTATTATTTCGTTGTAAGGGCCATGCGGCCATTGCAAGTGTAACGGAAAATATTTGATGGTAAAATTCTTCAATGTGTTTGTTTTCATGCTCTTATGGGATATGTGGCATCTGACGAGTTCATTCAATGTGGGGGTGATGTGTTAGGTTTTCTTTCATTGTTAGTTAAAGTAATGATCAATATCGTCAAGACCGAGTTCCGCATCCTTAAGACAGCGTGTGTAGGTCTGAGTGTGTGTGTATCTACACACTATCGTTATCTGGTTCCGAATGCCTGTTGAATTGGACTAAATGATTCGGATAATACAGACGACGTGATCTCGGTGTTTTTACGGTCCAAGTTTTGAAGTTTCAACAGCGTGTGAAGTGTCGAGGATATTTTTTTCTTCTAATTTCCGACTAATTACTTAATAAGCGCATGATAATTGTAACATAGTTCTTTTTCTATGCAGTGTAGATGTTGCATTTTTTTGGTTCTTTCTTTTCGTATTATTTTCTTGTGTTATGAGATGGTGTCAGTGGTCCGCAGTTGGCAGTAACGTTGTGAGTCGGTTGTGCTGATTTTGTGTTTCTATGTATACAGAGACAGGGCGAAGGCTAAGCTCAAAAGTATGTAAGTTACTATAGCTATCGATGTATGTAGGAGCTGTGGTGGCTGAGTGGGGAAAGTGCTTGGCTTCTGAACCGAGAGTCTCGAGTTCGAATCGCGGTGAAAAACTTGCGATTTTTGACTTCGTGATTTTTTTTTGTTCCCTCCTTCCCCCCCTCTCCCCCCCTCTCCCCCCCCCCTCGTCCCAAAGTCGGATCCAACTCTAATTGGGTATCCGACATCTGAGATTAGTTGGGGAATAGTCAGTGGGGAAGGTCGCTGTGCTGGCCACATTACATCCTCGTTAACCGTCGGCCACATAAACATTATCCACCCCCATAGATCGCAAGGTCAGAAAGAGTTACCTTTAGCTTTTTTTAAAATATAGCTATAGATATATGTGTTCTGAACAAGGTTTGGTGTCAAATAAGCAGTAAGTATAAAAACCGCTAGCAGCTTCTGATTGAGATCTAGGTGTTTATTACAATAATTACTCTCCTGAAAACATTAATGTATTACTACAGCAAGCATAAACTGTGAGAAACTGTGAGCCTTGTATGCAAACATTATGTATTTCTTGATTAATAATAATAATCTTTATTGTCCGTAAGGAAATTTGTCTTGTAATTTGTGCATTACACCAAACAAAACATTGTATTTATAAAAAAAAGTGTACATTCACACCAGACTTACTCATAATTTACATGTGACAAAGTTTATGTCAGATTGTTGTTATTTAATGATTTGATTGCCAGGGGAACAAAAGAGTGTTTGTGTCTGTTTGTCTTTGCTATCTCGGTGTCTTGTATCTCTCTTGTGATGGTCAAATCACAAAATCCTGTCCCAAAGGATTTCTAGAATCTTTTTACCTTTTTTTTTTTTGTGGATGTCAGTCTCAAACAGCTGCCCAAATGTTGTTGTTTTTTTGTTTTTGTGGATGTCTGTCTTAAACAGCTGCCCAAATGTTGTTTTTTGTTGTTGTTTTTTGTGGATGTCTGTCTCAAACAGCTGCCCAAATGTTTTTTTTTTTTTTTTTTTTTGTGGATGTCTGTCTCAAACAGCTGCCCAAATGTTGTTTTTTTGTGTGTGGATGTCTGTCTCAAACAGCTGCCCAAATGTTGTTTTTTTTTTTTTGTGTGGATGTCTGTCTCAAACAGCTGCCCAAATGTTGTTGTTGTTGTTTTTTTGCCAATGCCTTGACCAGCAGCATTAAGGATTCTATGAAGATGAAGTAAACCTCAAAGTGACCGTTAGGTAATATTTTGTTTCTTCTATCTTTGATTAAATTTTAATAATGCCCAATGTTGTTTGGAATGGAATAACGAAAGGGGACAAATCTGTTTGACTTACAAACGGCCTCCATTTTGAACAACGTAACAGTTTAAATCAGGCCAGTCTTTTTTTTTATTGTTATGCTTCTAGTCATTTTATATTTTCTTGAGTGGAAGGATCTCAAAACAGAGGGTGTAGAACACTATTCTACTACAGTGTTTTCCCAAACTGTGTTCCGTGGAATCCTAGTGTTCCGGTAAGGAAAAAGTTTGGGAACCACTGTCCTAGTACGGTATTGTGGGCAACATGGAGGAGGACTAATAAACTCGGCTGCCTCAACGACTCTTTGAATTTAAATCTGACTCGGAACTTACTAAAAATGGGCATTTTGTCTTTTCTTTCGTGTTGAGCTCGGGTCTTCGGTCAACGATGAATCGAGCTTCAAACTCACATGTTGGTTATCAAAGATAGATGAAGTCAGGTCATGGAAAGTTCAAAGAGCACCAAAGTTATCTCGAGACGCAGAAGAGAGTAGATGCAATGCGGAGACAACTGAAATTTCAGTGGTAAAATATGGTCATGATATCGATTCGTGTAAATGCTGATACCCAGTGAAACACACTTTGCCAATACATTAGCAGACGACAATATTTGAAGTGTACTTACATAAACCTTCTAATCTCAATTACCTTTTGAAAGCTTACACCGCGGTAAATTCGACTTCATTAGCATAAAATTAGGCATAGTGTTGCTAACTATGCCCTACACTACATGAACGATACCAGGGCCGGCTTTTTAAGCATAGGCAAACTACGCAGCCGCCTAGAGCCTCCAATTTGGATTACAATTTTTTAGAGAAGAACTAACGAAACGTGTGCCCAATGTTATTGATGAAGTACAATAGGTTTTATATAAATTACGTAATTGTATTATTTCGATGTTTAACATTTCTTTGGTCTATTTTATTTGCTCACTTCCCTAGGGCCTCCAATTATCTAAGGCCGGCCCTGGGTCAGATAATAAGTAGCTAACACACACACACGCGTAGTTCGTATCCATGTGAAGACTTCGATTTTGAATTCCGTGATATTTAGGGGAAGCAACTGCGGTTGGTCGTTGTGTTGGCCACATGAGTTCCTTGTTAACGTCATCTAAAACAGATGAGCTTAACATCATCTGCCCCCAAAGATCTCAAGATCTGAATGGGTACCTTTAGCTTTTTACAAAGCTTATATTAACTCAGTCTGTCTGTCTGTCTGGTAAAAAGTTTGTAAACGTTATTTCTCCAATACCCTATCTGTCGGATTAGCTGAAAATTTCGCACAATTATTTCTTTTACCGGACAACACAAGTATATTTTTTGTTGTTTGGTATCTCGAACAAGGTAAAAAATATATTTGAGGGATGTGGTATAAGCTGAATTAGTCCCCTTTAAAGTAAGTTTGAAACAAACAATAGATAGCTATACAGTCTTCTATTTTCATACACACCTTATTAGCGGAGTGGTTAGAATGTCAGCTTGGCGAGGTTTAAGCCACGAGTTAAAATTCAGGTTTACCCACCCCCTTTTTTTATAATAACTTTTAACCAACGATTACAGTAAAAATTCACCCTGGTATCCCTTTCTTTCTCACCCCCCCCCCTTCTCCAATTTTCCCAAAGGGTCCAGATAATTGATAGGATCATAGCTTATTGAGAAAGCTTAAGGATGAAATAGCGCTAAACAGAAACAAAATGGTAAATATATTTTTAACCGCACAGATTTATTATTGTTGGGTCTAAAACTCCAGACCTATTACAAATTTAATTGCATGACTGATCCAAACTAATTCATAGGAGCTTTTTTAAAATGGTATTTTTTAAAATATTTTTCTTGTTATTTCTTTTTTTTTTTTCCTCTCCCCTCGCCCCCCCCCCTCTCCCCGCGGTTATAGTTTGACTAGAATTAACTACTTCTGCCAATCTCGCTGACTTGTCTGTTCTATTCACACCTTACAAACTGATATTTAGCACTGTAAATCCACTAACGAGAAATCCCCTTTTGTTTCACTAATTGTATACATTATTTTAAAAAGGAGACGAGTGTGTGCTAATTGTTTCACTGACAGCCTGGCAAGCGATTTAGCCTGTAATGTAACTGACTCAAGAAAATCTGGTCACGTATTTACTGCAGTAGCTAATTGGTTCCTTTTTTTTTTTCCTTAATATTTACTTGGTACTTTTTTTTTTTTTTTTTACATTTGTAAGCTTAATTCTTTATTAGGCAATCTACTTCCAAACATTTCTTTTTTAACTATCGTAGTATAGAGACCGGGTCAATTTTTTAAAAAAATATTTGGCCAATTTATTCATTTCTCTTTTGACCAATTTTATTTAACAGTCCAAATAACTAAAACATATATAAATAAATAAACAAACATTCACATCCCAATACTGCAAAGCAGTTCCGGGTCCGAATCCTTGTGAAGACTGGGATATTGAATTCCTTGATATTATGTCACTCCGAATCCACCCAGCTCTAATGGGTACCTGACATTAGTTGGGGAAAAGTAAAGGCGGTTGGTCGTAGTACTGGCCACATGACACCCTGCTCGTTAACCGTGGGCCACAGAAACAGATGATCTTTACATCATCCACCCCATAGATCACAATGTCTGAAAGGGGAACTTTACTTTACTTACCAGTATTACTATACCGTGAAATATTTAATTGATTAATTTTTAAAAAAGCAACTAGAACAGACAAAAAAAATAGAGCTGTGGCATTCATAACAATTGAATATTCACATTTTCCTAGAGTTAGAGTAACATCCTACTAGCAGAAAAATAAAAGTGGCAAAATTTTTTTGAACCATAACTTACAAATAAAAAAAACTACTAAAATACTTAGAAAGACACAAAGATAAAGTCACATTTATTTTTTTATTACATATACTAGGACTAATTCGTATTAGGGTTTCCTCTTCCCTAGCGCAATTGGAGCATAGAACGGGTTGTCTGAATCAGCCAGAAAAAAAAACAAAGATTTTTCCAAGTTTGTCTTTAACATGCATGATTGTAATAATTATTCATCTGGCTTTATTAAGGAACGTCTGTAATTCATAAAACAAGATTATATGATTGCACATTTTAGATGTTTAATTTTTCTTTCATTTGACCTATCCTCGGTCTAAGAATAAACTCTAGTAATTGTGACTTGATGACTGAAGCGACTTTTCCAAATATGAAATTTTTATCTGTTTTATGTATCTAGATCTACATCGTATATAGTAGTGTCTGATTTCGACTGGTTGACATATAAATAGACGATACTCTTACCAGAGTGTCATTATGTTAAGTGTTGTTATAAGCTCGTTAAGTGATCATGCCCTAACGAACAGGCCATGTTGGCATAACTTGGAGTTGATTCTCTTTGTTTCGCCTGATGGTGTATACACATTAGAGGTCAAAAGGTGTGTTCACATGAGAGGTCTAGCTAGAGCAACACAAAGTGTTTGTCTCTTTCGCCAGCAAAGACGTCATTTTGCTCTCGTGGTCTGTTCTGTTTTGAACATTCTCTTGTTTATATGCTCAATCACTTGTCTAGATTCAATCTCTTGTTTATACACCCAAGCTCTTGTCTAGATTCAATATTTTTTCTAGATTCAATCACCTGTCTAGATTCAATCACTTGTCTAGATTCAATATCTTGTTTATACACACAATCTCTTGTCTAGATTCAATATTTTGTCTAGATTCAATCCCTTGTCTAGATTCAATCACATATCTATAGATTCAATCACTAATATAGATTCAATCACTAATATAGATTCATTCTTTTGTTTAGATTAAGTCACGTCTACATTCAATCTTTTGTTTACAATGTGTGTTTTGTTTAGAGCTAGAGTAAATGTTTTCTTAAAGTACGTCAATTGCATGCAGACAGCTAGTTAATATACGGAACCACAGACACATCTATACACGTGTACGTATAAGCAAGTATTGTTTGTGACTGAAGACTGAAGATAACCAGGCTGGCCAAACTGAACATGTCATTCATTGTAAGATTATATTCAAGGGAGATAATAAGTCTGAATCATGCCCTTCTTGTAGATGGGTTGCTTCCCTTCAATACTACTTCAAAAATATTCAGCAGTCGCTCTTGTTCTTCTGGTTTGACATGCGGCGTTAATTTGCAAGATATACCAATAATACTGTTTACTATATGTTCATTTTAAAAAAAGCAAGCTGGGTATGACAACCTGGTCAGAATTACCGGACACTTAAGTGGGTCAAGGATCTCTGATAGCCCGACATATTTTTGGTGGGGGTTGAGCTCGGATCTGTTGGAGATGTAGCTGGCGTGTTGCGGCATACTTATCAGCTATCATTTCATGCAAGTTCTTTTTTTTTTTTTTTTTTTTTTGGTTCTGTTCTTTTTCTTTACTGCCTAGCACCGCACATATGTAAGACTATTGAAAAAAACACCCAGGCTTCCTCCATACTTTGATAACAAGTGCAACATGTCTGGTACCCATATCTCATATGAAATGTAGGAACTAGCTTGCAATGCTTATTATGTAGACCTAATTAGGGCAGGGCCGGCCTTAGGCATATGGAAACTAGGCAGCCTTCTAGGGACTCTGATATTATCTTAATATCTTCAAAAGTTTTTATTTTTATTTAACTACTGTTTTTTTATTTTTAAATAATGAATTCATCTCCCCTTAGAGTGTATTTAAATGAAATTAGCAAGCTCGAACTTTCACCACTGTGCTCTACTTTTATGTTTTTGGAATGACGTCATTGTTGTTTTAATAGAATTGGTTTTTGACTTGGGTGTTTTTTTGTTATGAATAGTTTACGTATCATGGTACCTAATGATACACAAACATTGATCTTCCTTGGAGGCTCCTTTTGGGTTTTTGTTTTTTTCGTGTGATCTTTTCCTTTCTGCTGAATAAGAAATGACGTTTCATAGTCAGGTGATCCGTGTAGTAAAATTGTGATTGAAGCTGTTTTAAACCTAATTGTGTTACTGTTCCGTATAATAAAATTGTGATTGGAGCTGTTTCAAACCAAATGGTGTTATTAATTGTTAGTCCTATTTTTTATTTTGTTACTAGAGTGTCTTGATAGAATGACAATGGTGTCGGAAGGAAGTAAAATAACTTTAAGCAAAAACATCAACCTTCCCATTTCGTTGCTATATATAGCACGTGTGGAGAAACGGAACAAACAAAATATATTCCGAGCACTTTAAAACAACAGCAATATCTTAGCTACGGAACAAATATACACCTTGATATTTATTTCTCTCTAAACCAAACAAAAAAAAATGCCACTGTTTGATTCGCTGGTGCTGACGGAAGTGACCGACATAGCGGGCATAGATCTTGCATGCGGGATGAGCTCCCTTCTGGAGGACGGCATCTCAGTTCTGACCGGAACTGCCTTCGGCTCCCCTAAGAGGGAGATTGAGGAAACATTTGACACGTACTACGAAGACGAGGACGAGCGGAGCCCCGGGACCAGGGACCTGGTCGAGAACGGGTTCGGGCTCGGCCTTGACCTTAGCCTGGGATTCTCGGAAAGGATGAATGTTGGTATCACGGCGGATAAAAGTTGTTCCACCATTGAGTCTGATTACGGTAAGTGTCGTATTAAATAAAGTGCTTAACTGAAGCTTTCCACTTCTCTTATTTACATGCCACCCGCAGTATTCACATAAATATGCTATCTGAATTTCTTTGTTTATTCTTTTGTATTTACATAGCCTATATCAACTGTCTGTCTGGTACAAATTTTGAACACGTTATTACTCCCACTCACCATTCTCTGATTTAGTTGAAAACTTTGCACACTTATTGTTATTAACAAGACATGAATCAATAAAAAAATTTAACCAATTAGTCAATTGAATAAAGAAGTAATTAATTTTGTTGATATCGAAAAGAAGGAATACTTACAGTATTGAGAGATGGGGTCTGTAAATATGGAGTTGTCCCCCTTACATAATTTTTTTTTTTAATTTTTTTTTTAAATTTTGCTAGTTTATTTGTCACTTTATGCCTGGGTTACATTGATATCTTTTAAATTCTTAATGTATTGACTATCAGCAAATAAATCATAATATAATTATTTCTTTCTCTATCTATCAACCTTCTTCTGTTGTTCTTTTTATTTCTCTCTCTTTTACTCATTCTTTCTCTCTCTCTCTCTCGCTCTCGTTTTCTCTCTTTCTTTCTGTTTTTCCCCTTACAATCTCAATGTCTCTCTCTGTTTCTCTTTATTTTCTCTTTCTCCCTCTGTCTTTCCCTCTTTTCACTCTCTTTTGGTCTCCTTTTTTCTTTATTTTCTTTTCTGTTACCCTTTCACTCTCTCTCTCTCTCTCTCTCTCGCTCTGTCTCTCGTTGTTTTTATTGTTCCATTCCTCGCCCCTCTTTCTCTCAACAGTTTAATATTGACTATGCTTCTTTCTCCAACTGCATTCAATTGTTTCGTTTTCTGACCTAGTGAGACTCACGTCTGATAAATGTTAATGATGTACTCCCCCACCCCCTTTATCCAAACTCACAAAACATGTCAAATACATGAAATAGTTGGGTAGTTAGGTCAATGAAGGCTAAACATTCATGACACAGGTCTAGATCATATCCGTGCATCTGTTTGTTTTCCTTTTGTTTGTTTGTCGATATGTGACTCAACATCAAGTGCCTGCACGAGTGACACTTCATTTATTTCTGGGGTTTAATTAAAATGTTTGTAGCACTTTCAGAGACTATAGCAACAAAAAAAAAAAAAAAAAAATAAGCGGAGAGGTGGGGTGGGGTGGGGTGGTGGGGGGGGGGGGAGGTTGACACGAGGGAACGCCTAACAGAGATAGTTATTGAACTAGCTCAGCAACTATGGTCATGTGCTATTGAAAGTTTGAATTACAAAAAAGTTTGAAGAAATCTTTCACGAATATATTTATTTGTACTTTGTAACAGATCAGCTGTGTGCCATTTGCCAGATACATAATACTGCAGGCTAAATAACCCCCCAGAAAAGTACATTAAAAAAACAGAAGAAAAAAAAACAGAAAAAAAAACAACATAAACAAAAACAAACAAAAGAATTATTTTTTTCTCCTAACAGAGAAACAGAATAAGCTATCAATGAATTGGTCTATGTAGCATATATGCGTATATATGTTACAGAGAAGATTTATAGATGCAATAATTTGAAAATTCTAGTCGATATAAATCTTTTGTTTTTATAAATGGAGGCGTGGTGGCTGAGTGACGAAGCGCTTGTCTTCCGAACCGAGGGTTCCAGTTCGAATCCTGGCGAAGGCTGGTATTTTCAATTTTGGGATTATAGGGCGCCTTTGAGGCAACCCAGCTCTAATGGGTACCTTAAATTAGTTGGGGAGGAGTAAGGGTGGTTGGTCGTTGTGCTGGAACCAGCTAAGATAAACTCCGATCCTCCAAAGGACAGGAGGGCGCCTCCCGTAATGCCCTGGAGAGAAACTCTGCTCTACTGCTTGGTGCCTCATAGCTCCTTTTGCAGGTTTTAGTGACTCTGCAGAGATACATGCCTCATAGCTCCCTTTGAAGGTTTTAGTGACTCTGCAGAGATACATGCCTCGTAGCTCCCTTTGCAGGTTTTAGTGACTCTGCAGAGATACATGCCTCGTAGCTCCCGTACTGGAGCTCTCGGAGCTGCCATCACTCACGCAAGGCATGTACCACAGTGACTCACCACAGTGTCGGCAACGGGCATCAAGGTTCGGCCGGAACAGGGTAAGGTATTCGCCTGTGGGGTGGTGCCCCGTGCTTCGCTGCGTAATTATTGTCTGATAATTATTACCTGCCCAGTGTGCGGCCGAACATTCCGGGCTCACCAGCCACATGAGGAGGCATAAAAACCCCAGTGCAAAGCCCTCAGCCCCCTGGATGACAAAGTGGTCATCATCGAACCACGATGGACGAACTATATATTGTCTGATCCGGCCTTTTTGTATTCCACTATGGATCGTCTATTTTTTTTTTTTTTTTTTTTTTGTTAATTTAATATGTAATACATTTGTATACATTTTTAAAACAATAAAACATTATGAGTGGCCAGGAAAATACAATTCATTTAATTGTGAAATTACAGATTTCATTTTTTTCTCTTCTTTGAAAACACTATGGCCTGGAGGAAAAAAAAACAGAATGTAAAGATTAATAATTAAAAATGTAATATAATGTGATTAAAAAAAACATTATTAACAATGTTCAACAATTTAATAAGCTTCCTACCAATCTTTAAAATATTTTTAAAAAATTTCATAGTAATAATTTAAACAATAAAAAGTCTACCATATAAGTCAGTCACTCAATTTGTACATTCAAACATTTTCTATCTATAAATACTAAGTTATTTTATTTTTTCTTTCAAACAAACCAATACAAAAATCATCATTTACAAAAGATCCTTTTCAAAACAAATTCCAGTACATTTTTAAATAAACATTTTGATTAGTAAAAAAAGGAATTTCACTCATGTATTTAGTCAGTCAGCCAAGACTGTTGTCCAGGGTGTGGCACGAGGAGCCATACATGAGCTAGGTAAATGGGAATTTCAGGTTTAGGACTATTCTTAAGAATATTGTTGTCAAATCACATTTAAGGTTTCTAATTATTCTCAAGAATATGGCTGTCAATTCACCTTTCCCTTTACCCTACACCCCACTATGGATCGTCTCGCTTCGGAAGATACATTATTTATACCTTTATAGCTCACAGGATCACATTGTTATTTTTTTTAATACTGCTCGTGAGAACGGAAATTAAATCTGGTTTGGATAATTTACATTTTTTCGGACGGTCTTAGTCAATAAATATGGATTATCCCTTTTCTTAGATCTGCAAAACTGAAAACAATTTATACGCGGAGTTTTCTTTTTTATTACTTTAGGATCCGTAAAATGGTGTATGCTTTTGCTGGGAACCTCGTTTAAAAAGTGGCCCTAAAAACTTTGTCTACCTATAGGCGGAAAACTGAGGCGTGGCCAAATCTAGAGACGGCGCTGTTCCTTTAGGGCGGGGGGGGGGGGCGGGAGAGAACAAACGCACCTGAATTAAGACGATTTGATTTATAGTTTTCAAGGTCGTATCAGCTCTCTGCGAGTATAGCGTGCCCGAATTTCAGTTATCTGAGCCGGATGACCTATTTTTGTGTACGGCTGCTGAGCTGACATTATTAGTAATATTTATAGTGGAGAAAAGGTCGCCGATTCTCTTCGTTATTTCGGGGACATATCCTTCCCCCTTATCAGATTGCGTTTGTTTATCATGGCAGCAGAAGCGTAACGATGGATGGGTGTTGTGGTCGTTCCACCCGGAGAGACACAAACCGACGTAGAAGGCCTGAACACTGACCTGCAGCGTCGATATCTGTGGGCAGTGGAGACCAACAGGTCGGTTCCACGTATTAAGTCTGAACGACGTGGCAACGAGCTATTGGTCTCCGCTACCCACAGGTTATGACGTTGTAGAGCACTGTTGAAGCCTTCTGTAATGAATGGTCTCACTAAATCTCATACCATTACTACACTTTATTGAATACAGTTTTTGTTTTCATTTATTTATTTTTTGTTTGCATGGAAATATCCCAACAGTTTCTTTGAGGGACACCGACTGGCACCCCTTTGCTTCTTCTTCTTCTTCCTCGTTCTCACTATTATTTTGGGGCGTTCAGATGACTGGGCCAATATATGAGATGAACTGCGCAGTGGTTTCCTAATCAGGGAGCTCTCCATATAGTTTCCTTTCTATTGGGGTGTTTTTGGGGCCAGTGTCTTTTTCGGGCCTCTTGGTAAAAAATGGAGTCTTAGAGGACATGGTCAGCATTCTCTGGCAACCTTTTGCGATTAAGCCCTTACGTAATGTTAAAATCACTTTAAGTAACATCTCTCATTTCTGTTCCTCAGACTCTGACAGTGGCGGTAACAGACGTGGCAGATCAACAGCAATACCGAGTAAGTAATCTGCTTGAGTTTGTCTGTGTATGTGTTATTTTGTTGTTGTTTTTTTGTGTTTTTTTGTTTTTATATGCATGCTGTTTGGTGAATGTAGTAATTAAGGGATTCTCACGATAGCGTTTCAAAACAGATGTTTCATTTCTTGACTTCACAATTTTTAAGATAAGGCTTACTTTATTTAAGGAATGTAATGCAGTACAATTAGTTAAAGAAAATGAAGCAACATGGGGTAATGTGGGGCGATAATAGGTTTTAAGAAAAACAAAATGGATTGAGGAAAGATTTTGAAATAAACTAAACAATGTAGAACAATTTCTTTTTAAATCTTTAGTAAACACAAAAAAAACCATTGAGGGAAGAATTTGAATTGAATTCGCTAAAAAATCTATTGACTCAATTTTGAATGATCACTCTTGCCATCGAAATAACAGAAATTACTTTATGGTAAAAGCGTAAGAAGTTCACAATTTGATTTTTACCTTTCTTAAAAATTGTCCAAAAATTATTATATACCTTTTAAAAATACACAGGCTTATAAAACACGTTCGCTATATCGCACCCTAACTCCACCAACTTCTCTAGCTATCTATAGTTATCTGCCATACATTCAGGTCCCCAAAATTAGAACTAACAAAATTGATTTCTTAAAGATATATCTCATGTGCACATAGCAATCATTCTTTATCATAGTATATGGTCGAGAGGCCAAGTACGCTTGAACTTGGCTTGGCTTGGCTACCTAGAAGGGGGGCTCGAGGTTCGACACCGGACTCGGGCAGAGTTGTGTTTACTGAGCGCCTAAAGGCAGCACGGAAAACCAACTCCTAGATAACCCCCACTGGTCCACAAATGAGATTGGACCAAAAGCGCTCTGAGCATGCTACAAGCATGAAAGTAGCACTATATAAAAGCTATAATAATAATATTTATTGTAAAAAGGGGAAGTAATGTGTGTATTTGAAGACAATTACTCTAGTTATTTCCCTTTATTTTGTCCCCAACTATATTGGTTGAATATTGGCTAGACTGCCGCTAGACGACAAACTCAAAATGTGTGGTCTAGTCTGTTTTAGTTATGTTACATTCTACAATAATATGACACTAAGGCATGTTCAGTTAATATATAAACACTCTTATCGTTCTAATGAAAAATAAATCACGCGTAACAGGATACAGTATCATTTTAAGGTTGCTCCATGTAAAAAATGTTTCTGTACATTTATTTGTATTTTACCTTTATAATAATAATACTATTAATAATAAGGCTTGTCTTCGAGTCCGACGATTATTGAGGAATGCAGTATTTCCCGTGGCTGCGCAGCCCCAGCTGTGACCTACATATTTTGCCACATCCATGGCAAGCATAACCATTGTCCGCAGGTGGTCGATTTAGATTTTCTTTTCGCCGTCTGCGTTTGTCCTCGGCAGCGGATTTTCTTTTGGTTTCAAATGTGTATCGCGCGGCCTTCGTGAGTGACCTCCAGCTGTCTCGTTCTGAGGCCGCATGCAACCAGGTGCTCTCTTCTATGTCAGCCAATGAAAGTTGACGCCTAAGCTGGTCTTTGAAGCGTTTACGTGGGGCACCTCTGTTACGTCGACCACCTTTTAGCTCACCAAAAAAGACTGCCTTTGGCATACGTTCGTCTCCCATACGGAATACGTGCCCTGCCCAGCGTAACTGTCCCTCTATACCAGGGGTTCTCAACCTGTGGGTCGCGACCCCCTTGGGGGTCGATTGACGATTTGCCAGGGGTCGCCAAAGACCATTGAAAAAATGGATTGTTATTGTCTATTTTATTATTGCTGTGTGTGTGTGCGAGGGGGGGGGCGGCTAAGTGGGGGATTGTAAAAAGGGGTCACCGAGCATTAAAGGTTGAGAACCGCTGCTCTATACTATCTATACCGGCGTTCGCAAGGACATCGCTGTTTGTAGTGCGGTCTTGCCACCGTATGTCCATGATGGAGCGCAAGCATCTTGGTGAAAGCGCTCAAGAAGTTTCAGTTGTTTTCTGTATAGTGTCCATGTCTCAGAGCCATATAGCAGGGTTGAGAGAACCACCGCCTGGTAGACATTGAATTTACCTTTAATGTGGATCTAAAAGTTGAAGATATTCAAAAATTTCAAAATTGGCTGGTGGACACAAAGGTCTCTCAAGAATATATGGGTTAGTGCCTTTTCTGCTCTTCATCCAGGATGGCTGCCTGGTAGTGCGGTATGCGCGCTAGACTGTCGTTCGGACTCATTCGATGGTCCCGTGTTCATACCCTGCCCGCTCTCATCCCCCGTCGTCCTGCTGAAGGTTTGGACTAGGAAGTAAATTATCTTCAACTCTGAAGGAACATCCGAAACATGTAAAACATCCGAAACATGTAAAATATCCGAAACATGTAAAATAGTTTACAAACGAAAACATCCCTTTTCATTTTTTTCCATCTTTTGATTTAATTTCTAGTTGCTTTAAATGTGCCTTTTAGTGGTCATGGTCATCTCATTTCATCTCTGCCCGTCGTCACGCCAGGCCACCAACCAGCTTCCTCCTGGCGTCTCTCTTCTGGACGTGTCTCTTCAACTGTCCCCACGTCTTGCCCGTCTGATTGGCATCTGCTTCTAGATCCATGTATTCCGGGCTCGTCTCTCTTCCTCTTGCTAACTAGTGGTGAGGTGGTTTGTTTTTTTTTCAAGCCCCCAACTTTTCCTGAGTCGTCACGATAGTCCCGAGTTGGAACCCCTTCCACCATCATTATCATCATCTTTCCTTTGCTTTCCTCATGGAACGTAGGGCCTCAGTAAAAACACGCCACTCTCCACGGTCTCTTGTTAGTTTTTTAATGGCTTTCCAGCTCTTTCCTGTCCTCTCGGCTTCATCTAGTATACTGCGTCGCCATGTTCTTTTTTGGTCTTCCTCTACGTCTTGTGCCCTGGGGCTCCACACTAGGGCCTGCCTAGCTCTGTTGGTATCTTTTCTATGGGTGTGGTCCAATCCATCTCCCACTGTCTCTCTAAGATCTGCACCTCTATATTTTTCTGCCCACTCATCTCCCACAGTTTGCTGTTCTTTACTTTGTCACCAACATGTGTAACCTAATCTGAATTATGCGAACTAACTCTCTCGCATAGAACTATGGATGGGTAGCTAAGTTGATTGACCATTTTTTTTACAAAGCTTATATCAACTCACACTGTCTGTCTGTCTGTCCGTCTGGTAAAAAGTTTGAACATGTTTTTTCTCCCTTTTCCCTTTCTCGGATCACGTTGAAATTTGGCGTAATAATTCATAGTCGATAACAATGAACGAATCAATCCTTAAAAATTAACCAATTAGTTAATCTTTTAATAATAATTAATAAATTTTGTTTTATATAGCAGAAAGGGAGATAAGCTCCGTAATTTTCAGATAAATGGCAGTACTTAGCGGTTCCTTCTCGTAGATAAACCTTGTTTTTTTTGGGGGGGTTTTTCAATTGATTGTTTTGTTCTCACACTTTGTTTTTTATAGGCAAATAAAATATGACTGTTTAGTTTACTGTTGGGCCTATTATTTGAACATTCAGTAGGTTTTAAAACTTTACTTCTTGTATTCCCATAAACGTGATCCTCTTTACCACTGTGGTCGGTTCCCATATCTAAAAATACACTGCAAACTTAGGGAAATTGCTTTGTTCTACAAGTGCCTGGAGATGACTTTTTTTCTAACGATTGACAATGCTCCGCGTTGTTCTAATGACCTCATCCTTTATACAAGCTTACATCAAGTTTTAGTAGACCACTCTTACCATTATATATATATATATATTATTTATATATATATATATATATATATATATACTCATATATATCGAGAGATTATGTTCTCTCTGATAATGCTTCTCTCCTATACAAAGAAAGGCGGGCATCTTTTGTTTCTCGCGATTTGTTTTCCGAACAGGGGCGACCACCGAATCCTGATATCGGTCGAAGTAGGTGGCTTTAAGTAGCTGTGTTATCTGATAGGGCACCCATTCGAGGGCTGTTAGTATTGATAGGTAAAAATCACCTCAGTGTTTGATTTGATGCTACACCGTGTAATGTGTACTTTTCTTTTCTAAGTACGCTCAGACTTGGTCGTGTCATCACCTTGTATCATCTTGTCTGATTACTGGATTAAGTGTGTTTAGGATTAGGGAGAGGGGGAGTTCAATGTCACGGGGGAGTTACAGTATAATCACAGTCTACTTTCCATTTTAAAAGACAACCAACAAGCAAAATAAAAACATAAAAATACTTTTTTAAAGAAACCAAGCTTATGTTACATGTAATCCTATCAATGAGTTTGGATCAGTCATGTAATTAAATTTGTATAAGCTCTAGACCAACAACAATAAATCTGTGCGATTAGAAATATTTTGACCAGTTGTTTTTGTTTAGCGCTATTTCATGCTTTTAGCTTTCTCAATACGCTAGGATCCAAGCACTTGTTTGGACCATTGGGAATAGAAGTGGGTATCTGGGTGATTTTACCGTGATTGCTTTTTAAATGCATTAAAAAAAAAAAAAAGTTGTCCGACTTGAATGTCATATGGATTGTACAAATCAACCAAGCCACCTATGTCCCAAATGTGTGTAATAATTGGATAACAGATCTGTGGTCTAGATAGCGGTGTGTTCACTGTCCTTATCAACAGATGTAGTTGTACAAATAAAATTAGCGTCAACTTTTTATCCCTTAAATTTTCCTGTCTGTCTGTCTGTCTGTCGGTCTGGTACAATTGTTGTACACGTTATTTAACCCACACCCATTCTCGGATCAATTTGTTTGTTATACCTAACAAAACACGAATCAATACACACACAAAATTAAGCTAATTAATTAATTAATTAAAGTTTCCCTTTCAGATCTTGGAATCTTGAAGGGCAGATGATGTTAAGGTCATCTGTTTCTTTAGCCAACGGTTAACGAGCAGGGTATCATGTGGCTACATCAACAACCTTTTTTTTTTAATTAAAAAGGGAAATCAATGCTACTTATTGGAAATCTGACTGTATATGTGGAGTTATTCCCCTTTTACGCTTTGCAGGCCTTACACGTTTTTTTTTCTCCCACTTTCGATTATCGGATCATGTTGAAATTTCGCATAATTATTCACAGTCTAGGGCTATGAGAGAATCAATAAAAAAATTACCAATTAGTTTATCACTTAGAGGTAATTAATTCATTTTGTTTTATCTAGAAGAAAAAAAAGTAGTACTAGATATATGGCAGTGTTGGTTTTTTTTCGGTTCATTCCCGTAGAAATGCCATAGACTCATATATTATATCTAGACTGGAAACCGGAAATAAATCCTTATCCGCGACTGATCGATTCACAGACCTATATATATATAGATTTATATGTACGTAAACTCTTTTTCAGGCTCCAAGGGGAGTCGCCCCTATAAATCTTTTCTGTCTTAGAAAAGTAATGATCTTTAGTTTTCAAAGTTTAGAAATAATGCAAAATCATTTCTCAGATATTCACGCAAAGATATGAAACAAATCCATTTCCTGTTTGTTTCCATTGAGATAACGTTTCAAAAATCCTAGATCGAAATAATTCATGTTGATTTTAATCATATTATGTAAATGTAATAGATTGATTACCTAGATCTTTCTAGATTATGTATCTAAAAATTGCAAAATAATATTTATGAGACGAGAGTACTCTTATTTTTGATGTTTAATAACTAGATCTAGATCTAAAAATTAAATTATATGTTACATAGGTTAGGGTTAAAAAAAGACTTTACTTCTTTTAACTACATTACAAAACAACACCTTGATCCAAATTTCTAAAACATTTTCGCGACATTTTTTTTAATGTTAAAAAGTCTCCCTGTCCAGTCTAGATATAGTATATATAAGTCTATGAGATATGCTTTGTTTTTGTTTTTAAGATTTTTAACAATATTTTGCTTGTTTAATTTTTTTTAATTTTTTTTTGCTGGACATACCATCTAGTGGTCAAATGTTGAACTATTACTAATGTCTTATCAGTACAAGTGTGTAGATTTCTTGACCGTACAGTTGCTTCGTTAATCTCGACTCCAGATAGCAAGTCTTTAAAAAATGGGATTAAGAATGTTAGACTCAAGGCTAGCGCGTAGAACTACAATGACAAAAATGATAAAAATTGTTAAAAGTCGCAATGAAATCTATAAATACATGTAGCTAAATTGTTCTCTATAATTTCACCTGTTGATAAGAAAAGAGACAATTTATTATTCAAATTCGGTCGACAAATCTGTTAGATCACACACATATTAGGGGGCCTATGCAAATTTCGGTTTTGATTTGCATCTGAACACAAGAGTTGCTCCACTTTTCCAGCTTTCCTCTTTATGGGATTTTAATTGTTTGATTCGCTTCCCTCTGCTCCATTCGGATTCGTCTTTATTGTTTTTTAATGATTGGACTTCTAAACTGGACGATACCCGTTAGTCCCCTCCCCCCTCCTCCTCTTCGTTTGGTTCTCTGTACCTTCGGCGCCCTGGGCAGTATGGGCAAAGACGTTGAAGGACCGTTGAGGGTAGCTATTGGTCAACGTTGCTACCACAAACACTTGGTTCATTGTATGAATGACCATTATAGCTCGTTATCTTTTGAGTTATGAGATTTCTGAAAGGCATATATGAATAATATGTGTTCAGTGTGTGTGTTGCCTGCAACAAGCGTCAATTTGTTGTAGTTAAAAAGAAATGGGTTCAATGGTATAGATCACCGCAACATCCGTTACAATAAAGGATTCTATTTCAAATGACCGGATGTAAGGTATCTCATAAAGTCCTAATTTGTATCATCCAAAAAGCCATTCGCGTAAAAATTAGGAAAGGCCTTTTACCCCGATGTGCCTTTGGCCCTACCTTACCCTACTTAAAGCAGTGTTTCCCAAACTGTGTTCCTGGGAACCCTAGTGTCCCGCGAGGCCTGAATAGGTGTTCCTTGAACTATTGGAATAATTAAACAGAGTACGCCACGTGAATTAATCTCTCTACCAAAAATAAGCAAAGTGTTCCACTAAATACTCAGATTGTGCGAAGTGTTCCGTTGAGTTAAAAGTTTGGGAAACACTGACTTAAAGGATTATATTTTAAAATATAATTTATGTATTAGAATAAATATTTCATGACAACCAAACCTTTTGTTTCGGCATAATGTTTTAATAAAGTTTCCTGAGCTTGCTTATGGTGCCATTTCAATTTGCGATAATGCCGGAAATGAGGCGATGTGGATGCATCACTGCGGAACTTTTTATTACGACTCAGCCACGGCGCCCCTTCTCACAATGTAAAACTAAAAAAAAATGTAATGCATGGAGTACCACAAGTGCGCATGCGCTTTTCGGTAGAGATGTGTCTGAGACTTACCACACTATATATAGTCAAGTTCTACAGCCTTTGATTGGCTGAAATACTTCATCAAATACAATGTAATCCTAGATCTAGTTTGTAAAGTTTACTTTGTCTTTGTTTTTTGTTTTTTATTGTGTCCTCCTTTGTAAGGCTTTGTCCTTTTTTGTTGCCCTCCTCTGGGTGTGCTTGTGTCTGGTAACCCTATCTTGACTCGAGAATATCATTTTGTGAAATCGGATTCTTCTTTTAAAAGAGAATGCAATGCAGATCAAAGCATGAATAGAAAGTGATTTTGTTTGAATTTGTCCTTGCTTGCAGAATGAGGAATATTTTGTCAATTCGCCATGTTATTTTTCTCTCAAGGTATTAGGACACTAAAAGGCGTTGAATGAAATGGACTTTACTTAGACTAGGCCATTGTTTTCCAGACTATTTCAACACCTCGCACATTCTATATATTTAATGAAACACTCTGCTTATTTTTTTCAGAGAGATTAATTCACGTGATTGCCTACTAGCTAGTTATTCAAGCAGTTCGCGGAACACCTATGCAGACACTAGGGTTCCGCGTAACACAGCTTGGGAAACACTGTCCTAGATCATAAATATGGCATTTATTTATAATTTTAGAACGAAAAAAAAAAAGGAACATATACGGCTCTGTGATTATCTTGACTATCAATATTGGCTGGTCGCGCTATCACAGTGCTTTGGTATGACTATTCTGTAACCCAGTTCCTGACAAGTCAATTCTCTGACGCATTAGTATTCAACAATTTATACGGCGACTGTTTTGTGCAGGGAACCTCACTCCTCTAGCAGGGGCCTTACTCTTCTAGACCTCGGCCCAATAGTCTCCCTTTAAAATAGGCTATTTCAAAAGGTTAGTAAAACCATATCAGTAAATGTTTCATTCCGGTCTTCTTACTATCTCCTGAATCCGCCTTCAGATCATAGACCCATCTGGTGGGGAGTAGGGTCGAAAGAGTTAATATTTTTAGAATCCATTAGTGCTTTACTTTCGGTCAAATGTGTAAAACACCTGTTTGAATTATTTGAATGTGTTAGCAGGGCTCTAATATTCCCACGAAAAAATGCCGATCACTGTTTCCATGGTAATCGACGGCCACGTGACCAGAGACCCGATGCCGGCAGCTTTCTCCCCTCCCCCCCTCCACCATGTTTCCGTTCCATGCCTCATCAACACGCAAGTAATTTGCATATCTTCCAGTGTACGATTGTAATCTGAGGTGTCTGGAACCGAACCAAACGATAGAGGCGAGAAGTGACCACAACTTGTTGACCTTTTTTTTTTTGGTCACGTGTCAACACACTTGTGCAGACCGCTGATGTTCATACTCTCTAATCTTATTCATGGTTTTTCATAATCCAGGTATTTTGTTGTTAGTCTTGGTGGTTATGTTTCGGAGTTATCTTCACCTGTTGTTTTGTCCAATCTATAATCTAGATGTCGCTGCGAGTGATGAAACAATTGCAGTATATCTACGCTTAAAATTATTATTATTATTATTATTATTATTATTATGTTAGAAACAAACGAGCATTAATTCTCTGCAGGGCCGGACTTAAGCCACTGCAGCCTATGTCGTCGCAGTGGGCCCCGAACTTTCATAGGCCCCGCGCTAACTCTAGGTGTAAATTACTAACTTTAAACATTATATCCTGATTTTCCAAGTGCTCCTGGAAATCTCCTGTTCCTAATTGCAAAGTATATGAACAAGTCCTGGAAATCTCCATGAAACTCATAAAAATCTCCTGAAAAATAGACAAAATTGTCATTTTCAGGGGCCAGTCCTACGCGCGATAAAAAAAATGTTTAGTCAGCTTTCCTTTAATAAAAATGTATTTAAAAGACGAATGTTTCGCATAGAGCCTCGCAATTGGTAGGGCCGGCCCTGATTCTCTGGCGCTCGAGTTTCGTTAAAGAGAAACAAAATTCATCGTAGTCCCTTTAACAGCTTCCACTGAGGAATTTTCTGGTGATGTGGCAGGTCTGCAGCAGTACCGCCCTCTGACAGGCAACGAGGATGTTCCTAGGAATATGGGAAGCATGGTCTAGAGGCTAAGTACGCTTTAACTTGGCTTGTCTTGGCTAACTATGAAGGGGTCTCGAAGTTCGACACTCGACTCGATGAAGGGGGCGCGAGGTTCGACACCCGACTCGGGCATAGTTGTGTTTACTGAGCGCCTAAAGACAGCACGGAAAACCTACTCCTAGATACCCCCTCCCCCACCCCCACTGGTCCACAAATGAGATTGGACCAAAGCTCTCTGAGTATGAAAGCATGAAAGTAGCGTTATATAAAAGCGATAATTATTATTATTATTATTAATGTTAAGGGCCTTGAAGGTATCTGTGAGGTCAGTTGTTATTATCCCCTCGGTTGACCATGGGGTATATTGTTATTTTGGATAATTTCCATAGACGCTTAATCTCCAAGTCTAGGTTCCCTTATTTTCGTTGTTTTTCCAACACATTTTTCTTAAATTATGAGACAGTGGTACGGCGATGTCGATAATGGTAGCAGTTTTTTTCTTTTTTTTTTTTTTTTTGTCAACGAACAGAAGATCAGGGCGATATTATTATTATTATTATTATTATTATTATTATTATTATTATTATTATTATTATTATTATAGAAATGAAATGAATTAATTATGCTCTGACCGAACT
Organism: Biomphalaria sudanica; assembly: GCA_036873155.1. Lineage (NCBI taxonomy): Eukaryota > Metazoa > Mollusca > Gastropoda > Planorbidae > Biomphalaria > Biomphalaria sudanica. The sequence continues at coordinate 288,994 of JAZGLO010002016.1, forward strand.
TACAAAAAAGTAACTCCGCGAAGGGCGCAGGACACACGAAACCCATCAAAGATAAATCTCTAAGGATTAAAAAGATAAATATCTTATCCCTAATACGCTTAAGGAACTGGTGGTAGAGGCTACCGCTGGTCAGTAAGTCAGTTGTTTCGTTGTTTTACCATTGTCCGCAGACTGTTCACAGGATTGGCGCGTTCTGGTCATCCCGTTGTTTTGACACATCATAGGGAAAGCGGCGGTAGGCCTTCTCCTTTGAAGTTGGTTCATCATCGACCTACTAAAGGGTAGACTCTATCATCGACCTACTAATGAGTAGAGTCTGTCATCGACCTACTAATGGGTAGAGTCTATCATCGACCTACTAATGGGTAGAGTCTGTCATCGACCTACTAATGGGTAGAGTCTATCATCGACCTACTAATGAGTAGAGTCTGTCTTCGACCTACTAATGGGTAGAGTCTATAATCGATCTACTAATGAATAGAGTCTGTCATCGACCTACTAATGGGTAGAGTCTATCATCGACCTACTAATGGGTAGAGTCTGTCATCGACCTACTAATGGGTAGAGTCTATCATCGACCTACTAATGAGTAGAGTCTGTCATCGACCTACTAATGGGTAGAGTCTATAATCGACCTACTAATGGGTAGAGTCTGTCATCGACCTACTAAAGGGTAGAGTCTATCATCGACCTACTAATGAGTAGAGTCTGTCATCGACCTACTAATGGGTAGAGTCTATAATCGACCTACTAATGGGTAGAGTCTGTCATCGACCTACTAATGGGTAGAGTCTATAATCGACCTACTAATGGGTAGAGTCTGTCATCGACCTACTAATGAGCAGAGTCTGTCATCGACCTACTAATGGGTAGAGTCTGTCATCGACCTACTAATGAGCAGAGTCTGTCATCGACCTACTAATGGGCAGAGTCTATCATCGACCTACTAATGGGTAGAGTCTCTCATCGACCTACTAATGGTTTATGGGTAGTGTCTATCATCAACCTACTAATGGGTAGAGTCTATCATCGACCTACTAATGGGTAGAGTCTATCATTGACCTACTAATTGGTAGAGTCTCTCATCGACCTACTAATGGGTAGAGTCTATCATCGACCTACTAATGGGTAGTCTATCATCGACCTACTAATGGGTAGTCTATCATCGACCTACTAATGGGTATAAGTTGAAAGTATGTGAAGTGGTGGAGGGTGGAGACCACGTGGGAGTAGGTCACAAACCGCTTCGCTGCCTAACTTTGGGCTCTAAATGTATAGCTCTTTCGAGATTTAATCCGATTTTATTTGTGCTTCATAAGCAAAGAAACTTTCTGCCAGACATCCCTTACCCCAGCATATAGAGATTGGACCGAAGCGCTGTAAGATCCTGTTCCAGACACCCCATACCCCAGCATTAAGAGATTGGACCAAAGCGCTCTAAGAAACCTATTCCAGACACCCCTTAACCCAGCAGAAAGAGATTGGACCAAAGCCCACTTAGCATTCTTTACTGTTGCATTTCACGTCTTGAGGCTTCATCTTTTCCCATTGCGGTCTCCCATGTGACTAAAGAAGCTAATCCTAGATACACATCTGCAGTCACAGGTTGGACATCTGCAATCACCAGACGCTACGGTATTTTCAGCCGTCTTCCTAGTTCTAGTGTCAGTAGCGTGGACATGAACATTCTTGAAGCAGATTCTTGATAGCCAACATATCAGAAGGGCAGCACTGCACATCTGCCACAACATTAGAAAATGTCTTGATGGAAACTACCATGATTTTGTTTCCGTCTAATGAATCTCAATCCTTGCACTGCCAATGAGTCACTATAAGTTATTTTATACAATAGAATAATAATAATAATGATAATAAACATAATAATAATAATAATAAAGTAATAATAAAACTCCTTAGTGAACAAAGCTTTGATATGTTGTTTCGTTACTTGGTATAGTAAGTCGTGTTCTCATTAGGCCTACTTGTTTTATTTCGATACTTAGCCGTGTTCTCATCACTTGACTCTTTCGTAGTTGACTTAGGGACGCTTCCTTAGATACAAAGACAAAGCGGGGAAGGTATCAATCGGCATTAGTAAAGATTTGTTCAGTGTACCATGTGACTTTATAATCCTGTTGTTGGTTTTTTTGTTTGGGAGAGTAAGCACTGGGGTCGTCTTCTGGCTTTGAATCTAGTTATCTACATACGGGCTTATGTTATGAAGGCCGGTTTGTCGGTGTTGGTTTGAGAAGAGAGATTTTTATCAGGATGGACTCTTGATGTTAGCAATAGATGGCCAGAACGAGATACTTATCACTGATTTTATCTGGTGTAGTGGAAAGTTGTTTTACTGCCCAAATATCTCGAGTGATAACCTCGAAGAGAGTGATTTCGTGGTCAGAGCGATTCGGGCGGGACAACGGGGTGGGGTCAACCTGTTAGCTGGATTTTACCGCAAGTTACACGCCGCGTAATAATGAATAAGTGAGTGCGCAGTGCCCTTGACTGTTAGGCCTACTGTATAACTAAAAGTGTACATACGTTTGTGTATCATCCTGAACTGTGCTGACTAGAGGATAGAAGAGACATTAAGAAAAATACAATAAATATGCACTGCTTTATAGACTGTCTCTATTGATCACCTTCACCTATCCCTTAGTGTGTTAGACGTTGGGGGCACTATGCCCCGGGCGCCACCTTCATGGGGGCACCACACGCAGCCTATATTTCTATGTGATGTTTATGGAAAATGGGGGTAGGCAATAAAGTACCTTTCCCCGGGCTCACGTTTTGCTCACTACGCCTCTAGGCACGCACAAGATTTCCTGACTTTCTCCATTCTTCTCTATATTTTACCTTGGATGGAATCTCTTTCAGTGACAGGCCCATCGTGCTAGATTAGCTCAATCTTATTCCCTATGTAAGGAAGCAGAGCTCAGTCTTATTCCCTAAGGAAGCAGAGCTCAGTCTTATTTCCTAAAGAAGCAGAGCTTAGTCTTATTTCCTATGTAAGGAAGCAGAGCTCAGTCTTATTTCCTAAAGAAGCAGAGCTTAGTCTTATTTCCTATGTAAGGAAGCAGAGCTCAGTCTTATTTCCTAAAGAAGCAGAGCTTAGTATTATTTCCTATGTAAGGAAGCAGAGCTCAGTCTTATTTCCTAAAGAAGCAGAGCTTAGTCTTATTTCCTATCTATGTAAGGAAGCAGAGCTCAGTCTTATTTCCTAAAGAAGCAGAGCTTAGTCTTATTTCCTATGTAAAGAAGCAGAGCTTAGTCTTATTTCCTAAAGAAGCAGAGCTTAGTCTTATTTCCTATGTAAGGAAGCAGAGCTTAGTCTTATTTCCTATGTAAGGAAGCAGAGCTTAGTCTTATTTCCTATGTAAGGAAGCAGAGCTCAGTCTTATTTCCTATGTAAGGAAGCAGAGCTCAGTCTTATTTCCTATGTAAGGAAGCAGAGCTAAATCTTATGGTACTTAAAGTTGAAGAATATAGCTGTGGAGCTCTATCTTCACCTTGGAAAACTGATTACATTCGAATCAATTGTGCTGCGCGGCTGCTGATCCTTCGAGTCTCTCAGGTTGAGAACCGCTGTTCCAAAATAGCAAGTGTATGTTTGTGTGTGTACATGTGTGTGGAATGTGACATTTCTAGTAACAGCAATACTGACATAGGTATTTTAATTATACGGACATAGGTATTTTGATTATACGGACATCGTTATTTTGATTATACGGACATAGGTATTTTGATAGTACGGACATAGTTATTTTGATTATACGGACATAAGTATTTTTTATTATACAGACATATGTATTTTGATTATACTGACAAAGGTATTTTTGTTTTAAGGACATATGTATTTTAATTTTCGGACATACGTATTTTGATTTTAATGACATTTTGATGATTCTATAGGTATTTTGATTATTCTATTAGCATATTACTTCAGGTATTTTGATTATTCTATTAGCATATTACTTCGGTTTAATGCGACCAATGTATTATGAAACAGCGAAAAAAAAATATAGAAATAGGATTACAACGTATCAAAGATCACGTGACAAGATTGAGAGAACGAGATATAAATGACACTAAAATATGCAGACGATCACCAACCAAGCCTGGGGAACGAGGGCGGGGTATATGTACTCCTCCTCCTCATCGTCCCACCTATTCCCGAGAGGGGGGAATATGAAAGTATTGTGTCGTGCCTACATGGAAATGAAATTGTATTTTTTAGCTGTTGCTTGGCTTAAGAAGCATGAAAACAAAAGCTCATTTAATCTTGTTATTTTGAGAGTCCTAAAATAAACTTACGGTTGTGTTGTTGTTTTTTTTTGTTATCTATTCAATAAACTATTCAGTTCGTATTTGACACAATCAGTGTCACTGACTTGTGCCCATATTTTTTTTTTGTTTCTTTACCTGTCTAATCTGAATCCGTCTTTTTATTCCACTCGTTATCTTAGTGGTCAATTATTCCGTGCAGTGTTATCAACTAGCGTCATTAGTATGTTGTTGTTTTTTATTGCTGACTTGAACGAAAAATGGAAATAAAGTCATTGGCATGAACAGTTTGATATTCCTTTTGGAAACATTAGCTTAAACATTAGTGCCCTACAAATAGTTAGCCTAAAGGTCTAGTTGCCATCCCATTAACAGAAAACAACGATAAAAAGAAACAAAATATTTTTTTTTTAAACTTTATCTAATGGGGAAAACCCCGCAATTACAACTATATCTCTATATTCTAGAAGTTGTTTCCCTTATTCGATGTTTAAAAAATGATTCATTACAAAATTACAACTAATTCATTGAGTGATTGGTTAATTTTTTAATTGTTCGTTTTTTGTTTGTTAGGTGCGCTGGATAATTGTTTAAAGTTTCAACTTGATCCGAGAACAAAATAATTAATAGCCAATAATTAATTGACTAATTTGTTGTTTTGTTTTTTTTAATGATTCATGTCTTGTCTATGCCAATGAATAATTATGCAAAAGATCTGAGAATGGGTGTGGGAGAGGGACTAGAAACGAAACAAAAGGATAAAAAAATGATGTCAGCAAAACGGAAGCGTGGGGCAGACGAAACATTTTTTTTTTCTAGTCTGAATCACATATAGGACATTATAGGCCTATATGTCTCTGGTTAGAATGTAGCCTCGTTTTGAACTTATTTCATCAATTGTGTTTGTTTTCTGTTATTCATTTATTTTCACCCATTTCAAATTACTTATATGTTTTTGCTCTACCATTTTTGAATGTCTGTAATTCCGTGGAAGAGTGCCACGCTAAGAACTATTGGAAGGACAGTATGTCATTTTTTTGGTTGTTGTTTACAAATTCCTGATCGAGGCTCTAATGGTCCTAAATTCTCAGCCTCGATTTCAAATTAGTGTTCATAACGTATTGCGTTTTTTTTTAAAATAGTAGCTCTTACAGTTGTAAGAATTTTATCTTGTCGCTAAAATCATTAATCTGTGACACTATTGTATTTGATTGAAATTTGTCTGGTCAGTTTTATCCTTTTACCAGCTTGCCGGAGGCAGTATTGGTACCCCCCCTCCTCCCCCATTTTGTAAGTTGTGCTTCAACTCCCGTAGATCACAGTGCCCGTGGCCATGAGATAGTAATCATGTAAGCTAAGGGAGAGTACACGAACTTGGACTTCAACAATACCCAGGAGTTATTCTATCTTTTGTTATCATTAGCGACGCTAGTTTCCGCAACTCTTACTTCTGCTATCTGTTTTTGTATGCACGCTCCAGGGGATATGAAGCTTCTCTTTTATAGAGATCTAGAATCTTTGTGTTTAATTGCTATAGAACTTATAGACTACTACCTAATCACGACATCTAACCTATTTTTTTAAATATGGTACTTTTTAGTTCGTTTTAATACGTCTAATTAGTACATACCGCAAACTATAGATTTCAAATTGCATCTATTATATTTTTTAAAACTTATATACTCGATGGATCGCAAAATTCACTGAAACAAAGTCACATCTTCTATTTATAGTTAGTGCTATTGTAGCTGAAACAAAACAAAATTAGTTATTTCCCCTACATTATTTCTCCTTCTGTGTAGAAACTCGTAGCTACCAGAAGCCAATGTGTACAAACAAACAACAGCTTCCTGTTTACATTTCTCTGGTAACCTTGACGCGTATACCTTGACAGCATTTGTATGTGCAAAAGACCTTCATCTAATGCAGGGGTTCTCAACCTGTGGATCGCGACCCCCTTGAGGGTCGATTGACGATTTGCCAGGGGTCACCTAAGACCATCAAAAATAAGGATTGTTATTGTCTATTCTTCTATTGCTGTGTGTGTCTATTGGGGGGGGGGGTCGCGGCAGAGTGGTGTATTGTAAAAAGGGGTCGCCGAGCTTAAAAGGTTGAGAACCGCTGATCTAATGCCATCCAATGCAAACAGAAATAGCAGCCTTAGATTATTATTTTTTTTCATAAATTTATTTTCTTCACTGAAAAAAGGAATGTTTTGTTCCTGCGATCAAACCATTTCGCCTTTTGAGTTAAAAATATTATTAATAGCGGCCAGCTGATGTTTGTAAAATGTTTTACATGTTTTAAATGTTCCGTCAGAGTTGAACGTAATCTACTTCCTTGTCCAAACCTCCCGGAGGACGTCTGGGGATGACAGCGGGCAGGGTATGAACCCGGGTTCATCGAGACAACCGAACAACAGCGAGACCGTTCGCTATAGGAGGCCTCGACAATGATCAGTGACGTCGCAACCTTGTGGGCAGTTTAGACCCATAGCTCGTTGCCTCTTCGTACAGACCTGTGACAATATACAATGTTAGATCGGTGATAGGCGTCTGATACAATGCTTTTTAATGCTCTGTGATTTTAATATCCCCCCCACACACACACACATTTTTTTTGACTAGTTACTTGACTCGGCAATGTTACTTGTAATTAAAAAATAATTTTATGTTTTTTTAAATGATGACTGTTGGGGAAAATGACTTATCTATACTATAAAGCAGAAAGTAAGCCGTATGTATGTAGGTATGTCCAACATAGAAATCAAAACCATTTGACCAATCTTGATAAAACTTTGCATAAATATACCTTAGATCATGATGGAGACCGTAGTATATGTTTAATGTCCCACCCACAACTGGAAGGCCCTAAAAATTTAAAAACTAGACCTAAATTTATCTCTATTAAAGAACGAAACTTTTTTTTTTAAATCGGGAAACCCCGTTTCCACAGTATTTTATATTTGTTAAACTCATTTTCACACTCTACTTTCATTTCCGTAGCAAAATATTTTTTTAAAATGTCAAGGGAATATTCGACATGTTTGACATAGTTATAAATTCAATCCAATCAATCATTAATACCCATACTAAAGCCCGCATGCCGCGGGTCATGTCTGACTGATTTTAAATTTTACAAAATATTTTTTAAAAAACAAAAAACAACACAATTGGTCTTGGACGGAAAATCACTTGCATTGTGTAGTTCTGTATTTTAGATATAGATTCTCTTAGTGGGGAATATGGATTTTTTTTTTTCAATTTGCTATTTTAATGACATTCTCAAATACCAAGTAGAAAGTGGATATTTTTTTTTTTAAACAGAGAACAAAATTACTGGAGAGAAAAAAAATTGACACTTGCCTTAAATATGTTAATGAATTCAAGTGTTACGCCGACGTGGGCGGGGGGGGGGAAGGCGCGGGGGAGGTTGTACTCGCGCGAGAGACAGGGGGAACTTGTGGAGGGATTGGGGGGGGTGGAGTTAGACTGTCACAAGGACGGTCGCTGTGGATGAAACCCCAACGTGTATTGTTTTCCCCCCTTTGTCATCCTCACCGGATGGGGGTGGGGGGTGGAGCCAGTTGGACGTCTCCCGAAGACGTTTGGTGAGCGTGAAGTGGGACGGACTTATTGCCTCGTTTACAGTATCGTGTTTACACCTCGTGATGAGCCAAGCTACTGGACCGCAACCTGGAAACACGTCTTGGATGGAAAAGGGGAGGGGGGGGCTGGGTAGGAGGACATGGATTTAATTAGTAAACATTCATTGTCTACGTTAGCCTCCCTCTGACTACAAGTTCGACATCCGTGGAAATTACATTTCGTTTTTTTTTTTTTTATAAAGGAAACTTTACATTTTTCAATAGAATCAAGTTTGTTTATTCTTCACGCTAATTTGGAGTTGGCTTTCACGAACGGAAGATGTTCTAATTACCGAAAGGTAAAGAATAAATGCACTACAAGAACTGACGATTTGGTGAGAAGATTTAATAGCAAAAAAAAGGCTATATCGTAGTTTTCTGTGTGTGTTGCTGCCACACTAGTGCATTCCTGTTGATTCCACACTTTGCCCGGAAGCAGTCTTCTCCATGGTCGCGGAATCTACCAGCATGAAATACTTGGAAGACAGGCCCAGCTGTCGATATGCTTACTCCAACATCTCCAGGAACACGTGTCTGATCTCAGGGGCGTACCATGTGGAGCAGTACGTCTCCGTCTCACACCATGGCGCCCTGGAGGACACCAAAGTGGTACCCGCCTTCAATAATTCCAATCTGTTTGCGCTTGTCGAGCGACTTCCAAGTTGGCGACTCTGTGGTAACGTATAGATCTAGTCCTTTTTTTTTTTTTGTAATGCCGTTTAAATGGTGGCACTCACAAGATAATGTAGTCAAACTATAAGTTGTGTGAATATTAGTAGGTAGTGGTGGCTGATAAAGCGCCTTGTTGGGATTTTTAGTTTGTTAAGCTCCTGAGTCCACCAATGTTAATGGGTTACGGGGCACCTGGCATTAGTTGGGAAAAGTTAAGGCCGTTGGTCGTTGTGCTGGCCTCATGACATCCTCGTTAACCTTAGGAAACAGGTGACATTTACACCATCTTCTCAATAATCGCAAGTTGTTTATCTTATCTTATATATTACAGAAGTTACTTTAAAAAGATGATAATTTCCTCCTACGCATTTCATGTGTCTATCTAGTCATGCATGTTAATCAATGACTTAAACTCTGCTAAGTCGTTGGTTTTCCTGGCTGATTCAGGCAACCCATTCCATTCTCAAATGGCACTGGGGAAGAAGGAGCACTTGTACGAGTTTGTTTAAGCGTATGAAATTAGAAATGTGCCTCTACCTTTGTGACTTTCTGGTTATTACATTAGGTTTTGTTTTCCTATTTAGAAAATATTACTTTTTAAAAACGTAGTATTAGCCTACTTGAAAGAATAAAAGTTGACAGTAAGCCTATTGTCTGTAATCATTACATAAGTAATGTGTACATGTGCTACTAGTGCATTAGGAAATAAAACTTCATTTTCAGGGCCGACTTTTTATATGAAAACTCGAGTGCAATCCAAACTATTGAAAGATATTAGAAGTACAGTAAGCTAATAAATAGCATACACTAGAAAGTGGACGAGTAGTGGTAGCATTTAACTGACAATATTGGAGCCAGAGGGATTTAAAAAAAAAAAAAAAAATATATGAAATCTCCTCTGTCTGTCTGTCTCTCTCTGTATATATAGCCACAGTGCTTGTTTTGTAAACAAAAAATAGGTGCCGGTACCCATTGCCTAACTTTTAACTACTAATAAATTATTAATAAACGTTAAAATACAAGAAAAGTAATAATTTTTCCCCTAATTGAAAAAGTGCCAGTAGGCAGTGATTAGGTGCTGGTAGGGGCCTACTCAGTAGTTGATTGCCTAACTTTTAACTACTAAAAATTAATAATATACGTTTACATACAAGAAAAGTAATTTTTTTTTTCAAAAAGGTGCCGGTACGCCCGTACGGGTGCGTACCGTCACAAAAAAAGCCCTGTATATATATATAGTATATATATTACAGACTTAAGTTCAAAAAAGAAATGAATTACGTTTTGCATGTCATAGGCCTATCTATAATGAGTTGTATTGATACAGAGGACACCGTCAAACACACACACACACATATTTTATCGTTTACTTTTAATTCGCCTTTTCCTTTCTCTATATTCCCATGTCCCCTTCGATAGGGAGTTTATTAGATAGGATAATGAGTTCGGCCATTTAAACACCTTTACATTTTTTTTTTTTGTTAGAATTAACGACGGGTATTTTTGCTAGTAAGTAATATGAATCACGTTGAGTAAAGCTTTTTTTGTGTCTAAAGCTGAAGTCAACGATTGTAACATCCCAATTGACTTATCCATGTTACGGAAAAAAAGAAGAGGGTCCTTAAAACGTCTAATGCTTAGGGCATCGACCGATCTTAATCCTGCCTTCAATTTCTTTGTAGGCCCCTAACCTTGAAAATATAGACGTTTGTACTTTTTTTTTTTAAATGCACCAATTAATCTAGAATCATCCAAGTTTAAAAAGTGGTCTAGCTTGACACTGCAAATAAAAATTCTGGCGTAATCCGGGGTGATTTTAATTATTTTTTTTCGCTTGTGGCTTATCTATGAGTATTGATTTGGTTGTATTTATAAAAATCAGCATGGCAGTGTCATACTTAGACATGCAGGCCTACAAGCTGTGTTGGCATTAGCTTTGTAGGCATACAAGCTATAACAGCTTTAGACATGCAAGCCTACAAGCTGTGTCGGCCTTTGACACGCAGGCCTACAAGTTAAGTCGGCCTTAGATATGCATTCTAAAAGCTGTTTCAGCCGTTAAACTTGCAGGCCTATACGCTGAGTTGCCCTTAGACAAGCAGGTCTATAAGCTGTTTCGACCTTAGAAATGCATTCTACAAGCTGTGTCAGACTTAGACGTTTAGGATTATAAGCTGTCAGTCTTAGACATGCACGTCTACAAGCTGTGTCGGCATTAGAAATGAAAGCCTACAAGCTGTGTCGGCCTTAGAAATGCAAGTCTACAAGCTGTGAAGGCCTTTGACACGCAGGCCTACAAGTTATGTCGGCCTTAGATATGCATTCTAAAAGCTTTTTTAGCCGTTAAACATGCAGGCCTACAAGCTGTTTCGGCCTTAGAAGTGGAAGCCTACAAGCTGTGTCGGCCTTAGAAATAGAAGCCTACAAGCTGCATCGGCCTCAGAAATGGAAGCCTACAAGCTGTGTCGGCCTTAGAAATGCAAGTCTACAAGCTGTGAAGGCCTTAGAAATGCAAGCCTACAAGCTGTGTCTGCCTAAGGAATCCAAGTCTACAACCTGTATCGGCCTTAGAAGTGGAAGCCTACAAGCTGCGTCGGCCTTAGAAATGGAAGCCTACAAGCTGTGTCGGCCTTAGAAATTTGAAGCCTACAAGCTGCGTCGGCCTTAAAAATGGAAGCCTACAAGCTGTGTCGGCCTTAGAAATGGAAGCCTTCAAGCTGTGTCGGCCTTAGAAATGCAAGCCTACAAGCTGTGTCTGCCTAAGGAATCCAAGTCTACAACCTGTATCGGCCTTAGAAGTGGAAGCCTACAAGCTGTGTCGGCCTTAGAAATAGAAGCCTACAAGCTGCGTCGGCCTTAAAAATGGAAGCCTACAAGCTGTGTCGGCCTTAGAAATGGAAGCCTACAAGCTGTGTCGGCCTTAGAAATGCAAGCCTACAAGCTGTGTCGGCCTTAGAAATGCAAGCCTACAAGCTGTGTCGGTCTTAGAAATGCAAGTCTACAAGCTGTGAAGGTCTTAGAAATGGAAGCCTACAAGCTGTGTCGGCCTTAGAAGTGGAAGCCTACAAGCTGTGAAGGCCTTAGAAATGCAAGCCTACAAGCTGTGTCTTGCTTAGGAATCCAAGTCTACAACCTGTATCGGGTTTAGAAGTGGAAGCCTACAAGCTGTGTCGGCCTTAGAAATAGAAGCCTACAAGCTGCGTCGGCCTTAAAAATGGAAGCCTACAAGCTGTGTCGGCCTTAGAAATGCAAGCCTACAAGCTGTGTCGGTCTTAGAAATGCAAGCCTACAAGCTGTATCCCAAATGACACGGTTCCCACCCTCCAATACATTTTCAGTTCAATACAGAACGAGAAAACAGTGTTGCATACGACCAGCGGACAAAAAGAGACACTTTTCTTTCCTTGTTTACCCCCTTCGCAAATTTAGAGCCGCCCTTGCCCCATGACTGCGCACGAATACAATGTAATATTTTTTTTTTAAAGTGAATAAGTTAAACATGGTTCGCACGCCTTAACCTTCTCGGAACGTTTGACCTTGATATTGTTAAGCAACCCACTTAATGCGAAGAAGAATGACACAGTTGATGAGCAGTCTTCACTCAAGGGTTGGAAATCCCAGCCTGGCCCCGACAAATACATGTATTGCTCTAACTTTTGTTCCTCTCAATAGACCTACTTATTTATGCACCCATCCTCCCCCCCCCCCCCCCAGTCACACGCACACGAAAAAAAAATTAAAAAATTCCAAATATTGTCGTTCATGCCTTTGGGAAAACCCACTTGTCTTTCGGAAACTAAAACGCTTTTCGCCTTTTTTTTTTAGTGGTTGTGGAAACATTTAACACTAGAAATGGTGTGGCATTTAAAGTGACTTAGTGTGTCATTCAACAGGCTTGTGTAGCCTGAACGTTAGAACAACAAAATCATTAACAAAGAATTGGTCTGCTTGTTAGATAGTTCTGTTAAATTGCGAACATAAGAAAATACGTTCACAAACTTCCTGGACACATCTTTTCAATTATTTTGCTGCTAGGCGGAAATAGGCAGGAGAACTTATTAATTTTCAGAATACTAGACAAATTCTAGATCTCTGTATATAGATCAAATTCTACAATATATATATATATATATAGAGAGAGAGAGACAAATCGAACTGAAACTTTTAAAAAAAAGTGTGTGGGTCGGGAGGGAATACTAGAAAGTAACGGGGGGGGGGGGGGGTAAAGATAATTTTTATTTCAATATTTGTAGGCCTATTTTAGCCTATGGTGACATACTACTACTAATATTTAATATTATACTACTAGATCTAGTAGTTGTAGAAAATGTATACCAGTTAATACTAGTAGTACTGTAATAGACAGTAGACTAATATAATATAGTCTAGTATACTCAGAATAGGCACTATATTATTAGATCTATAGTAGGCTATAAGGAGTATAAGAACTAAAAAAAAAAATAACGTCAGAGAGTCTCACTCCTAATTCAAAGGGCTGAAGTGAAAGTAGATCTTATGTTCCTCTAGCCACTCAGTTTAGATCTAAACTTCAAATACATTGATCTATCTAGTAATTCTAGTTCATTTCAGAACGCAAAGCATTCAAATCACTTTTTTTTTTTTTTTAAATTGCAGACGATCTAAATTGTAAAGCAACACAGGAGTGTGAAGAAGAGTAGCGGCCCTTAGGCTTTGATTAGACACGATCTTTTATAATCTAATCTACATCTAAAGACAAAAAAAAACGACACAATTAGCAAATTAAGATTAGACTTAATCTATAATTAATAGCTTTTCTATTGTTTTGTCAACAGAATCTCCAGATGGCGAGTCTCAGAATTTTTCATTCAACCAATCTGGTAGCAGATCACAGTCCAGTGCAGCTTCTCAAACCCAGAATGGCTCACAGGAGTGTGCCATCTGCAGGGACAAGTCCACTGGCAAACATTATGGGGCTTTCAGTTGTGATGGCTGCAAAGGGTTCTTCCGTCGCAGTGTGCGGAGAAATCACGTCTACGCCTGCAGGTTCTCTAGGAACTGCGTTGTGGACAAAGATAAGAGGAATCAGTGCCGTTACTGTCGGTTGCGAAAATGTTTCCGAGCTGGCATGAAAAAAGAAGGTACATGAATCTGAAATAGTATTGCTTTTTTTTGTAGCCTTCTTTTTAAATGAAAGCAATAGTTTTAGAAACTTTTCTACCCTCATAGTATGCCTGAAATAAAAAAAGAGAAAAGCAATACAGTATTTATGGTTTGATACTAATTATTTTTGTACTTTCCTTGGGTTACAGCTGTGCAGAATGAGAGGGATCGTATCAGTGTGAGAAGAACTAGCTACGAAGATGCTGCACAAAGTAATTCCTTGTCAGTTAACACACTGCTTAATGCTGAAACCATGTCTCGCCAACAGGTACAGTCTCAGCACATTTCCTACTTTTTGTTTTTGTGAACTATGCTTGGAGCAGCTTTTCTCAACCTGGGGTGTACTCACTGCTGAGAGAGGGGGATATTAGGCAAGCCATTTAGGGAGTAGTGGAAAGGAATTTTAGCAATAACAAAGAGCACTTCTCAAGAAGAAAAATTAAACTCCTGAAAGAGGCGAAGGTGAAGGTTATGGACTACTTTAAAGTTTGTAGATGTCCAGCCCACACCATATAAATATTTAGGCCTATATCTAGACATCAGCTATAGTTATCAATGAATCTGGTCAAAAACTTGACATTAATAATGAGCATTACATTACTTACTTATATATTATATATTTACATATCTCAAGATGAAAACCACATTCAGAGGATTATAGCTGAGGCACTTCTGTTTGGTGTCAAGCACCTGTTACTAAAGGGGACATTAAGTTTTATGGAAGTTCTGATGGAATTCTGGGATAAGGGTGAAGTTACTAAGTGCTGTTATGTCAATCATGCCTCTTTTTCAGTTTTGGTCTGGTTCTGAGTGCAAATTTTAACCCCACAAACGTCACTTAAGTGTGTTCAAAAACTTCTTATGATTCCAAGTAAAAAAGAAAAATTTTTCACCAGAACATGAACTGAGTATTTGGCTTGTTAATCTTCACTTTACCAGCATAATCCCTAGTTTCAAGTTTTAATACATACAAAGTTGGTTGAGGGCAAACTTTGACTCACGGTGCCCCTGTTGCAGGGAGGAAAAGGAAGCCATGTCTTTTCAACTCATCCAGACATGCAGATCTTGACTTGTATGCTGACATACTTGGATTACACTCAACAGCTGGGTTTCAGTTCAGGGCTTTTGTGAGAGGATTTGAGCCTCTTAGGGTCTCACTCACACAAATGGAGTTTGACATGATAATGATGATGAGGAGGATGTTGATGAATACATAGAGAGTAAAAACTATTTTTTGTATATTGAGATTGAAATATTAAAAGGAAAAAAAAATGTTGCTGTTCTGATAACTACCACCAACAACCTTGTTTGTGCTGCTATGTTGCTGTTCTGATAACTCCCACCAAACAACCTTGTTTGTGCTGCTATGCTTAGTTCACATCCTCCCTCCCCTTTTTCTGTTGCTCCAGTCATTGTTTTGTTTCATATATACAATTTGCCATTTCTGTACTGCATTGGGATACATGCAGATTGATTTACAGGTAGCGCCCCATGTTCTTTCTGCCGATGTGCGGAACAGACGATCTGCCACTCTAGAGGATGTGGTGGAGTCCATGAAACAACAGCTGCTAGTATTGGTGGAGTGGGCAAAGTTAATTCCGTGTTTCAGTGAGCTACCACTTGATGATCAGGTAAGCCCAATGCCATTCTTATCCTGACTTTCTTATTTCACAAGATATTTACTTTTCTTCTTATTGTTCATTTTATCTGTGACTTAATTCTGATTAATTTACTTTGATTTGTTTACTCAGTTTTTCTCAAAACATTGGTGACGCAGAAAAAAATTTAAATGATTTAATCTTTGACCAAAAAAATTAATATAAGTCAGTTCTCTACATAAAATTTTAAATGAGTTAATCTTCTAAATAACAAAATTTACAATCTCGGACCAATAAAGTCTAAAAGTCTAATGAAGTAAATTTGTCAGAATTTCCTTCATTCAAAGTTTAAATCTTCCTATTATAAAGTCTTAATATAAACTTTTTGTTATATTTGATTTCAACCTCGCAAGGAACACAACTTTCTCTTTCCCATCTTTAAAACTAGATACCGGTACAAGTTAATGTCTTAGCACGTTTGAATTCAAACGCCAATATTTATCAGCAATCAATGAATCAACTCTCAGGACGAGCCATTAAATGGTTCTGCTTTGTTATCATTAGCTTATTAACAGTGTTAAATTTTAAAAATAATATCTTAAATCTAAACTTTAAAAAAATAGTGATAATCTCTAGTAACAGCTAGACTTTGTCAAAAGCTGCAGAACATCTATGGACAGAATGAATGATAGGCTACAAGTATGTATTGATATTTTGTTTCAAGTATACAAGAATCCTACAATATGTAACCAGGATCATACAGATGTAATTATCTTCTGTTAGGAATGTGTACATTTTTCATGTATAAGAGGAATATAGAAGTTCAAAAAAACAACCAAAAAAAAGACATCCAACAACTTGAATGAATGAGAGACTTTGATGGTGTATTGGTAATATCCTTGGACAAAAAGTGTGTCAAAGGCAGATCAAAAATAGATCAATGATTCTGTAATATATTGGAAAGGATGTCAACTAAAAAGATCAAACAGCTAAAGGAAAATTCAGACCAGTATTACTCATACACTTTTAGATACTTGATTTAAAAAGAAGATGCAATTTGAGATCAAACATTCCATGAGCTATAAAATAAAACAACTAGTCATATCATAAATTCAGTTGTTTAAAACTCATATACCACCTAAACCACTGAGGTCGAGATCCTAGGCTAGTTAAATTACTTACTACCCCTTGAAGATTCTTCTTTCTTTGCCTACAATTAGAGACACTGTTCTTCCACTGTACATAATTTGAAACCATTAACTTTTTTTGTGTGTCAACAGGTTGCTTTGCTAAGAGCCCATGCTGGTGAGCATCTTATTTTGGGTGTAGCCAAACGGTCTATACCGTTGTCTGAAGTCTTGCTTCTTAGTAATGAATCAGTCATCACTAGGCAGAACATAGACCCAGATGTGAGCCACATTGCCAGTAGAATTCTGGACGAGATCGTCTCCCCTATGAGGGATATACAGATTGATGACTCAGAGTTCTCATGCCTTAAAACCTTAGTCTTCTTTGACCCAAGTGAGTTGTGTGTGTAGTTTCTAGAAATAGTGAAAATATATCATTTGTTTTAGAAAATGTCAGAAGAGAAAACTATGTACTAGTATGTACAGAGTTAAGTGATAGCTTATCAAGATACTATCAGTTTTCAGACTTACCGGTACCTTTATTTGTACACATCACTTGTTACAGACTTCTATATAAATTATAATTATTTATGCCCTAAACCAAACTCTTCAGGATCTCTGGGCGCCTCTGAGTTCACCCAGCTCTAATGGGTACCTGACATTAGTTGTGGAGAAGTAAAGGCAGTTGTTTGTTGTGATGGCCACGTGACACCCTCGTTAACTGTAGGCCATAGAAACAGATGACCCTTACATCGCAAGGTCTGAAAGGGGAACTATTTACTTTTTTAAAACCAAACTTGCTTCAGGTTAATAGGGTGTTGAGACTTAGACAATCATTTAGATCAGTGTTTCCCAAACTGTGTTCTAGTGTTCCGTGAGGCCTGAATAGGTGTTCCACCAACTACTGGAGTAAGTATAAACTTGTAGGCCACCACGTAAATTCTGCTAAATACTCAGAATGGGCAATGTGTGCGGCTAAGGAAAAAGTTTGGGAAACACTGGACTAGACATTTCTGAGTGTACACTTAGTGGCTAGGAAGCCATCTTTAAAATGTCTTGTTAAATTGTAAAAAAAAATATACCATACTTTTAGGATCACATGTTGGAGATTCAGGATAGATAGGTAGATAACTTAAAAAGACTAAATTGGCATGACAGGCCTAAAAAGAGGTGTGGGCCAAATAATAACAAATCTTTACACTCTTCTTAATTCATTCTTGAAGACTTCTGCCTTATTTAAAAGTTCTTGTTCTAATAATATTAGTTTTTCTTAAAGAAAAGTTTTTTCTTATATTTTTTTTACGATTTCCTTTAAAAAATTTCTGGCATTGACTTTTATTTTTCAGTTGCCCCTGGCCTGACCAATATAGCCAAGGTCAAACAGTTTCGCTACCAAGTCCAGGTAAATCTGGAAGACTATATCAACGACAGGCAGTATGAGAGTCGGGGTCGATTCGGAGAAATACTTCTGTTGCTTCCACCACTGCAGAGCATCTGTTGGAAGATGATTGAGCAGATTCAGTTTGCTAAATTGTTTGGGATGGCCAGGATTGACAACCTATTGCAAGAAATGTTACTCGGAGGTAAGAATAATGCCTATTTTTGTGGTATACATTCTGGGATTGAGCTCGGCCTTCTCCCGCTGTCCTGCAGGAGATTTGGGCTTTTTTACCTGTCCTTTGGTCTCTTGAACCATTTTTCTCCATTCCTGTGTCTTAAGAGTTGAATAGAATCTCTTTCAGACAGACTCCTTCCATTCTTTAATGTTCTCGTACCATCACTTTCTCTGTCTGCCTCTTCTTCTTTTTCCTGGTACTGTTCCCTGAAGGAAAGTCTTTGTGATATGTGAAGGCCTTGTGATATGGCCTTAAAGTTTTAATTTGCATTTTTTTTTCAGTGGTCAGCAGGTCATCATGAGGCCTAGTTGCTTTAGTGATCCTGTTTCGAATCTCCTCATTTTTCATAAAGTCTTCATCTAAATGGTCATTTTGCTTACAACATAACGCTCAAGTGACAGTTAAATAAGACATTAACATAACCACGTGTCATAAATATACAGTGATCAAATGATATACCTATATAAAACTTACACGTACTTGGTTACCAGCATAAATAATTCAATGACTTAAAAAATTGTCATTTCTTGTGGACCAAAATAATTTGAACTTTTATCATTTGCTTGCTTCTTTAAATGAGAAAATATTTAATAGATGTATTTGTTTGTTTCAGGATCCACTGCAGCAGAGGCCACAGACCCTGTAAATAACCCAGTCCTCAACAGCCCTGGAATGGTTGCTTCCCCACAGATGGAGGACATGATGATTACTTCCTCCAGGGATGCCATGAGCATGATCACAGGGGCGGGGAGCAGTGACTTTGAGGACCTCTCTAGCAACCCAAGCTTGGAGGCTAGCCACATCATGCTGTCTCTGGCCGAGCAAACTATGGCCCGTCAGCAGCAGCTTATGCCCAGCACAATGGAAGACCTGGGTCAAGGACACTTGAATGTAAAATCAGAACACATTTCACGCATTCAAAGCCCACAGTCCTCCATCATACTCAGCAATGGGGAGCCACTGCCAATTAAGTACAAGGTGACTGTCTCCCAGTCGTCAAGGTCCCCGCACTTCAAACAAGAGGCCATTTAGACTTGTAGTTTGAATTGTTCTTCGTGTGAAAAAAAAACTGCCTTCACAAATGAATCAATTTAGTGATCAAGTTAAGCTACTTAATTATGAAGACTTGATATCTGAAGCACAATTTAAAACGAACACAAATAAAGCATCAATTACTTGTAGCTTTCAAAATATTATACACTCATATAATGTTTTCATGATAATAATCTGTTGATATGATTTGTAGAAATACATTACATTTCAAGCTTGTTTTTTTTTTTTTATAAACTTTGAAATGTCATAATAAGATGTGAAATTGGTTGATGTAAATTTTTTTTTTTTTTTATAAAAATTTGTGAAAAAAATGGATAAGATTTCAACTTTGGACAAGATTTTCCAATCTGTTAAAAGCACTCTAATCTTTCACAATAGAAAACGGTTGTTACATATATTGTTGATTAGAGGTGACTTGTTTAAATAAATTTGGCTCTCAGATGCATGATTTTAATAGCATAGCCCTGCCACTTTGGATTGCTCATCTTGATGTCCTTATTTTTCCTAAGCATTAACTGGACTGGCTCAAATCATGTACTTGTTTTATCTCCAGACTTTCATGAGATATTTTTTCTATTGATCATGTTTGTGTTGTTCAATTTGTTATTTCTTTTTATGCTATTTAAAATGCATGTCCTGTTGTCTTGAGCTTCTGCCTTACAATGGTTGTAAGATAAATAGGGAAATACAAATAAATTAGGTTAAGGTGTGCTTTGAAAAAAAAAAACACGATATTTTTAGTTCTAAAATTCAAAGTAATACTAAAGAATAAATTAAGAATTTTCAAATTATTTGGTTAACATTGTTAACATAAGCTGTATTAAGTGGTTGATATGTAAGACATTTCCTTTTGAATAGTCATATTGTTAAGGGTTAATATAATTGAATTTTTGAAACTCAACAAGGCGATGGTGTTTATCTATCTCATCTCATTTGTCCCTTGACTTTTGTCGTGGAAGTGTTGTGACAGTCTGCAAAAATCCCTCCACTTTCCCCATTCAGCAGGATATCGAAAGAGAGGAATGTCCATTCTTCTACATTGGTCCATTCTTCTACATTGTCCCACCAGCTTTTTTTTTTTTTTTGGACGACCCTTTCTTCATGCTCCCTCCGCTGTACCTTGAGGTTGATATCTAAGGGGACAGAAAAAATATGTTCACATTTAGTTTCCTAACAACAAAATCCAACTTCGCTTCACCAACTGGCTTCCAGAAAATAACTGATGACATGAATCTTTTCAGTTTAAATTTGTCAAAACAAGTGTTGAAATATAGGACATGTTTCTAGGCTGAGGAGTATGTTGGATTGTTTTCTTTGAAGTAACCACTCACTTGCTTATTCTTTTTTTCTTTGATCTGAACTAAGGCATTAACAACTTTCATTGGCATTTGTTTTTTCAATAGATTAAATTTGATATCTTTCTCTTTTTAAAGGTCAAGCATCTCTTAATTTTTTTTTATTTCATTATATATATATATATATATATATATATATATATATATATAGGTCATGACTAAGGGTTAAAAAAAATATTTTGCTGGGATTAAATTAGGTGTACTATTTCAACATTGCCTTTAGAAAATATTTCTCAAACTGTATTGTCAATGAATCTAAGGGTAGATTTGCTGCTTAACATAGAAAGATGTGATGTCAAGTTGACCTGATGGTATAGCCAGTGGTAAAGGAGCTGGTCATGTGACAAACAATGATCAACCACTTCAACTTTCCAATATGACGTGGTTATTGCAGCTAGGTGTACTTCCTAAGATTTCCAACCTTCAACAGGTTTTCAACTCAAGGTTTCTTATGTTCCTTGCCGCTCAACCAATGCATCTCCAGTCCCTGTATTATGAATATATGTAAGGATCGTAGCTTATAATTATTGTATCCCAATTTAGTCAGTCAATACTAGAGATGTCATGATGATTAGGCATTAGTTTTTAGATAAATCTGGCCACACTTGTTTTATGTGTGCATTGCTTGAAGTCTGTCCCATCATATGAAATCATATGAAGTAAGAAAGGTGTTTGACTGGACAATATAGATCTATGATTTGTATGAGGTGAATGCTGACTTCTGTTTTCTTTTTGTTAGTTTAGGGGAAAGAGTTGAGCCTAGAGAAATAATTGATATTGTACTTTGTTTTGTCATACTTGCATCTAATCCTAGTTTTTATATTTTCATGTCATGTTGCACAAGTGCTTTCACAATGACTTTCTGTTTTGAGTTTTCATCTTTCATTGTAAAAAAAAAAATGTATTATGTTATTTTGTGCTTTCTAAAAAGTGTAAATTGTGATGAAAGAAAAGATGCAACTACAGAAAGACAATAATTTTGCTTTGATACTGAGTTTGGCCAGTTTCAAATGGCTTTTACTTGTCATGTGATATACGCTTGTCTGTTCAAAATGACTTATGATAGTATGTGTGTGTACATGGGATTTTAGTGTTGAAAGACCAACATAGGTAGAAACTCATTACTCATTAATGAGATTTACATTAAAAAAAAAAATATGATACATATATAATGCATTTTACTCTTGGCATAATTATTTTATGTACAGTTATTGTTTCGTGCTATTAGCCAATTATTGTTTTGTCCACACCATTGAAGACATGCTGCCATAACAATTTTGTGGCAGCAAAACAAATTATAATTTAGTCTTTCAGATGTCAACATTCTATTTATAGATTAGTCACATGACTTGCAATTAACTTGGTGCCTTGAATATAGAAAAATGGCACATGACTGGACTTGCTTTATAACTGTATACCAGTGCAGGTATTGTTTGCAGAGTCTCGTTGATTGCAGAATGTTATGTAAATATATACATAGAGAATTTCTTGTTGAAATCAGTGATTGCTTATATAATAAAATAAATCAGAGTTTTATTTTAAAAATAAAAAAAAAAGTCTATTGTATATTGTTAAATATAGTTACTTCTGATTATATAGCATTTTATATTACATATTATAATGTAATTACATTATCTAATATGTTACAGAACCTACTTTTAATGTAATTATAACAATTACAAAATTATAGGAATTACCTTTAATGTAATTACATTATATTAAAAAAATATTTCTATTGGAATATTAGTATGTTATGTTAATAATTATTCCCGTAACATTAATTAGCCTATTTGCTTAACATTTTTGTGAATTTATATTCAAACAAAATTGACAATTATGTTAATGAAATATTATGTTGAGATGTTACTGATATGGTAATTACTTTTTATACTTTTTAATGTAAGCGGAATGTTATTTCTGTCAGTGCCCTGTGAGCAGCTAAATCTGTTGTAAATTGCTTGTGAGGTGAGGTTCATTTCAATATGATTCTCTCTAATAGTCAACTTGATTTGCCCAGTATAGAAGGGATGTATAGTGCATGTATATTTTTGTTTAACTGAAGTTTGATGCCATACACAAATATTCTGCTATAGTGCAAGTTAGGTTTTTATTCATGTTTCTGTGGTTAAAACAGAACACAAAAGAAACAATCAGAAACATGGTAAACATTGACTACTTGGTAAACTAAAGTTAGCCTTTTTAGGGCGTGGGGACGGGGGTGAAAACTTCAAATGATAGGCTTTGAACCAGAATGAATCAGAACTATCAATTTGGCCTGTCACCCTTTCAGTTATTATCGGTCTGCTACATGACTTTTAGGAATGCCACTCTTAAAGACAAGTATTATTTGTATAATCATTCTATAAAAGTCACACAAAATGTTTGACCAACATGATCTTTTGTGGGGGGTTTTTTAAATACAAGTTTTTAATGTGCAGCCCCAAGTGTAAGTAAATAATTGCTGAATATCTTTAGAGATACAACATTGTTCTTGTATACATTAAATAACTGATGAATATCTTTAGAGATACAACATTATACTTGTATACATTTATTATCTGGGCAACTAATATGGATGCACTTTAGCACATTGAATGATTTTGTATAAAACGGTGTTTTTTTTATGGCACCATATTGTTTTACTAGCGCCCCCTATGCAAAGACTTTCTAAACTAAATTGAGTGCTTCATGTTGCTAAGGAAGTTTTCATTTCATTTCTCTCTTTGTTGGGGAAAACATTAAACAATCAGAGCTCTCCAATGCATAAGTTTTGTTTTGTTGTATCACTATTTATGAACCAAGTTAATTGTGGTGTTTGAGAGTATTTCTAGAATCTGGCTTTCAGTAAGACATAAAACTATTATTATCTTCCCATCTGAAGATTCATGAGGAATGCAATATTTCCCGTGGATATACAGCCCAGTTATGACCTACATATTCTGCGACATACAAATAATTAGGTAATTAATTCCTTCATGTTTTGAGTCCTAGGCATTTGACATGCTGAGAAATACAATCTATGGTAATAATACAATCATGAAACAGATGATAATTTTTAAAAAAAGAATAACTTTTAGGCAATGTTTACAGTACTTCCAAGAAAATGTTTAATAAAACAATGAAATCATTTCACCACTAAAATAGCATGCTTAATGAAGCAAAAGTAAAACCAAAAGGAACTCTTTGAAATCTTGAAAGCAATCATCTACAGTTTATTTTCAATAGGAAATACCTTTTAGGAGATGTGGCAAGGTTGTTGGTAGGATTCTTATCTTATATAATACAGACATTACAGATTGGCATGGAAGAATCATACATATGAGCAGGGGAAACTAATGGGGGTTAGCACTTGGACTGACCACAAAACACTCTCACTGACTGGAACAAAAAAAGATTCAAGTCTCTAGTATGTAAAACTTCTTAACTATTTTTCCTCTAGTTTCTGACATGGTGGATAGGAATTGAATTAAAAAAAAGAATTTATAAAATGAGAGACCATAAAATAACCGTAGTCAATGTACAAATAATTGTTAAACTTACAAAAAGAGCAGAAAATTTGTGTTATTCAAGAGTTGTAATTTATACATTATATTATTTTGGAATTATAGTTTAGTTTATTAGGTTACTACAATCTAAAGACTGTATATTTATGTCAAATACAATGGAATCCTGATTCTACTAGCATTGAAGCTCTAAAACAAAAAGTAAAATTATTTGCATGTCAAACAAGAAAGTTTCTGTTGGTCTTACACATTAAGAGTAGAAAGCAACAAAATTGAGCTAGTGCTGGAGGTTTGTTTAGGTTTTTTTGTTGGTCTTCATATACAAATTTGATACACAATGATATGGAAAGGAACAAAACAATTACACTTTTATACTGGTTACATTATAATCTTTACATTTAAAAAAAAATACTGATGTGTTACTCCGATATATTTCACCTAAATGGAAAATAGCAATTCAACACATGAACAAAATCTTAAAATAACAGACAACAAAGTTCATGCAGTGTATCACAGGAGAATAACAAATTAAAAACAACAAATTTGTAAGCTAATCTCTTCAACTCTGGAAGAACCACTACACACATTTAAGACATACTAAGAAACATTCAATTAGACAAGGCCCAGTGGTTGCTGGGTTTTAAAAAAAAAAGGTAACCACAAACTCGTAAAAATTTTGGGCTGAATTCAGAGAAAGGAGTTGAGAAGTCACATTATCTTCACGATGTAAACTACCCCTCGCAATTGAAGCTTTGATAAAAATGTACAATTATTTGATCAAGTACTGAGCATTTATTTCAAAAGTCTAAAACCGAAAAACAAAATTTAATATTAAGAAAAATCTTAAAACAATCTTACATTCAAGAAAAAGACATAACCTTATATCATCAAATTATTATACAAACCTAAACAGAACCACCACCAAGAAATGTCAAACAGCAAAACAGGGAACTTCACCTGAGGAACAATGGGAACAAAGCTTTCAATCAATCTAGACTTTTGTTTCCCATACAAAAGGCATTTTTATAAAACATGAATGTGGGTCATGGAAAGACGGAGATAGTTATAGTATTCCGAACACTCTATACAAAAGCACCCGTTTAAGAGTTCCCAAATTGTAGCATTAGTGCAAGAAGAATGGGAAATCTTCTATGAAAAAAAAAAAAATACAAAATTTACAATTCCCAGTTAATTTATATTCTCTTGCTATCCTGTAGGTTAAGAGCCACTATTGAAAGTCTTTTGTTCAATAGTGTGCTTCCAGGCTGGAGATTGCAAGGGAATATGGTTGTAGTTTACAGTAAATGACAATAGCCCTAAACACGTTTGATTTCATTATTTTGCTAAGAACCTCATTTAAATTTTTTTTAAAATAATTTTGGACTATTTCTTGAGTTTCTTTTGCAAGTTTCTATGACTTACAAATTGCCAGTAAACAAAATTATATACAAAGAATCTTTCCAGTAACTTTACTTTAGCAAGCTATGAGAACTAACTATACAGTCACAGAAATTCTAAGATACAGAAAAAAACAACTTTCCAAAAATTCTGAAATACAAATCTAAAACAGAGAACTGACATTAGCTGGGCCGGGTGAATCATCATCCCGATAATTTTAAGAAATAATGATAATCACAGTCAAATAAATATTATGCTGAGTGGTTTGTCTTTAAATAATAGATTAGCTTTGTAGTTAAAAATTTTTTGCTATTTCAGAGGAAATTCTAAATGAAAAAGTCTCAATGGCTTATTATATTTTTAAAATAAAAATATATATATAACTTTTTAAATTATTTCTCACTAACTGTATCATTTTCAAAAGTCAGGATTTACAATAAATTTCTATTTTTAAAAATTAAAAGTACTAATGTACAACTTTTCACAATATTTTGCAAATAAATAAAATCCATTTTTAATGCCCTCTCTACTTTCCTGGGGGCCAAAATCCTAATGAATAAGGTAAGTGGATTCTTCCCCGAATATATTGTGCACAAATTAATCTCAACAAATGTAAAACAAATATATGAATTAACATATCAGATAAAAAGAACAAATAAATCTTAGGTTAAAGGTCGTATAACAATAAACAGTGTGAAGGCTAGTGTCCTTGTAGGGTACAGATCTGAGATGGGACCCTCGGGATGAAGATATGAGGTAAAATTTTCGTAAGGCACAATGTCGTCAAAGTTGTGCCGCTGGCTGTTTCCATCGAAGATGCACATGTGTCGCTGACAATTCTCAAAGTAATATGAACCAGGGTTGGCTGGGCTATTAGCCTGAACCAATATATTGACCTGAACCTGATGAAAATAAAAAACAAAAAAAAACACATTATTTTGACATTGCAGGAGAATTGTTTTTAAATTAGTAACTTAAAATCTACCATGAAATAGAACAATTTATATGAAAGTAGACAGTACAACAAATGTTAAAATTATGTAACTAGCTGTATCACAATAAATTGGAGACTTGAATAAACTCTAATATTAAATGGATTAGTTGCATCATTGAAGACTTGAACAAACTCTTAATTATACAGACCAGCTGGATCACAATACATTGAAAATGATACTTGTTAAAAAAAAAAAATAGAAATTTAGTTTTCCTAATGGGAAATCATTAGCTTGGAGATTCCTTAACAAATGACCTGAGCCTGATAAATACTAAGTCCCAAAGGTAGCAATAAACAACAGACTATTATATTTTGTTTACAGACAGTCTCTACACCAATGTATACCAGAGAGGTTTCTACTTTAGCAAGGTGCAAACATAAAACACAGAGAAAGTCATCATTATAATTACAGTTTAATTTGCAGCCTGATGATATAAAATACACCCACAGGCTAGTTATCATTGCTTATTAAAAATTCTTTTAATTTATCGAAGATTGATTTAAAGTTTTTATTGCCGCTACACGTATGTGTGATGATCAGAATATAATCAACCATCTATCTTTCTGAGCGCCAGTAAAAATCTGAAAGAAGTTGGTTTGAAAAGACAACTACCCAGAAAGATTTCTAAATGCAACATTTTTGTAAAAATTAGCTTATAAATTAGTATTTTTTTCAATAGTCTTGTTTCAATAGTCTACTTATTTTCTTTTAACAGCTTCTTGCTAAGCTTTAAGCTCTCCTTCAATATGTGCAAAGGAAAAATGGCATGCTGCTCTTTTCAGCTGCTTCGCAACGCCATACAGAGTGTGGGTTATGTCGGTTTGTTGTGCTAATAGGGCCTGGCTTAGGTGAATTTAACTGGAGCATTCAAAGAGGGTATGATTGGGCAGTAATGCTACTGAGGTGAAAATTTAAAGGT
This sequence comes from Biomphalaria sudanica, assembly GCA_036873155.1. Taxonomy (NCBI): domain Eukaryota; kingdom Metazoa; phylum Mollusca; class Gastropoda; family Planorbidae; genus Biomphalaria; species Biomphalaria sudanica. The sequence continues at coordinate 316,302 of JAZGLO010002016.1, forward strand.
GCTCATTGTGGGGGGAAGAAATTGACACTGTCCACTTTGTTTGGTGTGGTCATTTGTAGACAGCCTAGCCTGTGCTTCCTGGTGCCTATTGTTTGAGTAACTCTTCTGCGCCATTGCTGGATTCAAAATTAAAAGATACCTTTTAATAGTGTTAATAGCCACTGATCTAGTAAAATGTAGGCCACCAAACATTTCTTATTTCCTTTTATGCTTTGAGTTACCTCCTCATGTGATTCATTTCCCAATGAAAATTTTTAAATATTCATAAATTTTTTGCCCAAAAATGTTTAAGATTTATTTAATTTAACTCCAAATGTAATTCATCCTTCATTCAGTCACACATATTTAACCCTAAATTTAACATACTTAATTAATTTTATATTAAAGTAAATTAATTAATTAACCAGCATAATGCAGTATGTGCTAAAAACAAACCTTCAACGGAAGTTCTTGTGGTGATCTAGATATTACAGATAGCCTACAAGTAGGAATGTAAGATTCTTCTATCAATTTACTGCCGTCTTGTTCTAAGCCAATCAAAACAGCAGGTGGGAAACGCACACCTTTTGGGCTGAGCTCGACCTGTAAAGAATAAAGGGGTGATTAATTTCCACCCTTATCCATTGCTTCATGCTGTAGAAAAGGGTCAAGCTCAGCAAGTCTGTGTGAGGCTTATGAAGATTGGACATACAAGGAAGTGTAAAGAGCACTCTAGGCAAGCTTGAAACTATCAAGCTTGATTGTAACAATTTTACTAAAGTGGTCAAGTAAAGTTTAATATAAATAGTTCCCCTTTCACACCTTGCGATCTATAGGGCAGATAACATAAAGGTCATCTTATCTTATCTTATATAATACAGACGTTACTTCAAAAAAGAAGATGATTACGTCCTACGTGTCATTCATTTAGTCATGCATATTAACCAATGACTTAAATTCTGCCAAGTCACTGGTTTTTCTGGCTAGCTCAGGCAACCCATTCCATGCTCTAATATCATCTGGTTGATAAACTGTGTTTTTTAAATTATTTTGACAGTCACCAGCTTAGAAGCTTTAAGCTTTGCTTGTGTAAGAAAATTATTCTCAATACTATATTTACATCTTGCAACCAAATTGTGTTATTTTGATTGATTTGTTTCAGATGTCCCATCCGAAATAAAGATAAATTACATTCTAGCCCAAACACCCTGCAGTGGCCAGGGTTCAAATTTTGGAGCCTTGTGATGACAATCTGATTTGCATACCACTCAACCAGGTAGCCATCCATGATTTCTTACAGAAACAATTATCTGTAAAAATGTATTTATGGGTCATGTAAAACAAAAAAAAGAGAAGTCCCCTTCACTGGCAAAAGATAAAAGCCTCTTTGTAGTCCAAGGTGTAAAAGCCACCAACTTAAATCATTTTTATTTATTTTTTATTTTATGAATTAATATTTAAAGCCTTCAATGGGTGTTAGCATAGTTGTAGAAAAAGTTTAGTTATAATTACAGATCTTTACGAACAATAATGAAGCATTGAGTTGTGATGATCACATCATCTCATCAAAAGCCACAAAAATCATTATAAATAACATTTATTGACCAGTGCAAGAGCATTGTTTCTTTCCCTAGTTAACATCAGGACTAATGAAATCCTTGAAACAGAATTTAAAAATCTGACACCCAGACAGGGAATCAATCTACAGTCGTCAGGATTTTAAAGCAAAACCTTCTGCCATACATCCCTTTCCAATGCTTAAAGAGGTAATCAGTAAATATATATATATATATATATATATATATATATATATATATATATATATATATATATATATATATATATATACACTTACCTCCCAGTCTAAGAGTGTATTTCCAATGTCTTGTCTGTCACCTGTCTTTGGAGTGGAGAAGAAGAATGTCTGTGTGGCGTATTGTGGAAAAGCCAAGAAGTTAGAAACTGTCAGCTTTGTGCACCAATAGTCACTGAAATAAACTCTGGGTCTGAAAGCTCTGTTTTTTATTTTTTCAGTCAATTTTTTTCTTTTTAAGCCGCATTTGACCTTGTCAAGATTTGACCTTGAATCACAACACTGTGAGTCTTCCAAGGGTAGAAATGTGTAAGGTTCATCATTTGAACAGCCTAAAATATTATTGCACACTCCATACTGGCAAGCTCCAGATTTGGATATGATTGAATTGTCTTTGGAGGGCATGAGCAGTAAGTATGGATCTAAGTCTGGGGGTATATCTTCTGAGCTCATATATGATTTAGACATTACAAGAAATTCACGCACTTCATTACAATCTCTCAGCCATGCTACTTCATCTTTGTTCATCATAGGCCAGCGAACAAGACGAATTAGTCTTTTAAAAGCATCTTTGGTCTCATCTTCCGATGGATGTCGCAAATCGAGGTAATCTTTGAGCCACATCACAACGCTAAAAAATATTAAAGCTTCATAGTGTATCACAAGCCGAGAGCTGGCAAATAGCTTTTCCACAATATCTAGATTTGCATTTGTGAAATCTGGGTTTGAAATCACCTTATCGAAATTGCACTCAATGTAGCTAAGTATAGCATCTGCTAGTTCTGAATCATTGCGCATAATAGCAATTTGCCACCATTGTAAAACACAAGAAACAGCCACCGGTGCATCCAAATGTTTACGCATATAGGATCTACAAAGTTCTACCATATCTTTGACATTGTATTTATCAGCTAGTGTAAGTAGTGGGCCAACTGTAATGTGTGAAAGATAAAGCTGACCACTGTAAATGTAATGGATAAATCTCCCAAATACTGTTTCACATAGTGGCTCTTCTACTAAAATGACAGCTGGTTTATTCGCCTCTGACCATTTCTGGTTGGTCAGCATGGTTTTAAAGACGTCACTGCAAGAGCATAAGATGAGCTTGTGGGCATCAAAAGTATGACTGCCAACCTGTAGCTGGACATCACACATTTCTTTTGTCAACAGTAAATTCAGCATTCTTCCAGACAACTCTGGATAGTTACTCATCACTATTTCTCCAATAGTCGAAGTAAGCTCCATTTTTTTACTACTTAAGTGTTATCAGTCTTACTTGTAGTGTTGATCCAAACTAGATACTATTGAAATAGATAAACCTAACCTTAAAAATAATTCAATAAAATAGCTTTAATTTGATATGCATATATACATGCAATATTTACATTATATATAATCCAAATCTAGATTAGATACTAAATAAATCTATTTACAATTTTGGAATCTACTACTAAACACTAATTCTAATTGTGTTGAAAACAGTAGTACTAGATCTAGTAATGGCTGCCTGGTCGTGCGGTTTGCGCGCTGGATTGCCGTTTGGATTTATCAATGGTCCCGGGTTCAAACCCTGCCCGCTCCCATCCCCCTGCGGGAGGTTTGGACTAGGAAGTAAACTATCTTCAACTCTGAAGGAACATCCAAAATATGTAAAACATTTTACAAAACATGTCAGTAGTATTTATATAGTGTTCCTAGATTCTATTAACACTTTATCTAATCCCTAACACTCAGCAGATCTAGATCCAGGGCTTTTTTTGTGACGGTACACACCGGTACCTTTTTTGATGTGGGGAAAAAATTATTACTTTTCTTGTATTTTAACGTTTATTATTAATATATTAGTAGTTAAAAGTCAGGCAATTCATCACTGAGTACGGCCACCTAATTTTTTTTTTTTTAAAAAGCACTGTCTAGAATAGTCTAGATCTAAATATTAAATTATTCTAAGTCTAGCCTAGAGTCTCTTGTCTAGTAACACTAACACTACTAATAGTAACTGAGTACATAACTCATAAATATTACTACAACAGAATGCTAGATCTAGCCTAGTACTAGTACTGAATACATTAGACATTACTATTTACTAGATCTAGATTTATTATAATGAATTTTGAATTTAGCTAGTAAAAACACTGAATCATATTTAACACTGTGACTATCCATCTATGACTATGACTAGTCACTAGATGATAAGAGATCTATCCGTAAACCCATTGGCATTTACGCATTACTATTAGTATTACTCAGAGTCGACAGAGTCAGGCAACTCACAGAATGTCACAGCCAGTATTATCTGAATCTGAGTATTCAGACTATTCAGAGTCCAGGGTCAGACTTTGATTCATGATGACTGGCCTGATGATGGTTGTCTTTGAGACATTTGTCATGGTTTGTCAAGTCAATCACTCAATCATCAATGACAATGAATGATTTAAATTTAAACTAGATCTAGATCTAGATCTAAATTTAATTTTAAAGTTAAACAATCAATGTGGTTGTTTTTTTTTCACATTTGATGACTTTGTTATTTCACGAGTTTGCATATCCATATATATATAGATCTAAATCTTAAATCTAGAATCTAGGCCAAGATTTTGTTTACAAATAATCTTAGAGTCTAGATGAATATCTGGTTTAGGCCTGGTTTACATTGAAGAAGGTTGTAGTTTACACCAGATTGTACACTAAACACTTTGCTTTGACAACCGGAGTTGTCTGCTACTGTAAGTACACTGTAAGAGTAGTATTTTTCTTACTAAATCCTAATTTTGGACTATTTTGTTCTTTGGCTATTAAAAAATTGCGACTATAATCCTTTAAACAAAATATCCAAATTATCATCCAAGCTAGATCTAGATTTAGATACTACGATAGATTAGATCTAGATTCTATCTAGATCTAGAATAATCTAGATGATCTAGAAATAATAGATCTAGTAGAGAAATTAGAGCCTAAATATGACAGACCCAGACGAAGCTGATTATAATTCAGATGAATATCCTGGGGTGAGTGTTAGACAGTAGACTGAGTAAGTGTGAGTTCAGTCCTGAGTAGAAAAGTGAGTTCAGAGTTGTGAGTGAGTGCTGACTGATAAGTGTCAAAGTGATTTCAGATTTCTCTTGTCACACTCACTCAACTCTATGTGAGTCTGAGTTTGACGACTGTCAAGTGTCGTGTGACAGTGTGTCTATGACTGTGTGAGTGACAGTGACTTGAGTGAGTGAGAGTAGACTACACTCTCTAAGTCTAAGGGTTAAGACTTAAGTTAATAATTAAACAATTGTTCTGGCTCTATATCTATAAAATATTAATACTCTAGTCTATAGTGACTAGATGTAGTAGATCAATACAGATCCAGACTTAGTGTTTGTTTCTTTGTTTTTTATGATTGAAAACTAGTGTGTTGTTTTTGTGATGGCGATGGTATAATCAACAAGTTCATGAGTTGACTAAGTTTGTTTTAAATGTCGCACCAGGAAACTTATTTTAAAAAGAAACTGCTTCACAAAATTATTGCTCATGTTTTTTGTTGTTTTTTGTTATAGTCCCCTTCCTACAATGATGACAGGGATAATGAAGGCGGTAATGAAGAAGAAGAGGAGGAAGAAGACGCAGAGGCGGTTCAGGCCGAGTGTTTAGCTTTATTGTCACAGAGAGACTTCATCATGGAGTCAAACATACTGAATGTTCTGAAAAGGTATATGTCAACTTCTTGCACACACATTTTGTCGCAGTTTAACTGAGCTGTCACAAACTTGTTTTTAATGTATTGTTTAGTGTGCTAGCATTGGACTGAGTCTTTGTCACAGTCTCATTTGACATTGAGTGTTATTTGTTAACCTTTGGTTAAGAAGGTGAAAACACAAGAAAACTTCTGAGTAGAAAGAGGAAGTGACAATTGCTAAACTTAAAATTAGTCTTTCTTTGGTACTCGGAGCAGTACACATGGATGGAGTTGCCTTTGTCACCTGCTGTGATGCAGACGTATTTTAGTATTATAGTTGTACTTGGTGTGAGATACACATATTCTTAAGGATTGATTATCTTCTACCCACTGTGATGCAGATGAATTATATTTCGCTATGTTGATATATTGAATTGTGTTTATATAAATTGGATGTAAATGTTGTTTAACTAGTGATTTGTAACTGGATGCTTGAAGTAGATGCAGTATTTTAATATGTATTATTCTCATTAAATAAACATTATTTTGTCTACTGAAATTAGACTTTAGTCTGTGTGTAATATTTATATCATTCACCTACTAAATGTGTAGTGCAACTCAATAGTCAGTGCTCAGACACAAACCCAACGAGAACACAGCACACAGACCCAGACCATTTTACATCTTGAAGGCCTTACTCATCTTTATTTTAAAGTCTCCAGTCCAACCTTAATTGCTTGTTGTATATTAGTGTCTGTTAGCTTTCTTTGTTTATTGAAGTTCATTTTCAGTTTTGTTTTAAATTCATTTCAAGTGTTTGTTCATAATCAGACGTCATCTCACACTTCCCTGCAGGCCTGGGCATGATAATCTTGTAGAGTACTTAGCTGGTTTAGTGATGCACCATAGTTGGCAGATATTGAGCGTGACTTGTTAGGGGTTCATGTAATTAGGGGTATTGTAAATTGTTAGGGATGAAGACTCATCTGTGGCCTATTCCGTATTAAAGTTAGTTATTTCATATATTTTGTGGATTTTTAGTTACTTTGTGAAGAAGGTTGTGCCACCTGAATGATCTTGCATCAATTACGACCAATGGTATTCGCAAGCACCTAGGATATTTGATCAACATTGCAGCATAAATTAACAGTCCAAGGTTCTTTATAAATACCAACTAGCCTCTTTCTTTACAATCGTTACATTTATATACAGGTATTTTGCATTTGGAAACATTTTTTAAATGCTACTAAAGTCTGATAAGTGATTGGGTTAACGCTAGGATCCTGCTGAGCTGCTCTGTTCTGTCATTTGTACAGTCTTGCCCAGCATATCTGTTCAATAATGATGGGCTTTTCCTACATTTTTTTTTCTTCTTCTTCCTTGTTCTATGTCCTTTTTCGATAGTTTATGCCAAGTCTTGGTGGAGGAGTATTGAGCTTTCAAATTGTTTTGTTTTTTACTTTTGTTTTTTCAGATGTTTAACAATTTGCTATTAATCATATTGATTTGATTTTCTTAGGTATTGCTAATGTAAACTGTTTGCTATAGAATTTGTAGTTAATTTTTCCCTTGAATCTGCCCACTTACTTCTCCATTCTTGTCCCTTATTATGTCTTCTGCTTTTTCTTTCTTAAATATTCTAGAAAGTGCATGTGTAAGGTCAGAATTTCATTCAAGAGAATTAGTCTGGGTTTTTCTTTATTGGTTTTTGTAATGAAACCAAAAATGTTGTTGTTTTTTTGCCTATATCTCAGTCTCCTTTTTTTTTTTAAGGTATTTACAAGCTGGGGGAGCACCATCAAATGTCGTGGAACTACTCTCTGTCAATTTCACATCTTTGGCTGGCATGGTGAATGTCATGGCTAACTGGTTGATTCATTTGGGTAGGTCATTGTTGTTACTTTTGGTTGAAACTAAACTTAAAAAATATTTGTAAAAATTGATTTTTTTTAAAAATCAAAATGGACATACATTTTTATAACAAGACTTTATTGTATTGTAAATCATTATAATACCTTGGGGATTTTTTTTCTTTCCTGTAAGCATTATTGATCTATATATAGTATCAGTTTTATAGTTTGTCTTATTAGTTTTGGACCTTGCTTCAGATTATATCCTAGTCCAAACCACAAAAAGACAGCATGGGATGAAAGCGGACAAGATTGGAACTCAGAAATATTGTGGCAACAATTGGAGATACATACCACATGACCAAGAAGTAGTGAACTACTATAATTCCATTAAAAAAAAGTTAACTTGGTCAATAGTACTCTTAAAATTTCCATAACATAATAAGGACCTGTACACCAGGAGCTAAGTAAAACTAATGATATGACTTGTGGTGAGATGGATAGGGAGGGGTTGTGTCGGCTCTGCTGCTTCAAGTTTGTTGTTGTTTTTTTAACTGTCAATGACTGTAGAAGTTAACAAAGGGTTTAATTCTTGTTGTTAGGAGTCGCTCAGAGTGATGTGACCACAATGGTAGAAAACCACATGACAGAGATGGTGATGAAACACTTTGACCCTAAGAAAGCAGACTCTATATTCAACAGTGATGGCAATGTATGTTGTCAAGGGTTAGGTTTATCTGTTTTAACCAAAATTTTTTTTTATTTTTATCATTCAAGAAGTACCTGAGTTTTTAACCTGCTGTTTATATTTTTATGATAATTTGTTTAACCCATCAGCTCCAAGTGCAGTCGGAAACATTTTCTCATTTTTGTCCTAAACCGTTGTAGAACGTTTCTAAAATCCCCTTTTCAATATATTTGCTTTAAATAAAAGATTTCTTCTAGTCTCATTGCAAGAATGATTACAAAAATTGTGGAGATTACCGATTCTTTTTTCTAGTAAAATCTGGAAAAATTGTATTGCTTAAGTAATTTTTCAAACGAACAGGCCCATAGCCCCAGTGTATAAGTCGCCAACTGGGAAAAATATTATATTTTAAGCTTTTTTATTTTCTAAAGGAATTAAAATTAATTTGTTTTTAAACTAGGTATCCTTTTTTTAAGTTGTTTGTTTATTTATTAGTATTAGATCTTACATTTGATTATTTTCAAAATATTTTAGAATTTTAAAAAATTCAGTTACCACTCTTTGCTTAGGGCGTGGGGAGGGTTTTCCTAACCAAAAAGAGGAGCTATTGGGTTCAATGTGCAGATAATAATATTTACTTTTTATTTTTAAGGATTTGTATGACACAAATGCTATTTTTATTTAATTTAAGTTTTAAATAAATTTTTTTATTAATAGATGCCTGAATGGCTGCCAGAAATGATACAACAGCCAACTTGGCGTTCACTATTTTACCGTCTGGCTGAACAATATCCTGATTGTCTTTTTCTTAATTTTACTATAAAGGTAATTTTTACACTTTTGACTATTATGAAATTATTATGAAATAATTTTGTTTAATTATATTGAAAGTTGGAAAAAACCTTTAGAATAGTATGTGATAAAAAGTGAATTTATTGAGGGTTATTTATAGAACATCTTGGGTTATTTCAAAAACATTTTTGTACTTCTGAACATAGATGATCTCTGATGCTGGATTCCAAGGGGAGATTACCTCAGTCTCGACTGCCTGTCATCAAATAGAAGTGTTTACCAGAGTGCTTAAGACTTCAGTAGCCACATTCCTGGAAGGGGGAGAAGAGGCCATGGAAAAACATTTGCCAGAGTTTACGGTTAGTGCAGATCAAGTATGTTGAGTGTTGTTGGCAAGAAAAAAAAAACTTTCATGAAAAGTATAAGAACAGAAAAATGTTAGGTTTAGACTGTATGAAAGGGAGATTCACTGCCTAATTGAAAAACTTTTTAGTCTGGCCCATCCATTGAATGTTACCTGGTCCAACAATGTCTTTTAGGGAGTGTGTTAGTCTTCTTAATAACTATTGATACTGAAGCATGACTTATAATTCTTCACTTCCATTAACATCTTTGAATGGTTTAATGTCTCAGAAGAAAATGTTGTCTACTTTTAGTAGAGCATAGTTATCCTTCGAACAACTGGACCGGCCAACTAATGTTAGGCAGCAATCATTAAGAGCAGTGGCTAATCCATTGGACATTAGGAAGCACAGGCAAAGCTATGTTAAAAGAACTGACCACACCAAACAAACTGGATAGTATCAATTGGAGGTGCGGTGGCTGAGCTGTATAGCGCTTGGCTTCGAATCCTGATGAAGACTTTTTTTTGTTTTGGGATCTTTGTGCCCCTTTCAGTCCACCCAGCTCTAATGAGTACCTGACATTAGTTAGGGAAAACCAAAGGTGGTTGGTCATTGTGCTGGCCACATGGGGCCCTCTTTAACCGTGGGCCACAGAAACAGAGGACCTTTACATCATCTGCCCTATAGATTGCAAGGTCTGAAAAGGGAAAATTTTTTTTTTACCAAGAGCAACCTACAATCTTTTAACACATCACCTTAACAGAATAAATCTCCCACAAACCCACCCCTCTGTAGACACTGTGCTCACCTTTATGAAGCTGTGAATCATACACTGTTGGAATGCTCCATTTTAATTCCCCTTCGGCTGACCCTATGACCACTATTCCCCAGCACACCCAACACCCTGTATGGCAGGGCTGAACAGCATGCTATTTTTTCCTTGGCACAGACTGCAAAAGAGCCACAGCTCAGCAGCTCAAATTTGGCTAGAAAAAAGAAGCATAGCATGTTAAATGCAATGTGTGAAGTGTTTTACTTCTTAGTACACAATTCAAGATTTAAATATTAGACGTACTATAGCATCTAGAGACTATTGTTTTACATAATTTTATAGGTCATGCTTGATTGTTTGGGTTTAATTGTATCATTGTTCTTGGTTTGTTTTCTATTAATTTTGAAATTATAACTAGGGAATCAGTTTGTTATCTAAAGTTGTAGCACTCATCATCTGTGAAAAATGGTTTGTCTTATTGCATGTATCATTTGTGGCATGGTGGCTGAGTGGTAAAGCTCTTGGCTTCTAGAACTGAGGGTCCCAGGTTTGATTCTTGGTGAAGACTTTTTTTTTTCCAGGATCTTTAGGGCGCCTTCAAGTCCACCCAGCTCTAATGATTACCTGATATTGGTTGTGGAAAACTAAAGGCGGTTGCTCATTGTGCTGGCCGCATGACCTGAGCCACAGAAACAGATGACCTTTACATCATCTGCCCTATAGATTGATTGGTTTGAAAAGGGAACATGTATAATTTCTATATAATGTGATGAAAATGTAATGGCATCAGTACCTATCTTTATTTTAGTTTGTTGTTTTTTTGTTGCTTACAACAGAGCTCTATAATTTCATAAAATAAGATATTTTTTTATCTAATAGCCCTTGCTGAATAATTGTTTATTATTAACTTGTATTCCAGAAAATGGTTTGTCATGGAGAACACACATATTTGTACAGTCAGCTCATCATGCATTTAGCAGCAGAGGAAACTGAAGGTGGGCCCAACATGAGAAGGCTGTGTCAGGAGCTACAAAAGGCAGCAATGGCCAAGTTAGTTTTTTTATTTCTTATATCTAATCAAAATTCCCCTAGAATTTTTAATAATTGAATTATGAATATATAGGTTTTCGCGTCTGATTCGATTGTCAGGGCAAAGGAATAGATAGAAAATATTAAAAGGACTTGATGAGCAAGACTTGGCTTGAAATGTGTCAATGTGTGATAACAATTAAAGAAAAATAGAATACTGCACCTGTGTCCATTAAGATAGACACAATTAAGCATTATTTCTTCTTTCTTTAATTTGAAACAAATAGACAATATATATCTTCATGTCATTTTTACTGTTTAAATTCTGCATTTCAGGGGTTTGGAGGTGACACCCATCACAGTGGCTCTCACTCATGCTAATGAATACCCTCGTGCCTGCCAAGCTCTCTCCTCCATGTTGTCTAGACAAGCTTTGAATCCAGCAGACGTGACAGTGGTAAGTCAAAAGTGTTATCGTTAGCTCAATTTTTTTTTTTAAATATATGTCAGCAAACTTAAACTTATCCTCTGAGTACTCCATGGAAGCAAACTGTTCTGTGATGTTTGCACAGCCTTTGGCTTCCATTGTTACCATCCTATTATATTTTTTTCTTTTACTAAGTGCATCTAAATTTAAACATCTTTGGGAAGCGTGGTCGAGAGGCCAAGTGTGCTTGAGCTTGGCCTGGCTTGGCTACCTAGAAGGGGGCTAGAGGTTCGACACCCGACTCAGGCAGAGTTGTGTTTACTGAGCACCTAAAGGCAGCACGGAAAACCAACTCCTAGATACCCCCCACTGGTCCACAAATGAGATTGGACCAAAAGCGCTCTGAGCATGCTATAAGCATGAAAGTAGCGGTATATAAAAGCTATAATAATAATATATCCCAACTAAAGTTCATTCATTTTTTCAGTCATTTTATAATGCCAATTATGTTTTTACATGAGCAGATGGAATTTTTCCATCTGAATTTTTATAAACATTTTTTATGGCTTGTGTGATTTATATATTCAATAGTTTTATTTTTTTTTTAAACTTGATAAAAAAATTTGTATTATCCTTCTGTCGTTCAGCTGTACAAGTTGTATTCAGAAGGTGAAGGCCCTCCAGTTGCGCTGATCAGAGTACCAGAGTTCTTGGGTAATATTTGTATTTCTTTGTAGTCAAAATATTTAATCACTTTCCATCAATTAGCCTGTCATCATAAAACAGGAATGAGAGTTCACACAGAAGAAAAAATGTTTTTATAAAAGTAACAATGTGTTAAAAACAATGTGGCAGTTTGTCCTGCTAAACGAACTATAAATTTTTGCAACTTATTTACCCAATTGAAAAAAAAACAACTTATGTTTCTTATGCAGCTTAAAAAAAGACACTAAAAGATGACTTTTTTTGTTGTTGTTTGTTGGTATAGAAAATGTTTATTTATTCATTTCAATTACTTATATGTAACATCTCTAATGCTTAGTGGGCTTAATTGTGCCGATGTGCCAAAACCCCAAAAATATCAATATCATATTATGCATCATTTTGGTGTGACCATGTCTTTTCTTTCACAGATCTTCTGGTGGATGCTCTGTACAACCCAGCAAGCAAGATTACAGCAGAACACAGGCCTAAGTATATCTACCTTCTGGCGTACTCGGTTAGTGTTGTGGAGTCTTCAAGGAGGGGCAAAGGTCAGTTAGCAAGAATTTTTTTTTTTTAAATACTTTTTTTTTTAATTGTTTTTGTATAACTCAACTTTTGTGCTATTGTCGTTAAAGAAAAAAACTATTAAAAAAAAAGTTGTCAGTGCGCTATAGTCCAATCTCATTTGTGGAAATATGTTTGGTAATGTTATCAGGTAGAGGGTTTCCTTGCTACTTTTAGACGCTCAGCAAACGCAACTCGGCTCAAGTCAGGATTTAAACTAAAGGTTCCTTTGATAGGTAGCCGATTGGTTTATGTCCTTCAGCCTCCCATCCCACACTCAAGTCATTTGTGCTAATTTTTGTTCATGCAAGTGTTGTCTCTCTTTGTTGTCTACAGGGAGACGACTCAACAAAGAGGAACTCAAATCAACTATACAAGCCATTGAAAAAACACACACACTTCTTGTCAATCACAAAGGATCTTCAGAACTGATAGCAGAAGTGAACACTTTGTTTTCTTGTATCAGGTAATATCTTTACTCTTAACTACATTACGTTACACTAAACTGTAAAAAGTTGTCATAGAATTGGTTGAAATAGTTGAGATTAGGCACTCATGGGGAGAAGAACATGTAGTTCGAAATTAGACTCATTGCACTAAATCTGTGGTGCTAAACTCTTTTTTTTTTTTTTTGGTTTGGGTGCCATAAAACTTTCCAGTACATGTGTCATGGGGAAGGCATCTTAAGACCATTGGAACTTGTACATAGAAGTTTCAAAGAGCCAAAATATAGTATATTTTGTCATGGACTTGATATGACCCAAAGGCTTCAGTTTGAGTATCACTTGGTTTAATAAGTTTCAAGAGTGTTCCATGTTTTTTAAAGCACATGAGTAGTTATTGTGTCTGCTCTCTGCTATCAAAGTATTTTGGCTGTGATATACTTGTGTCAACAAAAGTAAGTGTATTGTGTCTGTTGAGTTGCAAGAGATGTTGAATCACATTCTTCTGCTGGCATAGCTAATGACTTGTTCTTAACATTAATCCAGGTTTCCTGTGGTTGGCATGGGAGTCCTGCACTGGGTTGACCTGACGGTTTCAGAGCCGAATTTTTTCAAGCTCAACACAGACCATACACCTCTTCACTTGGTCCTAGTAGATGAGGTCAGTACAAACACAAACACATTGTCTGCCAACATGATCTTGTTGAATGAGGGCCAAACATTCAAACTTCTGAGCTTTATATAGGTCATGATCACGCTCAGGGTTGCAATTCAATGCAGCACTATAAATACAATTTTAAAGTCTAGATTTTGTATTTGTCAATCTAAGTATTCAACTTGTAGTTCCTAGTTGAATGTTGCAATTATCATAAATAGTTTTCTACTTTTAAATAGTTTTGCTGTGTTTTATTTAGGGAATGTTGAAAGTTCTCCAGTATTTTCTTGTTTTATTAAAGACCAGTGAAATGTGTTTCAGATTGTCTCTAATCATCCATTGTTGCACCACAAGGCCCTGAAACTGTTGACCTTATTGTTTGAGAATTCCTACGATGAGTTGGATGTGCTTGTCAGGGTAAAGTATAAAAGTCCTGTATCTGTTGCCAGTTAGTTTAATTAAAGCATGATGACCAAACCTCTAGCCTTTCAAACTAATGCTGGCAAGTATTTCTTGTTGACTATTACAATGAATTAATGTTCTCGAAATGGTGGATACTATTTGCTGGATATAATCCTTAGACATTCAGTTCTGCAGATAAGTGCTTTCATTTTTTTGTCAATTGATCATATAGACTACTCTTGCAAATAGACTTTTAGTCTTAATTCTGCTCATAGTTACCTCCCCTAACATATTACAGAAAGGATGTCCAGTTCCTGATGTCAACTTTTTGCTTTGGTTTAACATTTTCATGCAAGAAAACCTGAAACAACATATTGTTGTGACCATAATCTAAAATAGTTGAAAAATGTGTAAATCTTTTTTTTAGTAAGTTTGTAAAAATAACAAAACAATTCAACATCCTCCAACAACATTGGTATATGAACGTTTTTTTTTTTCTTTTCTTTATCTGTGTTTGTATGCATGCATGTATATAAAAAAAACATTATTTTCATTTCTATAAACATGTTTAGAATGTTGAAAGTTTCTAATTGCAATGGCTACAATTGCTATGATGTTAATGTGTGTGTTCCTCTGTGCAGCTAGAGTTAAAGAAGATGGTGCTAGACAGGATGTTACACTTGCTACACAAAGGCTGCGTCATACCAGTGGTCACTTTCATTACCAAGTGTGTGGAGGAGACAGACATTTCGCTAGTCAGACATTTTGTGACCGAGGTACAAACTAATTTCCTTTTTTTTAAATTGACCTTTCCCTGTGTTTGTTTGCATTTTAAGTTTTGAATTTCAATCAGAGAAGGAGATTAATACGTCCTAGCCCAAACCTCCGGCAGGGGATAGCGGCAAGTGGGATTTGAACACCGGACCATCATGAAGAAATTCCACATCGTATGTCTCTTGACCATTATGTGTATAGGTTGACCATTATGTTTATAGGTTATGTCACTTTTGGTGGAGATATCTATCTCTTGATCTTTTTATTTGGCAACCAATGCTCAGATCATAAAAAAGCTGGTCTGGCTTAGCATTAAAGGTGCTACAGTCGCAGCGCAACATGGTGTGAATGACAAATGGTGCGAATTTGGGTATTGAATGGAAGGGATCTGAAAGGAGGAAGCCGGATAATATCGACATGAAGAGAGTTGAAAATATGATTATGTTATTCGTAATAGTATTATTAAAGTGTTTCTAAAGTAGAATCTGAAAGTATCTGTTTATTTTTTAAGAGTCTTGTGTCTTAAATAGGATGTGAACAGAGAATGGGAACTGTTTCATTGAATGATGGCCACTACAGAAAATATTTGGTGATAAGCAAACATGGGAGGTGGGTGTAGACAGGCAGAAGCTACTAGATAGCTTACATTATTCTCTATAATAGCACAAATGTATAGTGTACATAAACTTTTTTAATTTAAATACCCAACCTTGTGGAACTCTAAATAGTTTATGATAGCACAAATTTATAGTGTACATAAACTTTTTTACTTTAAATGCCCAACCTTGTGGCACTCTAAATAGTTTATGATAGCACAAATTTATAGTGTACATAAACTTTTTTTATTTTAGATACCCCACCTTGTGGGACTCTAAATAGTTTTCACATGTTATCTGTTTACTTATTGAACCACACAAGGTCAGTGTGTGAGGCAGTCAGTGACACAGGTGATGTAGTTGAAGCTAAGTGAAAGAGATGATGATGACTTAAAAAAAAAAAGACAACCTCAGACCAAATGACCTAGGTTATACCTATCTAGATCTTGCAGATGGCATTTATTGACAAGATTTGTTTTTCACGCCCTTTCACGGCAGTTGATGTAAAGATCATGTGTTTAAATGGCCGCCTTTATTTTCTCAACTGTTCTCTACAACCAAAGTTAGGTGTACTCAGGGGCTTCCAAAAAATTCCTGGGAGTTGAGCTTAAAACCTCTTGGGTCAGAAGCCAAGCACTTTACCTCTCAGCCACCATGCCTCATTCTTCTTCTTCTTACATAAAATAAAATTATGCTAATTGTTCATAATGATGAGCTCTTGCAGTCATCAAGGACTGTACATGTTTTTGAGCTTGAGTTTTGGCACATCTGCACAATTTATGCCATGTCGTGCCCGTAATCCTTTAAGGATCACTCTCCCTTTACATAACAAGGGCTAAATTCTGTGCAGTTAAATCATTAAAAACAAGGTCTATTAGTAAAAATTTAATAATTTGGTAAAAATCTATGTAAATATTATATGTTCACAATTCAAAAATCAGATCTTCGTAGACATGTTTTTGTCTTTGAGTTTTGGCACATCGGCACAATTTAGGCCATGTCGTTCCCGTAATCCTTTAAGGATCACTCTCCCTTTACATAACAAGGGCTAAATTAAATGCAGTTAAATCATTAAAAATAAGGTCTATTAGTAAAAATTTAATAATTTGGTAAAAATCTATGTAAATATTATATGTTCACAATTCAAAAATCAGATCTTCGTAGACATGTTTTTGTCTTTGAGTTTTGGCACATCGGCACAATTTAGGCCATGTCGTTCCCGTAATCCTTTAAGGATCACTCTCCCTTTACATAACGAGGGCTAAATTAAATGCAGTTAAATCATTAAAAATAAGGTCTATTAGTAAAAATTTAATAATTTGGTAAAAATCTTATGTATATATTAAATGTTCACAATTCAAAAATCAGATCTTCGTAGACATGTTTTTGTCTTTGGTCGTGTTTGAAAGATGCTTTGTTGGACTGAGGTCCCATGTGGTATTTCTCAATAAGGGATATTCAAGATCTGTGATATTTCGTAGATCATTTAGGATTATTTGTCTTGCAACACTTCTAAAAATAATTTTGTTTATATTTGTAAAAAGAAAAATGAAAGTCTGTTCCACCTGCGTTGGACACAGAAACAAGGAGAAACAAAAGTGATAATATTTGGATTGAACTTATTGTATCAACAGTTACTAGATATGATTGCGCCACCTTACACAGTTGAGTTTGTACAGCTGATTCTCCCGCTAATAGAGAACAAAGCAGTGACTGACACTCTGAGAACCCCTGATGGCAAAGACCCAGTCTCAGAATTCATCAGTAAGTGATGTACTGCATATAAAACTCTGTTTATAATATAGACCATTTTAAGTACTTCACTCATTGTTAGTTCTGGTCAGATGTTAATCCCCCATAGCCTCCTTTTTGTTTTTATGTATTTAATAAATTTATTTGTTAGGATTTATTCTAATAATAACAATAATAGCTTTTATATAGCGCTGCTTTCATGCTCAGAGCGCTATGGTCCAATCTCATTTGTGGACCAGTGGGGGGGTGGGGTATCTGGGAGAATGTTTTTATGCTGCCTTTAAGTGCTCAGTAAACACAACTCTGCTTGAGTCTGGTGTCGAACCTTGATCCCCCTTCTTGGTAGCCAAGCCAAGTGTACTTAGCCTCTTGACCCTGCTTCCCTCGGTCACTAATGAGTTAAGTCATCAAGCTTGTTAATTTCCCAGGTTCCTGACAAATTACATTTATTCAAAGAGTTAAGTACTATGGCTTAAAATGGAAAAATAGTGGGACTTAGTGGCTTAAATATGTATACAACAGTCACAATCATAAAACTCCACACTAATTTCAATATCTGATTGCAAGACACTTCAGACCTTGCACCAAAGGTCAGCCATGTCCTAACACTGACACTAGCTTGAAACTGGCTGCAGCCAAGCTTAGCAAGTTCTGAAACATTAATTTTTGTTACAGTGTAAAAAAATCTTGGTAACACCTTTGAAGAAGTAAAGGTCAGAGGGAAGTAAACCAGGATGACTGGGGTTAAATCTTCCTTTCAAAGCAGTAACAACTTTGAATAATACAATTCTTCACTATTGCTGAATATATGAAGTTCTGTTTTTTATTAAATAAAGGCTGAAAGGGTGCCAGTAGCTTTAGGCTTAAGAGGATTTTTATGTCTCTGAGAAGTAAGTCTAGGTGAAATGATAATTCAGCAATCACAAAATAATGTGAGAAGCATGTTAGGGTTGTGTATGCAAGTTCTATCCTGTGAATCAGAGCTAGAAATCTGAGCCACACAAGTTAAATCAGTTTGAAGGTTCTAACTGAAGTTCTACATCACCAACTCTCAAAGATTTCTCTTGAATGAAACAATGAAGTTGCCTTAGAAATTTGGCCATTTCATTATCATTAGAGATGCATGGATTTCAGTGATGTATAGTTACACTTTGCCAGCATACCTTTTTGATATTTTTATTTTGTTTCTTTCAGGTCATTGCCGAGCTAACTTTTTGAATCAACTGTGAGACACTTCTCTATTTCATTGATCAATGAATATTCATTAAGAATCCTCAAGTCTTGTTTCCTTGTATCAAGGTCCTCAGACTACAGACATTGTACTATATCATTGTAACTCAGACTACAATTATTGTTGATGTACTCATTGGATTTGTTCACCATATCAATTGGACATTCCTTAAAATATATGTGTGGTTTTATCTAAAATGAGTACTGTTGATCATTTTGTTTTGTGCATTTCTTAATTTTGTGATGATTTCTTTTGAAATTATTTTAGTCATAACTTGCAGTAAGTTGTATGTTGCAAACACCCCCACCTCACCAACTGTGATATTTATAATTTAAAACCTTCTAAACTTGGCATCTGTCATGAACAAACTGAAAGTGTAACATCAGCTCCCAAGTAAAATTAAAACTCTATTCTTTGTTAGTGGTCTCTATATTCTTAGATGGTTATGAAAGATCAACACAGATGAGGCTGAAAATTTAATTTTTAACCAAAGTGAGTTAATATATGCTTTTAAAAATTTGTATGCTCACTGGAAACTATATGGGTATTTTGGAAGCATCTTGAACAGTGAAAACTCGGGTTTGAACATTACTCTAATTTTTCAAAATATCTTAAAATTAAATTTGGCTTTTTTTTTTTTTAACATGGCTTGAGAAATTATAAACCACCACCAGCGTCATAAAGTAGGAATAGCTTTTAAAAACTCCATTATTTGTTTCAACTTATTGCCAAGTGTAAGGATTTTTTAAAGAGTAGTGTTATCTCTCAATTTCAAAAATAACCTAATGGATAATTACAGACTTAGAAGTTATAGAATTGTATACATAGGACTTAAAATTATAAAATTTAAAAAAAAAGTGATTTTTCTGCTTGGAAATCTCCAGGGCAATCAAAGATGTTGACCGCATTTAATCAAAGAAAGATTCATCTTAACATAGAAAATTAAGCGCCTAGGTTAGAATATATATGTGGTCCACTCAGCTGTTCCCCCATTACGCAGTGAAAAATTATTTCAGTTTTATGTGTGGGCCAGAATGTAAATTGAAAACCTGGTTGGAATTCTAACATTTCTGATACTGTTTACAATAAAACGTTTAGTTCTCACAATGTCCTATTTTCAAATAATCAATGTGAGAAGTGTGTTCCTTCCTGAAAGTAACATTAACTTTGATTAGTCAGACACAATAATTAAGAAACAAAATAAGCCAATTATTGTTTGCAAAAGGAATTGTAAAACTATCTGATCATCTGAAAGCTTAGTAAATGTTGTTACTTTAAAAAATGTATTACAATATATATAATATGTACATTGTTACAAATTTCAAGAGCTTAACACAAATGCTTTATAGAACATGATGTGAGAAACAAGAATCATGTATGAACACCTTGGTGGACAACAATAGAACAGCAGGATGTTTTTATCGTGGTATGTAATACAATTTTTGAAACACAAAAGTTGGCAGAAATTTTTCAAAAATGTAAAAATGTCAACAATAAATATACAAATGGAAAAAAGAAAACAAATATTGCCCAAAACCAAACATATTTTGGGTTAAATAAACTTATTTACATCAGAAGTAAATAAAACTTAGAATTTAACAATAACAATCGTTTTTTTAAGTACCGTAATACAATAATACATGCTGTCACCATACCCTTGTAGTGAATAGTCTCTGTCAACTAACTTTTAAGTCGTCAAAGGAAAACATCTAACACTGGAAGAGGGAACTTAACAAAAAAAAGTCTTCAAAGGAAAACATCTAACACTAGAAGAGGGAACTTAACAAAAAAAAGTCGTCAAAGGAAAACATCTAACACTGGAAGAGGGAACTTAACAAAAAAAAGTCGTCAAAGGAAAACATCTAACACTAGAAGAGGGAACTTAACAAAAAAAAAGTCGTCAAAGGAAAACATCTAACACTGGAAGAGGGAACTTAACAAAAAAAGTCTTCAAAGGAAAACATCTAACACTAGAAGAGGGAACTTAACAAAAAAAAGTCGTCAAAGGAAAACATCTAACACTAGAAGAGGGAACTTAACAAAAAAAAGTCGTCAAAGGAAAACATCTAACAGTGGAAGAGGGAACTTGACAATAAAAAGCTAACAAAAATAGAAAAAAAAATATTTCACAGAAAGGGGACAGAAAAGTATAACCAGAAAATAATGAAATGTCTGGTTTCCTGTAAAAAAGCAATGGTGACCAAACTTGGACATCGCCCTGAATTTTGAGTCTTAAACAAAACTCATGATGCAAATTGGATTGGGCCAAAATTGAATCATAATATAAAGGACACAGGATGTTTAGAGACAGGTGCAAACCCTTTCATAATAAGAAAAAATGTCTTTCTACAAAACTTAATTGTTGCAGTACAATACGGTAATGCTATTGTACAATTTGTTACCTCAAAAGCTACAGAAAAAAGTAAATGAGGAGGGGGGTGGGGATTGTTTATACAGTAAACAGCTTAGCTTCAAGAAAATATTGTCAATATTATATTTTCATCTTTTTAAATACCGTACCTGAAACCTAATTTAGACTTTTACTGTCAAGATTTTTTCTTCATGTAGTTTATACATTTTGATGACATAGTATGGAACAATCTTAATGTACTGTGAGTAACTCTAAGTTAATTCAGAGCCTTTGGGTGCTTGAGAAACACAGCTTGAGATAGAACTATAACAAAAAACTAGCTGGATACAAACCATCACTGATAAGCAAATTTAAACAGTCATGATATAAGCGTAGACTAAGCTAGTTTGGCACATATAGGCCAATGAGTAGTTTTGTACAGCAGAAAAATTATAATTATCAGCTCAATAACAAGAGAAACAAAGTTACATTGCAAAAGCAAATGTCTCATTTTAAAACATATTGGAAAACAAGGAAAAAAAAAAGATTATAAATTGAGGATAATCTGACAACTAAACTAAACCATGAAATAAAAGTGTTTAGAATAAAAAATATGTATTCTTAAAATGCAACTTAGAAATATTAATTGAGAAACAAGAGAATGAAAACTATTAGTTACAGTATAAACAAACATTTATCTTGTAGAGATAAATCAGTCTAGATCAACTGTACTGGCTCTGTGTCAACAACACTGGCCATGTGATGCAGCTACTAGCTAGTGCTACTGTCTCAGGCTGTATCTGTGCTAGCACTGAGAGACGTAGTCAAAAGGTCTAAACTATCCATATCTGTACATTGAACGTCAGTGCTTTCTCCAGCATCATTGTCAATAACCTGAATGAAAAAAAATAGATTGGATTAACAAAAAGAGTCCATCAAAGAAAGGCAAAGATGTTTAAAAGGAGAAATGTTGAGTAACTGAATAGGACTGGTTTACACAGTCTACCTTCTTTAGATGGAGAAACTCAAATGATGTCCATCAGTTGAAAGATTACCTTAAAAAGCTTGGACTGTGTCACACTTGCTTCTGCTGTTGCCTTCTTTGGTTTCTTACTTTTGCTATTCTTAGCGGCCTCATTTAAAGTTGGTTTTGTGTTCTTCTGTTTAGCCGCACCCTTTCCACGAGCTGTTGAAATAAGTCATAGTTTAAGTTGTTTGTTTTATTACAAATACTTCAATAAAATAAAACCAATGAACTCAACTAATGTATACACTGGAGAGAACAGAGCTATGAATCTGTCCATAAGTCTCAAGCAGTACAAATGTCATTCAATGAATATCTCATAATGAATTTATCACTTGAACTCTATTTGGAATAAACAAAATAATATAATATGAAAAATACCAATAGCATTTCCAATTAAAATGATTCAATCTTATTAAAGAATATATAAAGTTAAACATACTCAGAAAGACACAAAAGCACATTTCTTATTCCATGTGCCTGGACTAATTAATTCATGTAAGCACTATTATCACCTAGTGAATCAGCCATGAAAAACAATGACTTAGTTTAACATATATGTAAAGTAAGTAAAGTTCCCCCTGTAGACCTTGCAGTATATAGGACAGATGATGTTAAGGTCATCTGTTTCTTTTGCCAACGGTTAAGGAGCAGGGAGTCACCATGTTGCCAGCACAATGACCAACCGCCTTTAATTTCTCCAACTTAAGTGTGGTACCCATCAGAGTTGGGTGGACTCAGGCGCCCTAAAAATCCTGCAATTCAAAATCAGTCTTCACCAAGATTTGAGCACATGACCCCAGGTTGGGAAGCCAATGGCTTAACCACTCAGCCACTGCATATGGCAATGATTAGTATGTGATTTTTTAGATTAAGAACAAAGAACATTTCAAATGAAACCAAAAGCCATAAAACCACAAAAGATCCCAGGACACGCTGAAATAGAAAGCAATGAAAAAGCGAAAGTAAAACAATGGAAAATTCCTTTTTACCCAGATGAAATTAATAGAACGATTGAGAGTAGAATAAAAGAGAACTGGACCAGGTCACAAGAAAAACTACACCTATTACAAGCTGCCCCAACACAACTAACAAAGAATATTTTGTTTTAAACCGGACACACCAGAATGGGACAAGATATGCTATGGAGGATGAAAATTGGGACTAGTGAAACTTGTCCTTGTGCAGTGTCGCCAGAGAATGTTGACCATGTCCTTTAAAGCTGCATACCAGAAGAAGACTGTCCCCAAAACCCTTCTGTAAAGAAAAAATTATATGGAGAACTGCCTAATCTGGAAACCACTGCATGGTCTATCTCAGATATAGGATTACTTGTCTGAACACTCAAATACAAAAATAAGAATGTAGAAAAAGTAGAGCTGAATTATAACACAACATTATGGTCTTAAACAGTTCAAAGATCTAAATTCTTCAAAAACTTAAATGGGGTGCAACTATACTTCAATGACATTTCCAGTTTGGTGCATTACATTCACTTGGGTCAGTGCATGAAAGCCTCAGTGAGATGAAAGAACGTCCTCAATGAGATGAAAGAACTAAGTGGATAAATGAAGCGTTATGTTGAGATTGGTGTACTTTCAATAAGATTCACTTTGGTTTGGGAAGATATTTCTGTTCAGAATGACCAGATGGGCATGTCCAGCAGCTGGTACTTGTGCTGACATATTTTTATTGATAATATAATAGAAATTTAATTATAGACAGAATGGATCAAACTTCTACTTTACTCTTGATTTTAGATCTGCATTAAAAAACCAAGAAGAAAACTTACATATCTTCCACCTTTTTATCAGGTCAGATCTATCTAGCAGAGAGCTGAGCTCAGATTCACTGATGATAAAGTCATCTTTGTTGACCACTGCATCATGGTCTTTGGACTGCAGCAAGGCTCTCAGCTCTTCTGGACTTATAGCTTTCCCCCGAGCCATGAAGTTACCACTTTTAAACTTGCCTGGAGTTAAAAAAAAAAAAAAGAAAAGAAGAAAAATAAAAACATTTACTCTTGAATAAAGAAACAAAGCTAATAATAATGGGGAAAAAAAACAATAGTAATAGGGTAAGTCTTTTGTTGAATGAATAAAGAATCATGCTGGAATATGGTGGTAACATACTTGACTGTTTAGATACTGGGTGGGGACAGGAAGTCAAAGATATTTTTTATTTTTTAAATCATGAACAGGGTGGAGAAAATACCTTTATGTATGATCAGCTTCTCTAGCTTTCTTTTCGCCGCAGCTCTCTCAATGATCTTTTCATCAATGGTGTTTGCAGAGACTAGCCTGTACACCACCACAGGCTTGTTCTGACCAATGCGATGACAGCGATCCTGAGCCTGGAGATCACACTGTGGGTTCTGGAAAGTTAAATAGTCAAACATTAGTCTGGCACCAAAGTACATGACTCTCTCACTAATTATTTCACACATTCTGATACAATTATCTACTTGGTCGGTTTGTTGAGTACTAACCTGTTTTGATTAAATTTCAACAACTTTTTTGTTTGCCATCAGAAAATGTTATATTTGGTATAGAATTAAAGGGGAATACATGCTCTTTTATGCGACACAAATTAATTTTTATAAAACTAAAAATTATTTTTCTTTTATATTTACACATATTTTCATAAAACTTAATATATAACACAATTTAAAACACATAAATTGATTATCATTACCAATTATACACTGTCTCTACCATTAGAAAACTGAATCAAAAGAAAATTAAAACCATAAGCACCCCATTTTAAACACATCGTTCTCTGTAAAAACAAGCAGAAAAGGGGAAAAAAATCTGTACATTTTGTAACTGTAAACAATTCAAGTTTAAATTTGAAGTAATTTAAAACATTTTGGGGAAAGAAAATGAAACAAATGACTTTGGATTGGAGCGGAGCTTCGATGACAAGCAAGGTTCAAATCAACTATGGGATCATTGCTTAGGAGAGTAAAGAATTCATTACTTTTAAAAACAGCTGTATCATGCAATGAAACATACACATTTTGGAGAAAATGAAGAACATTTCTAAAAACTTAGACACTCTCGTTAACCTTGGGCCACAGAAACAGATGAACTTTACATCATCCGCCCCATAGATCTTAAAGTCTGAAAGAGGATTTTACTTTTTACTTTACTTTAATCTTTGAAAAAAAAAAAAAACTAACATTTTTATTGTGTACTTAAAAAGTATGAAAACATGAAACAGAACATACCCAGTCACTATCAAAAATAATCACAGTATCTGCTGCAGTTAAATTGATGCCTAGACCTCCAGCTCTGGTACTTAACAAGAAGATGAACTTGTCTGATCCACGTTTATTAAATTCTCTCATCTGATGACATAGTAATAAAAAAAAATGGTAAGAGTAAATTTGCTATCTATATAGTTATTAATTTCTACTTATATGTGAGGCAAAAAAATAGGAACAGTAAAACTAAGCACACAAAGACATTAACATTTAAAATCATACACTCTCTTTGCGATCATCGATGTTGTCACTACCATCAAGCCTGCAGTAGCCATAGCCTCGGATATGACAGAAGTCTTGAATGAGGTCCAGCATTCTAGTCATTTGACTGAACAACAGTACCTAAGTGAGATAAATAGTGAACACAATTATGGAAAGATGAAATAAAATATGTTTTAACACATAATTATTTTTATTTTCAATCAAGACCTAAAGGTTTGTAAGGCAATAGGTTTTCATCTAATTTCTTTGACCAACATTCATTAATTTATATTTTCCTAAACAAAATCCAGGTACCAGATAGAGTTTAGCAAACTTTTAGAACATTTTAAAATCCTGAATAATAATTTAAAAAAAAAAAAACACTCTTCACATGGATTTAAACTTGTATGTAGTCAAGAACTTCACTGATGGGTCATAAAAATCTTTTACCACAGAAATCTAACCTTCAGAATTGATCTTTCTTTCTTATTGCTTTTGTGCATGGTATCTTACATGCTCAATTTGCTATGATCCAATCTCCAATGAGGACGTGGATTGGGGGTAACCCAATAAAAGGTTTTCATGTCGCCTTTAGGGCACCCAGCAAGCATTGCAAATCAAAAGAAATAATTACTGGCCTGCAAGTGGTTTGAAAGTCTAAGGTACTCTAAGCCCTCATATTAGGTAGCCAAGTAATTAATGCCACACATAATTTAGATTATAATCAATAATAACACTCAATATTTCATCAACAGATACTAACAATAGAAGAGCAATGTGATAAAAGATTTAAATGCTATTTTAATATGTATCCTTTTTACTTTGATATTATTGTTTAGAGTCTTACCCTGTGACCACGTCTCTTTAATTCAGCCAACATCTGGTCAAGCACTTGCATCTTTCCAGATGAGGTTATGATTCCCTCGTTGAGAACAAGGTTGCCAGTTGTGGCATCAATGGGATGCTCTAACAAGTAAGGGTGGTTGCAACATTTCCTCAATTGCATCATAACACTGCACATTTTCACATTGACCTGAGACTTAGGAACTTTTTTTACTATTGTACCTTTATCAACTTTCCTATATAAATGTACAAATACATATATTATATATCTATATCTATATATATCTAATAAGGCATTATTTTTTAATCTAAAAAACAAATTATGGAAGGGTGCAGTTATTCAGATCTATAGCCAAAGAAGACAAAGCCATTGTGTATATCTAGGGTACCTAAAACTAAATGTATCAATATTTATATTCAAGAGATAGGCATGTAGTCCGCCTATCCCATATTGAAATGACTGTACATGCCTAAGGCTTGCAGTAGGTTTTGACATTAAAAGTCTGAAATCTATAAAGCAAAGGCAGTTTTGGTTTCGTCTTTTTTTACATTGCTGTATGGCTGAGTGTATGGAGATAGTAAAGGCATCTATTTTTCCTAATTATCATCATTCAAAGGCAACAAGCCTTTAGCCTACATTTTGTTTGTTAACAGCGCTTTATAAATAAAATTATTATTATTATTATTAAATATCAAATAATGAAAACTACCTACTCTGTTTTTTTGTCACTAACAGCCATCAACCAGTTTTCAAATTCCAATTCTTCTTCTTCATAGCTTTTTTCATCATTAACCCTCTTTGACTTAGAGGAACGCAGAGACTTTTTACTGTCTTGGTCCATTTCCATAAAAATGTTGTATTGCACTTTTGCAGTCTTCCGTTTGCCCCTGCCAAGTTGTGTATTATCCAATGATGGTGACGCAGGAATCGTGTCTTCTTTTGTTTTTAGTAGATCCCAAATGCTTCTATCAATGACCGCGGAGTAGAACTCTTTTTGTTGAGGTGTAAGAGGAGCATAGACAATGATCTCCTTCTTGGGGGGGATGTTCAAGTCAACGTCAGATTTGAGGCGACGCAGCATGAAGGGAGATAATATCTGATGCATCATGCTAAGAATGCTGTCCACCCGCTCCTGATTGACAATCTTTTCTTCAGACTCTGCACCATTCATACAATTTATGTCAAACCACGACTCAAAGCTTCCCAGGTCATCAAAAATTTCAGGAAGCAGAAAATTTAAGAGAGACCAAAGCTCCGCAAGGCTGTTCTGTAATGGAGTTCCAGTTAACAGAAGCCTATGAGTAGATCTATACATCCTGAGCTCTCGAATGAGGCGGCAGTGAGTATTCTTAATGCGATGGCCCTCGTCAACAATTAGGTATTTCCATTCATGTCTGGAGAGTGTCTTCCGCTCTATCATGGCAATTTCATATGAAGTTATAACAACTGGATGTACATAAACATCTTCACGGATTTTGTACTTTTTACTGATTCTCCTGGTCAGCTGTAACCGTGAATCCTTTGGTCCGTGATACAAAATTGTGGGTACATTTGGGGCAAAAGTCTGAAATTCTGAGAGCCAGTTTGGTATGGTGGACAAAGGAGCACATATTAAGAATGGTCCTGGCACTCCCATGTAAACCAAATGAGACAAAATGGCTATACACTGGACAGTCTTGCCCAGGCCCATCTCATCTGCCAAAATTCCATTCACAGCGTTCTCATACATGACCTTCAACCAGCTGTAGCCTTCAACTTGGTATGGACGAAGGACACCACCTATCATAAGTTTGGGTTGTAAATAAGGTACTTCCACTCCATTAATATACCTTTTTTCATCTGAAAGATCAAGAAGACCAAAAGTTAAGGCTTTTTCAATCAATGCAGGTTCGTCAATAACTGTCTCACTATTGTCTGCAGCGGTGGAGTCAGGAGACTGAGAAGCTGTACTAGCAGAGGCTTTTAGACTGGCATCAACTTTTAAAACCTTGCTTTCCTCAGAAGATGTGCCACTAGTAGTTGTCTTTTGCTTTTTAGCCTTAGAGTTTAGACAGTCTGATTTTCTTTTGGATCCTTTGCTCACATGTTGCTGACCAGTGCTGACCTCATTGTGTTCCGATTCTTCTTTTTCGCTTTCTTTATTCTGTTCCTTTTTTAACCTCTGTTGTCTCCGCTTTTCTTCATCTATCTTCTGTTGTTTGATGCGGTTTACTAAATATTCAGAATAGATTTTACTTTTACTCAGAAGGAACTTTAACCTTTCATATCTCTCTTCTCGTGTCTCTGTGGTTATCTTCTTCAAAATGTTGTCTTCATCTTCTGCCCTCTTCTTCTCCTCCTTGACCCCTGCAATGTACAGCTGCTCCTCTTCCCTGACCATTTCATCTGTAATGGTTTTACTGGAGCTTGGGGTTGAGTCCATAGACTCCTCATTGGAGACACTACTGCTGATGCTGGGTGAAGGGCACCTGGTAGAGTCTGCCAGGAGTGCACAGTGTGCTAGGCAATCCAAGTTAGCATCTTCCTCTGGAATGTTAGAGGCACAGTGACTCTCAGGTTTGGAAGGTGAACTGGTTGGAGGTGACTTGGCACTCATTGCGAGATATCCTGAGAATAAAAT
Organism: Biomphalaria sudanica; assembly: GCA_036873155.1. Taxonomy (NCBI): domain Eukaryota; kingdom Metazoa; phylum Mollusca; class Gastropoda; family Planorbidae; genus Biomphalaria; species Biomphalaria sudanica. The sequence goes on from JAZGLO010002016.1 coordinate 345,089, forward strand.
GTATTAGCAATTAATCATAATTAATGTATTGATCAGGCAATCAAGGTAATATAAAAAAATCTATTAAGATGTTTTCAAACTATGCATAAATACGAACACAAAAAATAAAAATATGAACACACTTATTCTACCAAAATTAGGTCACTGGGATAGTGACTTCTACACAGACTTTTAGACTTATTTTATGTTTGCATGATTAGATTTGTGTTGAATGTTTGGGGTTTGCATATTAAGATGTGTGTTGAATGTTTGTGTTTTTTTTTTGTTTATTAATTTAATAAATTTCTAATACAGATGATCTTTTGTAGTATAGTACAGGTTAGGATAGCCATTCTTGCCTAACTGAATCCTCTATATTCTCCTCTATATAAATCTAGATCTATCTAGTAGGTCTAGATCTAAGCATTTAACTTCATTCAATGTACCAAGCTCACTCCAAACATTTGCCCATTTATACTCTATTAAAAAAACAACAACAAACGAACAAATATAATATAAAATCATTTTTATTGATGTCCAAAACTGGCTGTCCGAAATAAATTTTGGTAAGAAAATCGTAATTTAATTCGGACACCCTATTAATTTTTTTTTGTATGGAATTAGACATCTTGGCTTATAAATCAAATAAATTAACTCCAAAAACAGAATAAATATTGCCGGGCTCATTTGTATAGACTTATCAAAAAATATAGTCTTAACTCTAGGAAGAGGTAAAGTCATTCGGGTAACATAGGAAAAAACAACAACCTGACTAACAAATTTGATATTCGTTTTTCTTACATAAAAAGATAGCTAAATGGAAGGAAATTGGGTCAGAATCATTGGAAAATGGACAATGCATTATACAGCGTGCTAGTTTTATAATAAATATTAAAATAATTATTTAATGACCACAAAAACAGTGAATGTCCGAATTCATGTAATGTCTGAATTTTAAAAAATACTATATACTAAATATATATAATTATATTAGTCACAATATTTTTCAATATAATGTATACTGTATAAATAAGTATTTGATCTAGATTGTCTAGATAGGTAGATCTATAGCATAGCATAGCTGACTCTACTCACTCTACTGACTGACTCTAGCTGAGTCTACTACTAGCTTTAGGCTTTAGTGTTTAGAATTAGAAACTGAGGAGGCTGCTTTCAAACTCACTAAATTTGACTAAACTCACTTTCTTAGACTTTTACTTAGAGACGTCTTTTTTAGACACTTACTCAGTCATACTGACTTAGATCTATTAATTAATTAACATGATTAACTTAGGTTTAGCCTAACTTAGACTTAGTCAGAGTTAGAGTAGTGACTAGTGTACTATACCTTACTTATGGTAGTGACAGACTAGTGACAGACTAGTGACGTAACTTAACTGACTTTTGTAGTCTTAGTCAGTTGAGTTACTCTTACTCAACTTACTGAGCAGTTAGTGACTGAGTGAGTTAGTCACTTAGTTAGTGTCAAGCCTTACTCTTGGTGTTAAATAATAAATTTAAACTAGATCTACTCAAAGGACAGATGATGATTCATTCCTAGTCTAGATCAACAATTAACTTACAAACAGCATAATATCCTAATCGCATAAATAAATACGGTAGTCTGGATCTAGAATGATAGATGTAACTCCCCACTCCAAGGGCTGCAGACGACCACCATGCACCGAGACTCTTTCGTAATGATGTAAATATACCACATTGGCTCTATTTCCCGCCACCATTGTGGCATGCCAGATTTTTTTATATTCCGTCCATAGTATGATTCCCTCCTTGTCTATAACAATTTTCCTATACCCATTCCGACTCCATAAGTTAATGCCGTGACGGATTTTTTTTTCTACATCATCCGAGAATCCATCAAATAATTTAGTCTAGTAAAAGTGTTAATGCCAAACTTCCCTTTTCCAACCTTTATTCTCTACTGAAATATTCTAGAAAACTTCCTCCAAACAGAACAATCTGTTCAGTCAGGCTGGTGGTAGGAGTTTCTTGTTCTTTTGTTTTGCTGGACTAGAGTTTCAAGAGACTTCGGTCCAGCTCTACCGACTGTTTCATTGATGGCAACACAATCAATAATTTTATCGAAATCATTTGTTTTGTACATCTCATGCTCAAAGTTCCTAATTTTTCAACGTTCATCGTAAGCAGTGGCGTCACTACGGTGGGTGTGACTCTATGTGGCCCGAAGTCCCTAGTGACTCTACTGAACGTAAGTAGTTCTTGATAAGCTTAAGTTTTGAAAAACTTCCCTCACATGTGACGACGCTTACAGCTATTGTCAGAATTATGCACCAAGGAAAGATGAGGTTGAGTGCATCAGGGGCGCAGATAGGAATTGTTCATCATTTAGGGGGCTTGACCTCTTTAGGCGCCCTTGCATCTTGCGTAATATTTAATTTAAAAAAAACCCACTTATTTGGGGGCTCGGAGGTGTTTTCAAATTCAGAAAAAAAAAACACAAACAAAAAACATCGAATGGACGGTTTTGAAGTCATACGATGTGAATGCGTGGCCATTGCATCGTATTGTTTTCAAAATCAATCACCGCCAGAAAATAAAAGAAAAACAAAAAATTAAACAAAAAACTTCGAATGGATGGTTTTGAGGTCATACGATGTAAATGCGTGGTCATTGCATCGTATTGGTTTCAAAATCAACCACCGTCAGAAAAAAAAAAGAAAAAAAGAAAAACAAACACACAAAACTTCGAATGGATGGTTTTGATGTCATACGATATGAATAAGTGGTCATTGCATCGAATTGGTTTCAAAATCAACCACCGTCAGAAAAAAAAGAAGAAAAAAAGCAAAACACACACAAAAAACATTAAATGGAAGGTTTTGAGGTCATACGATGTGAATGCCTGGTCATTGCATCGTATTGGTTTCAAAATCAACCACCGATGGAACCCGCTGTTGGAATAATTTAAATCGACACTCGCTGAACCTCCAAGAAGACATTTAACAACTAGGCTCTATTTCATTTCTCCTTGACAAAAATTGTTTTAGAATGGGTATCAAACCAGGACTTGTGTGTCATTAGCGAGAATCTTTTTTTCTTTCTTTTCTGAATTAAATATTGTCGAATCTGATTTCATGCTATTATAGATTTTCATTTTATGGCCTCATGACCAATCTACACCCGCTGTCTCGCGCCTCCAGCTCCCCACTACCGAGGTTCTGTAGGTGATAACGTATAGGAGCTTAATGCGTAAGACAAAAGGTGAGTTTATTTGATAACGTATAGGAGCTTAATGCGTAAGACAAAAGGTGAGTTTCCACCTAAAGCTAACGAGTTCCTTCGGCCCGAGGGAGAAAGAAAACTCAGAATTCAAACCTCTGCTGCATCCAGATAAATATGAGATACAGTACGCCTTTTTTTTTTGTCGGCGCTATGTTAAGGATACCATTTTATCAGTGCTACTTTGTCGTACGAAATTTTGGCGAGTAACCAAAGTTCAGTTAAATTTAAGATAAATATGATTTTTAGATCTAGGCATATTTGAGATATATATAATAACTTAAGTGAGGCAACTCAACGAGACATAGACGTTTGTTTACTTATACGGAGACATGACAAACACAAAGGACATCTGCCATGAGTACAGCATCTTCATCTCGGCTCTAGACTTAGGCGGAAATCGTTCTTCTTTCTAATGTAAACATCCTTCCTAGTCTGGTTTCTAGAAGTGCGCACCTTCTGCACTATCTTGAACGGCGGCGGTGCGCTTGGCAGAGTTATAACAATATAATACAGTTTGCGCTTTTTTTGTTTTTTTGTCGGCGCTTTATCGAAGACTATTTTGTCAGTGCTACTTTGTCGTACGAAATTTTGGCGAATAAGCCAACTTCAGTTATGTTTGCTTCTTAAAACAAGATTAATTCTAGGCAGTTCTATTTATTATACAAGACATAGGAGTCTAATTTATAAAGCGCTGGTTGTGAGTGTGTATGTGTTTCGTGTGTGAATGTTGTTCTTATTTGCATCTTTATTGTTATTGTACAGGAGTTAGGCTGAGGTTGTCAATTGTAGTCAAACTGAATTTCCAATTGATTGGATCAATAAAAATTATCTTATTTTATCTTTGTTCGTCCATCCTCGGTATGAGAGTGTAAAGAACACGCAATGCTGCTGTCTCTTTTTTTTGAAGTCTTAGACTATAAAATCATATAGGTTATGTTCACGACGGATCTATGCAGACAAGGGTTAGCAGGCAGGATCTTTTGCTTTGATTGTAAGCGATAGCAGCAGGGCCGGATTTTAAGGGATGGCAGAATGGACACGCTTAGAATAGAAGACTCGTCGACCATTTCCCCTGTAAATAAACGTTTTAAAGGTATACTGAAGCATTATGCAGTTCTTTGAAGAGCGTCTGAAAAGCCGAGCAGCTGTGCGGACTCGGATGTGTGTTATAAGTCTTGATTGGAGCATAACAATTTATCTAAGTGAAAATGTGATAGCAGTCTGGGTGATACCACAAAAATATGAAAATGAATTATACATAGACCACCGGCGGAAAAAAAAACAACAAAAAACTTCGAATGAATGGTTTTGAGGTCTTACGATGTGAATGAGTTGGCATTGCATCGTATTGGTTTCAAAATCAACCACCGCCAGAAAAAAAAACAACACAAAAAACATCGAATAGATGGTTTTGAGGTCATACGATGTGAATGCCTGGTCATTGCATCGTATTGGTTTCAAAATCAACCACCGATGGAACCCGCAGTTGGAATCATTGAAATCGACACTCACTGAACCTCCAAGAAAACATTTAACATCTAGGCTCTATTTCATTTCTCCTTGACAAAAATTGTTTAGAATGGGTATCATACCAGGACTTGTGTGTCATTAGCGAGACGCTCAACAACTAAACCTTCTAATAGGTGCAGCATTTTATTTTGAAATAAATGATTCAGTCTTAACACTACCTAGATCTGCATGTGTCTAAAATGTTGGTGCTAGAATCTATTTTACTTCTCTTCTGAAACAGATATTGTCAAATCTGAGGTACCGGAAGTGCTTTTGGAGATTTTCACCATATGGCCGCATGACCAATCTACTCCCTGTCTCGCACCCCCACTATCTTGTCAGCTCTATCTTATAGTACGAAATTTTGGCGGATAAGAATATTAAGAATTGATATACTTATTGACTATTGTGTTCTTTACTTTATTGTCCTCTCTGATTTTAGTTTTATACATTAGTTATTTAGTATTAGTAGAAGTAGTGAGAACCACTCTAGATATCAAGTTCTTGACAGAAAACACTAACTCTCTTTTGTAATCTTGTAGGTTAGACTTTTTAACAGATAACAAAAAAAAGTTACTTAGCAATTGTTTTCCCCCGTATAATTCATTGTTATTTCTAATATGTCCTGCTACTGTTTAGTATCTTGAATTATCAGAAGATGTTTGCGAAGGTCTATAACCTATATATGCTGAGTAGTTCTGAGCAGGGGCGGACTGGGTGTCAAAATCGGCCCGGGCTTTTCTATAAAAATTCGGCCCACAAATTCTCTATCATGTGATGGGCATCCATGTCTAGGTGTATCGGTCCTTAAAAATCATTAAGTTTGATAATGTATCGATATGCATGCTTACAGTGAACTCTATTATATCTTAATAAGCAATATAGCGTCTTTTTAAATCAGCAATTGTGAAGCCCCTAAAAATATGAAGCCTACTAGTAGCACTGTTTACATTTTATTTTCGGAAAATGTGTTTGATTAAAAGAGTATTGCACTGTAATGTCTGAAAAACTTTTTGTTTAAACACGACGCTCAGAGGGCCTTTTATAAAAATAATAACATAAGGATATTATAAAACCTTTAACAACTTGATATATGCCATAGTGACTTCGATCAGGCATTTCGGTGGCCCTACCGGCCCATTTGGGTACCGGCCCACCGGGCATTTGCCCAAATGCCCATATAGCCAGTCCGCCCCTGGTTCTGAGTTAGAAACACAATTATAATAAATAATAATAAAGATGAAAAGATGATAAAAATATCACAAGAGAAACCACAAAACAACACTTTTTTATAATGATGAAAAGTGTTTGCATAATGCGCGTTGTAATGCTCTCCAACATAAAATTTTGACCAGTGAATTCTGTTATACAGTAGAACGTCGTTTATCCGAACGTTTATTATCCGGAGCGTCAAATATCCGGACCAGTTTTTTTTTTTTTTTTTTTATCAACCACATGTACTGTGATGCACATATACTGTATGAATACGAAAAATAAGTGATTATTTTCCACAATAAAGGTAAAATTGCGACATTTGTCACCTATTTTGCTCGTTCTTCACGCACGTGTCCCGCATGTGATGATTTTCAATATTCGTATAGTGTCCGGTTGCATATACTGCATGGATCGCTTCGGTTTTCGGTTATCCGAACAATCGCGTATCCGAACGGTGTCCGGTCCCAATTGAGTCGGATAAACGACGTTCTACTGTACCTCCATCAGCATCAGCAAAAAAAACAAACCCAAACAACATAGGCCTACATATTTTTCAATTTTTTAAATAACTGTACATGACACATGCACGCTGCTATTTCCAATTTTAGGAATAAAAAGAATGAAAATTTATTGTTTTTATAAAGTGTAAAGTTTACAATGGAAAAACAGTAAGAACGGAATAAAGTTTATTTTATACTATGATAATGAAGATTTGTATATATTTTGGGGAAAATAAAGAAAACTAATACAAAGGTTTGATAGAAAGCTTATGAGTTTTCTTGAATTTCTGCAACTATGATCGTAAATCAATCAAAACCGTTTCTTAGTGAGTGTCTAAAAAGTTAGAGGAACGTGTGTCTGGATTGTATTTTTGCCTTAACTCCTCTGCCTGGGCACCCCTGACAGTTTAGTCATCAAATATGTTAATTAAGCCAAAACAAGTAATCCAAATGTACTAACATCACAGTATATGCATTGATTAACAAATGTTTATTAAGATGACTTGAGCAACGGTTCATAATAATAATCAAGGAAAGCAAATAATCAATATAATAACTTGATTATGCTTTCAGATGAATGTACTTTGATAAAAGTACTAGCATGTCATAAAAGCACACCATCAGAGATACAATACAGGCCCACAATGCCACTGACCAAGTATGGCCCAGACGGAGCCCTCAGAACAAATCTACACATGCTTTTACAGTCTACACCCAGATCAAGCATGACACTAATGCGCAGTCCCAAGCCAGGAACCCCACTAAAGGGGAACAAAACAGTATCACCCCAAAAAAGACCCACAAAGCACCAAAAACTTCCAGTTACAAGGAACACAAGGAAGGATGGCTGCCTGGTCGTGCGGTTTGCGCGCTGGACTGTCGTGTTGACTTATCGTTGGTCCGGGTTCAAACCTTGCCCGCTCCCATCCTCCTGGGGGAGGTTTGGACTAGGAAGTAAATTATCTTTAAATGTGAAGGAACATCCGAAGCAAGTAGAACATTTTACAAACAAACATTTTTTATTCTACAAAGCATAACAATAATGAGAAAGCTATTGGCGAAGCTTAATTGTGCAAATGTACATGACATATTTACATTTTTAGTATTACTGTCAGTTAGACAATTTTAGATCTTTTATCTTAAAAGACAAAAAACGTATTTTATAAGAAATCACAGAAGAATGAAGCCTATGCTTATCAAATTGAATTTATTTCTTTTTGTGTTTTTTCTTTTTCAGGTGTTCTGATTTTTCTGTGTCTGGGGTGTCTGGGATAGCCTCAGTTTCATTGTCCACATCTGGTTTTCTTTTTTTCTTTTTTTTTTCTTCCTTAACTTTCTCTTGCAGGGGAATAGACTCGTCCAACTCAGGGTTGCGAATCACTCTTTTCTTCTCATGTTTCCGTTTCCGTTTGTTGTTATGTTGCGAAGAATCTAATGCAGCTGTTGGTTGTGTTTCTTCCTCAGCTGCTGTACACAGTGTTACAGGAGAAAATTGTTCTTTACTGTCAGGTTCTGTCACACTTTCATTAGCCTGTTAGGAAAAGAAAAAAACAAACATTTAAAGCTGATGGTAAAGAGAAAAAAGATGGCTGAAATAAACTAATTCTGTGTTTGTTAAGGTTCACAAAAAATAATTAATTTACTTTATTTAGCAACACAATTTTTTCAATGAATTGAAACAAATGTATAATTATTTATAAACAAATGTGGGAAGCGTGGTCGAGAGGCTTGAACTTGGCTTGGCTACCTATGAAGGGGGCTTGAGGTTTGACACCTGAGTCAAGCAGAGCTGTGTTTACTGAGCGCCCAAAGGCAGCACGGAAAACCTCCCAGATACCACCCCCCCCCCCCCCACTGGTCCACAAACGAGATTGGACCGTAGTGCTCTGAGCATGCTATAAGCATTAAAGTAGCACTATATAAAAGCTATAATTATCATTATTAATCATGCATGACATGCAACAGCAGGGCATTAATTCAGGGCGTATAAAGGAGGGATTAGGTCTCCCAATCCCACACTAGCGGATTCAATGATGATGACTAATTATTTAAAATAATTTAATTTAAGATAATGGAAAATTATTTTCTGAACTTAAACATGAGAAAAACAAATCAATTAAGCAGGATTTTTTTTTTAAAGGAAATTTCCTTGTTAGAATACTTTTTGAAGAATTTTATATTTTATGTAAATGTTTTAATTGTTTGAAATTCAAAATGAAAACTTAGTTACATCTTATATCTTTTTTTTCTCTTACTAATTTAACTTTTCTGTGCAAAAAGCAGCAAGATTTCTACCTCGTTACTGGGTACTATGTTAGGTCATAGTGCCTTGAACATTTTTTTAATTCTAGTGACTATGGTCTAGATTGTCAATTATTCTGATAGCATTACTAATTGAAATTAAACTGATGACTATGGTTTAGATTGGTAATTAATTCTGCCAGTAATACTACTTTAAATTAAGTAATCAAGAATAAAACTATTATTGCCTACAACAGACATAATTAATTATTAATAAATCACTTTTTCTGTACTTGTGTATTCTAAATCACATAAAACAAAAGCTAAATACCATTCTTCTTTTTAGGACCAACCTCCACCCCTTTTTTAACTGACTTATTTTTAAGTCCAGCTTACATAGCATGAGGAAGCGCTTGACTTCTGAACCGGGAGTCCCGGGTTCGAATCCTGGTGAAGACTGAAATGTTTAATTTTGGGATCTTTGGGCGCCTCTGAGTCCACCCAGCTCTTAGGGGTACCTGACATTAGTTGGGGAAAAGTAAAGGCGGTTGGTTGTTGTACTGGCCACATGGCACCCTCATTAACCAACCATAGGCCACAGAAACAGATGATCTTTACACCATCTGCCCTGTAGACCAAAATGTCTGAAAGGGAAACTTTACTTTTATTTTTTTTTACATAGCATGCCACAGACTGTATGCTATATTAAAAATAATCTTAAGCAATCTAGACCTAGACTTTCACCACCATGCTCCACAATTTTATATTACCGGTACCTTATTAAAAAAAAACTTTTTTCTCCCTTAATTATTTACAAACTCAACATTTATTTGAATAAATTTATATATTATTACACATTTAACAAACAAAACATTTACTCTCATTATTTTTTAGTAAAGAAATTGACATTAAAATTTGAAAAAAAAAAAAAAAAGTTGTGGAGAGGGAGATCGTTTACAACTGGTTTTTACCAACTTACAATTTGAAGAGTTTTATGTTTCTTTTTAGGTTGCTTTCCTTCACCTTTAAGTGCAGGTTTTGTGTCTGTGCCTGTAAAAGGAATGAACATGAAAATTTCGTGTTTGATATATATGATATATTCTAAAACGTTTAAAAACAAAATCGTACTCAGCAGTGTGATGATTTTATTTAATAATTATAGCAACCACTACCAATCTGGGTGCATCTGTTTGGAGATACTTGGTAAGTCTGTGTGAGCCTTAGAACAAAACTATGAAAGATCTATCTTTACTTAATAGCAAAATATAAACTCTGATTAGAAGCTTCAAAACAAGATCCCTTAGCTCTCAATTATTCCAGAAGCCTCACAAGATTTCTAGCTCTGTTCAACAGCTCCAGGACAAAAGATAAAACAGAACTAAGACATTTATCCCATTTCTAGTTTTTTACCTTTCAAAACTTCATCAAGAAGTCTTTGCTTCTTCAAGCTGGCCCCTTGAATTTCTAACCACTCCTGTTTGCGGTGAGAAAATTTGAACAGAGCGAAATTCCTGTACAGAAAACGACCAAAATTGTCACTCTCAACCCTCTCTTGTTTCTGGAGAGAAAAATATAAAAAATCAAGAATATTTGCAACTTCAATGTGCATTTAAAATGTACTTTTGTTTAGGAACCCTTTTTTTTCCTTTGATCTTCAATAACATGTATTTTTTTGTTACCTACCAGCACCTTCTAGTTAGATTTCATTTTGGATGGTAAAAAAAAGATGGAGAAAGTGAGTATTTTAAAAAGTTTACGAGGCCAAAAAACTGGAATTTCTTGCATATTGCATTAAACTAGATTTTAAACAGCTTTCACAAGTGACATTACAGTTACAGCCAGGACACTTGAGGATGTGGATTTTACAAAAAAAAGTTTTTGTTGCTACAACAAGGGTCAAAAGATCAAATTCTTGCCAGGTTTTGTACATGATACAGAGTCAGTTCTCTATGGAAAGTTTAAGATCAAAGTAATCTTGGAATTGGTTAAGACTATAACCAAAATGAGTGTATGACTAGGTATAAACTTAAAGTTAAGTTCCTCTTTCAGACAATGCCATCTATGATGATCTAAGATCATCCGTTTCTGTGGCCCATGGTTAATGAGGGTGTCATGAGGCCAGCACAACGAACAACTGCCTTTATTTTTACTCAACTAGTTTCAGGTACCCATTTGAGCAGGGTGGACTCAGAGGCACCCAAAGATCCCTGTCCACCAGGATTTGAACCTGGCACCTCAGGTTCTTATGCCAAGCACATCACCGCGCCTCCTAGGTATAAACTTAGGGCATTTAAATAAAAAACCAACAACATTTTAACAACACATATCGGCCCTACCTGACACAGTTCATCTGCTATTGTTTCTCTCTGTTTCAATGAACAACTTTTCCAAATGTTTTCTAAACACCTTGAGCCATTTCTGTTGCAAGCTATATTGACATAGTTACCCTACAGATAAAGTTAAGTGAGAATACTATTAGCATAATGTTATCAGACACCTAATGTTGAATCTTAAATTTACTTAGAAATATACTTTTACTATTACTTAAATCTTCATCTCTGCAAATAAAAAAAAAAACAAATTGGAATAAATCCACAAACCGTAGACATCATTCAGTTATCATAGATGTTATTTGTCTCTAGCATATTGACACTAAAGTAGTCATATAGTGCAAGATAGTTGAAATAGATTGTATATTAGGCAGTCAGGGAATAGAGATGAAATGCAGGGTTGCAGAAAAAAAAAAAAAATAGCCAGCCATTCAAAGTAACAACCAAATACTTTCCAAAGCAGTCAATTTTAGAGCAGTGATTTTTTTGTTAAAAACCTTGCACGTCTCTCGCTGGTTTATTGGAAGGTTGAACTCTCTTTAGAGTTCACAGAGAGAAGCAGCTTAAAATCACTTACCTGTAAATACTTGATAAAAGCATTCTTTTGTTTATCAGGTACAGCTTTGCTTTGAAAAAACGTGTCAATGAGGTGGCTGCCATATTTGTCAGCGCAGAGGGCAGCCACCTCAGCAGGTGACAGGCCCATTAGACTCGAGACCACCAGCTTGGTGTTCTTAAACTGGAGCAGTTGTTGAAGGAAAAGAGATCCATGGATATTGACACTTTTCAACAAGTGGCCTGATGGCTTGAAAGAAAAACCAAACAAAGATCTCTAAATGTAAACATTAATAAATAAAAACAAAAAGAAAATGCAGTATGTCATTCTTATATAATATATGTAACAATATATATGTAACAATATATATGTAACAATATATACCGTATTTTTTGCCGTATAAGACGCTCCGGCATATAAGACGCACCCAATTTTAAAGGAGGAAAATCTAGAAAAAAAAAGATTCTGAACCAAATACTGTACTAGTTGGTCCGCCTGATCACTGTCTCACATACACCATACACGTTGTCTGTGATCTACCCAGACGGCACATTATGACGTAGGGAGGGCGGTGTGTACCGGCAGTAAGCTCAGCATGATGCCCGTGCAGCACATGGTTAGACTGTCGGGAGGGGGGCATGGCGCGCTATAGGAGGGAGAGGAAGCCCGAACACACACAGCCTGGCCGTGCAGGGAGGGTCACAGAAGTCACCACAGCCCGCAGTACGTGCCCCAAATCCAGACCGCAGCACACACTGCATAAGGAAAGGACTGCGAGTAAGCGCCACACAAAGTTGGGGGCAGTTTTAATGCATGTAAAATGTGTATTTGCCGTATAAGACGCACCAACTTTTCCCCCCCAGTTTTGGAGAAGAAAAAGTGCGTCTTATACGGCGAAAAATACGGTAGGTAACAAAAGAGGCTAAATTTGTATCTCAAGAAATAATGCCTAAGATGTACATTGAAAATATTTTTGTTTAAAACCTTAGTCAAACCTTTTAGGTGGGATGTGGTAAGGGGGGGGGGGGGGAGTTTGTAGGTATTTAACCCTAAACCATTTTTAACTGCACAGAAATCAACTTATATTGTCAGACTGAAGTAAACTAAAACTTGTTAAACTTTCATATTATTTTGTCAAGATTCTACTTTTGGAAAGCAGTGCTGCCACCAAATTTATGTGACATGCAAGTTCTATTTAAAAACAAGGAAGAAACAGAGCGTAGAATATATTTTGCTTGAGTACAATACCTTCAAACTCAAATCGATGAAACACGTATTCCCTCGATGGTCAGATTCACATAAATCACTTGTACTAATAGAATACCTTGACTGACTTAGAATATTGTTGAATAAATGATCAATAACTATCAATCACAGAATAAGGAACAATGACCTGGATAGTCAGTTTTGCCGCCCTACTATAGCACAGCACAAAAACATTTCTGGATTATTATCAACCTTATTAGCATTTTCTTTAAGCTTTTAAACCTTCCGTCTTTCTCTCAAAGTAATTATAAATTACGTGTGTTTTCAAGGTCTTTGAAAAAATCTGGCATGACATTAACAATTTGTTTGTCTTTCACATACACAATGTGATCCAATATGCCTTTATCTTTGTGTCTAGAGTATTTTATTAGATTTTTTTTTTTTTTTTTTTCACAATACAACTAATTCTTACTTGAGACACTAAATTTTGATTCTAATAGCCAGTTGACGTGATTACTTAAACATGCCCAGTGTTACAAGATGGTTTTTGATACTTTAAGATTTGAGTCTATTAACATGATTTATCAAAATAAAAAACAAACGAACTTATGTCTGCGTAAGTCTTCTTTGAAAGTGTGTATAAATACACTCATTGAAGAAAACAGAATTTCAAAGAAAGATGACTTAATATATAAAGTAATTAGGTCTACCTCACTAGATCCAGTGTTGCCAGAATCACTGCTAAAAAATATGTCGTAAGTCTGGAGGGATGCTAGCAGTGGAACAATTTTGATCTGCCTCAACTCAGGCTCATAACAATGGAAAGCCATCATCAAGGCCTGCATAATGAGCAAAAACATAGGATTAAATTTAAAAAATAAAAAGTTTAAAAATATAGATTAAAAATAAAAATTATTGTTATGGCGTCAAACTAATTTTTCCCATTAATGACATATTTTGTTTAATGGTTACTTTGCTTTGATAAAATTTATTGAAAAAAAAAGTGTATTGCATTAAACTGCAATCAAGAAAAATACCTTTAAAAACTCATTCTGTAGATGTCCTGTTCGGCAACAACATTCAGCCATTTTTATTATTATACCCATGTGATTGACAGCTAGGATGTCTTCTGTGTACTGAAGTAGAGTCCTCATTATTTCTTCCATCTTGAAAAAAAATAAAAAAAATTTTAAATTAATTTTTAACTCTAAAAACAAGGAAGTTAATTTTTTTTTAGAGAAAAATCTAATGGTCTTAATGCACACAAAATGAAAAGTAGGATCATTTAAGTAGTTTCAAGAGATCTAGATCTAAAACTCAGCTATGCATCTCTCTCACAAATATAAGATGTGTCAAATATTCAAATTCTGAGTTCTGATTGCGAATGAACATTTTTATTTGATAAGTGAGCAAGTCTTTACAATAAGTCTAGTAAAGAAAGAAACTGTAATTGATTATTAGCATTTGGTAAAGTTAAGTCCTATGGACAAAACAGGCACAAATCTACAATGAAAATAGAACAGATACTCAAGACTGGAGTTTTGAATTTCGGGATATTTAGATAGCTCCTGGGTCTACCCAAATCTAATGGGTACCTGACATACTTAGAGAAGTAAAGGCAGATGGTGGTGGTTGTAGTGGTCACACGACACCTTTGTTAACCATCAGCCACAGAAATAGATGAGCTTTACGTCATCTGCAGTCATAGATCTCAAGGTCTAAAAAGGGGTACCATTTCTTTTAACTGTTTCCCTTCTAATTGACGATAGCATCATTGATTTAAACTCATTAAATTAAATTAATGTTTGATTTCATAAACTTCACTTTACCTTATATAAAAAGAGAATGCATTACCCTTTAATTTTGATACCAAATAAAACATATTTTGATAACAAACAAAAACATTATTGAAGCTTAATCAAAAATGGGTAGTGAAATACTACTGAGCAATATGAAGAAATCCATTTAACTGTGGAAAAAAATTATGGAGAAAGAGTTACGGAAGATAACCCTAGCAACCATATATCAATGATCCACATATGTGGAAGCAGTCCACCAGATAAGTGATGAAGTAAATCAGTTCTAGTTACCAATGATTTGTCAGACACAGACGACAATAAAGTCCTCAGGACAAAGCCAGCCACCGGATGAACTGCAAAGTAGATGAGATTGTCTTTAAAAACGAGATTGTAAATCTCCTTGAACTGCGTCTCACTGGCCAGGGATATCAACAACTCAATCAAGAACGATCCTATTTCATTCTGGACAATGTGTGGAAGTCTGTGGAAGAAGAGTTCAGTAACAATCAAGTATGAAAATAATAAAGCCCACACAGTAATATATTTATTTAATTAAAAAAACTGATAATCAGAGCTGGGGGCATCTCCTTACTCTGAGTTAGCATCAGTAATGAATTACTATACAAATGTAACAAAAAGATACATAATCTTTTTTTAAAATTGGATATGTGTACATTTATTTGCTTATTAAAGTAAAAAGTTCCCCTTTCAGACCTTGCGATCTATAGGGCAGATGATGTTAAGGTCATCTGTTTCTATTGCCCACAATAATCAGGGAAGTCATGTGACAAGCACAACGGCTTTTACTTTTACCCAACTAATTTCAGGTACCCATTAGAGATGGGTGAACTCAGAGGCCTCCAAAGATCCTGAAATTGAATTCCCAATCTTCCCCAGGATTCCAACCTGGGACCCCGGTTCAGGAGCCAAACCCTTCACCACTCAACCACCACGCCTTCATTTGTTTGTTACTTAAGGGTATATTTTGTGAGAGCGCCTCTTAGTCCACCCAACTCTAATGGGTACCTGACATTAGTTGGGGGGAAAGTAAAGCCGATTGGTCATTGTGCTGGCCACATGACACCCTCATTAGCCGTAGGCCATGGAAACAGATGATCTTTACATCACTGCCCTAAGATCCGAAAGGGGAACTTTACTTTTACATTTTGTGAAAAAATATTCAAGTTTTTAAAAGTGTAAATAAAAAAATATATTTAAAAATAGAATTTCTCCCCAACTTTTTATCCTTTAAAAATGGTAGACCAGCCCCCCAAGAAACTTTATAACAACAAAAACAAACAAATCCACTACTTACTTCTTAGTGACATCATTAGCATTCACATCCTCACTGTCTGGCATGATGCAAGTCTTCTCAATGATACTCTTTGACAGCTGGTAGTATTCACTGGGGGATGTTTTGTGTAGGATCAATAAGACAGTCTGCAGTACTGGGCAGTAGTTGACGTCTTTTAAATGATCTGAGAAAAAAAAAAAAAAAAAAAAAGAGGTCATTGCTATGACCACCCACGAGAACAAAAAAACACTCTCCTTTTCTAGAGGCCACACACATCATTATGTTAAGCTAGGGCTCTAAGACTTTCACTCACTGCATGGTGGTTCTGATCTAAAACTAGTGACGATAATACTCTAGCATGGTTGATATGATTTGATTTTTTATTTTGGGCACATCGGCACAATTTAGGCCATGTCGTGCCTGCAGTCCCTCAAGGGCCACTCTCCCTCCACACAACAAGGGCCAAATTCCATACAGTCAAATCATTAAAATCAAGGTCTATTCACAGTTAAAATAGTAGAGGTAGTAAAAATTTAATAATTTGGTAAAAATCTAATGTAAATAGTACATGTCTACAGAATTCATAAATCAGATCTTCGTAGACAACCCCACTTCCCGGATAAAGCCCAGTACCTTCCCAGGGTCGACATTATTGAATAGTGTTTTTAAATTAGTGGCTCTAAAATATTTCTCCCTGACATCCTGGTATCTGGGGAAGTCGATGAGGATATGTTCCACAGTGAGGCGAGAGTCACAACACTCGCAAAGTGGGGGCTCTTCTTTCTTCAGCACAAAAGAGTGCGTGATGTAGGTGTGGCCAATCCTAAGTCTGGACATGGTAGTGCTACCACGCCTGGTCAGACCCTTAGATGTAGACCGCCACCTAACATCCGCCACAATCTGCCTGAGTTTATTGTGAGTCTCAGCCTCCCATCGGTCCTGCCACTCTTGGTAGGTGGCAGAGGCAATACTTTGTCTCAGGTCCGAGCAGGGAATTTGGGTTCCTGACACCGCATGATTTAGGGCTCTCTTTGCTTCTCTGTCTGCGATATTGCATGCAATTCGGCCGTAAAGATGGAGCAGCCATCGGGGAGTCTACGGGAGATTGTTTTGTTCCGAAAGGAGCAGGCACACGCGACCTTTCCATCCATTTTGGATCCGTCTGTGTAGATGGTGCCACAATCTCCATAGCTCTCTTGCAGTTCCCTAAAGTGGACTTGTATGCTTGGGTCTGTATTTTCTTTTTTGAAATTAAGGAGGGATAAATTTAATTTGGGTTTATTCATTAGCCAAGGAGGATTCTGAGGGGTTTCTATTTTAGAGATTTGGTCAATGGGTGGAGTTAAATTTTGGATGGGTTCTTTCATTCGAAGGCCTAGCGGCTGAATGACGTTAGGCCTTCGATTGTATAATTCTACCTCTGTGGGGTTAAATATGGAGTCGAAAGCAGGGTTCGTGGGGTTGGATTTTAGCTTGACTATATACTGCATTGCAAGCTTTTTCATTCTTATATCCATGGGGAGTTCTCCAACCTCCACATGGAGGCTTGGGATAGGTGATGTACGAAACGCGCCGAGACAGAGACGCAGGGCAGCATTTTGTATTGGTTCCAGTATTTTTAGGTACGACTTCCTTGCTGCTCCATATATTATGGATCCATAGTCTAGCTTGGATCGAATTAGACTCCGATATAGCAGCAGCAAGGTATCTCTGTCAGCTCCCCAGTCCGTATGGCTGAGCACTCTAAGTATGTTTAATGACTTTTGGCATTTCCTCTTAAGTTCCTCAATGTGGGGGAGAAAATTAAATTTGGAATCTACAGTGAGGCCTAAAAATTTTGTAGTTTTCACGACAGGGATCTTCTTTTTGTGTATAAATAGTTCAGGGTCTGGGTGGAGTCCCCTTAAATTACAAAAATGCATACTAACTGTTTTGGAGTCCGAAAATTTAAAACCATTATCGTTTGCCCAATTTTGAATTTTGTTTAAACATAACTAATTTTCTTTCTAGGGTGTTAATGTTTTTCCCATAAGTAAAAATGACAAAGTCATCAACATACAAAGAGCACTCTATGCCAGGGGACAGAGCATTTATGATGCTATTTATTTTTATGTTGAACAGGGTGACTGACAGAATGCTGCCCTGGGGTACACCCATTTTCTGGTCATGAGTGTCAGAAGCGGACTTGCCCACTCGAACCTGAAATTTTCGGTCTTTCAGGAATTCCCCCACAAAACGGGGAAGATGTCCCTTAAGCCCCATAAGCTCCAGGTCACGTAGAATGCCATGTTTCCAGGTTGTGTCATAGGCCTTTTCTATATCAAAGAATACAGCTACTAGATGTTCTCTTCTGAGTAATGCATTTCTAATATAAGCTTCCAGCCTTACCAGGTGGTCAGTTGTTGTTCGCCCTTGCCGGAATCCGCACTGGTAGTTAGAGATCACTTTATTCCTCTCCAGGTACCAGACCAGCCTACTGTTAATCATTCTTTCCATGGTTTTGCAGATGCAGCTTGTTAGTGCTATTGGTCGATAGTTAGCTGGGTCAGAGCCGTCTCTTCCCGGTTTAGGTATCGGTATAACTGTGGCTTTCCTCCAGCTGTTTGGGAAAGTGCCTGTTTGCCACACACAGTTATAGACCCCTAGCAGGACTGCCATTGAGGGTTCGGGAAGGTGCTTGAGGAACTGGTAATGGATTTCATCTTCTCCAGGCGCTGTGTCATGTGACTTGTCTAGCGATTCCCTCAGTTCCTCAAGCGAGAACAGTTTGTTGTAGTCTTCATTGTTCTCTGACCTGAAATCAATGGAGTGTCTTTCCTCCCTGGTTTTGACTTTTTGGAACTCTGGCGTGTAATGTGCAGTGGATGACTTTTCTGCTATTGAGGATGCAAGGCAGTCAGCTATTTCTCTGGGGGACGTGACAGTTAGTCCTTGGTTTTTTTAAATGCCCTATTGCATTTGATTCTTTCCCTTTGATTCGCCTTACTGCCTTCCAGACCGCTCTAGCAGAAGTTTTGGCATCCAGACTGCCAACAAAACTTCTCCAGGAATTCCTTTTGGCTGACCGTATGGTTTGTCTAGCTATTCTGAATAGCTTTAGGTTTTCCTGGGAAGGATTCTTTATAAATACAGCCAGTCGTTTTTTCCTATTGCCAATAGCACTTTTGCAGGCTGTATCAAACCATGGTTTGCTAGGCCGTTTTGGATTTGCGGAGGTTAGGGGGACAACTTTCCTGGCTATACTAAGTAGCTTGCTAGCAAAGGTATCAGCTGGGTTCTGTTCATCGAGGATATTTTCTGTGATATCCTCTGAGCATCTTTTTTGGAATTGTTCCCAATCTGCCTTATTCAGTTTCCACCGCTGAGGTCGTCCCAATGAGGGGAGATTGTTAGCAATGATGATTGGGAAGTGATCACTTCCCCGTAGATCATTGCTAACTGACCATTTAAAGTTGTCCAGAAGTCCAGGGACGCATACGGTGAGGTCAATGCATGTGAGAGATCCAGTTCCTGGGTGCAAGTAGGTCGGTGATGCGTCATTAAGTATGCATAAATCATGTTGGAGGAAGATATCCTCCAGCATACTGCCTCTTGTGTCTGTATTGTTGGATCCCCACATGGTGTTATGGGCATTGAAATCCCCAAGGATTATGTAAGGCTGGGGGAGTTGTTTCAATAGGTCCTCCATGTCTGTTTGGTTTAATGGAGCGCCTGGTGGTAGATACAGGCTGCAGAAAGTGATAACCTTGTGAAGGGTTAACCCAGCTGCTACGGCCTGTAAGGTGGTCTGTAGTTCTACCCTCTCGTGGGGGATGCTATCCTTCACAAGGATACAGACTCCACCTGATGCTCTCTCTGCATCCTCAACATTCTTGCTGTAAGCACTGTAGCTTCGGAAGCTGATGCTATCTTTCAGAAATGTTTCCTGTAGGCAGACAGCTACTGGAGTCTCAGAGTCCATCAGTAGCTGCATTTCCTCATAATTGGCCTTGAGGCCTCTACAATTCCACTGTACAATTCTGGAATCCATGGCTTATTCTAGATGATCTACTTGGTTTCTTTGGTTTCCCTTTATTCCAGTGACCTTGGTATTTTTATTCTTGGGTTTGGATGGAGAGGAGGACAACCCCCTTTTGGGGGAAGTCTTTCTCTCTGGAGAGGGGAGATCCCTCTGGTTAGAGCGGAGGTTATTTCCTCCTCGCTCACCTCGGGCATCCTCTCCGCTTTGATTTCTCCCCTTAGGGAGTTGGTCAACCTCTAATTCGGTAGAGGTTGGGGTGTCTGGCTGGTTTCTCTGAGGAGAACCTGTGTCAGACATGATGTCTCCGGGTTCTCCCGGAGTATTGGTTTTGACATGCTGCTCAGTCTCCATGCTCTCATCAGCGAGCACAGAGAACCTGTTCTTTAGCATGACAACAGGGCTTTCTTGTTTCCTCAGAGGTGTGTTCTTTGGCGGTGTTTTCTTCTGAGTTGGAGGAGGAGGAGAGGGTGGTGGGGTCAATGTGTCCGTCTGTGTGGCTACGGATCTTCCTATCTTAGCAACAGCCTGGGCATAGGTCTTTGTCAAGCCGAATTGGCCCTTGGGTAGGGCCAATACAGCCCATTTCGCCTGGCTGAAGGTACATCCATTTCTTGCCTTGTACTCCTGCACGGCAACCTCCTGTTTCCACACAGGGCAGTCCTTGGAGTAGGCTGAGTGGCCAGCGTGACAGTTTGGGCATTTGAACTGGGCCGTGCAGCCCTTGACCTCATGACCTTCTCCAGCACATCTGGCACACACAGTGTTCCTCTTGCAGACTGCCGCGCCGTGTCCATAACCCTGGCACTTGAAGCACCTCATGGGGTTAGGTATGTCAGCTGCTGCATCGGGCATGTGTCCGATACAGCAGCTCCCTGATTGACCCTCCGGCCACCGCCCTCCTTGGAGCCGGTTGACCCAGAGCAGGCCATCTGGGCCTCAGGTCTAGGGGAAATTGGAGCCAAAGTATTGTGTTGTGGTGGTTTATCCTCAGATAGCCACCACTCAAACACCAGGATCTCTTTATCCTCCCTTACCCGTCGCAGTCCACGGCAAACGGACTGGTCTAGGACGTAGTGAGATATTTAGAGATAAGGAGACAGAGTGATGATCAATGAAGGCAGACTGAGGAAAAGAGGAGGCAGACAATGATAGAAAAGAAGTAGGGCACTTTTGAGCTCCAAAAGTGCTAAGGAAAGAGGAGCGCAGTTTAACGTCATGTCTCGGGACGACTCTAGCATGGCGCAGATCCATTATTTGATTAGATCAAACTAGTAACAATGTAGACTATTAAACAAATGAATTGTAGAAACTTGATGGGTTCAATAAACAGGCACAAAGAATTCCTATTTTTTCTTTTTGACTGATGAAACCATAGTTGATTTGACCTCATTAAATTAACTTAATTTTTGGGTTTATAAACTTATAATATAGATAGATGCATGCCCTTTTAATGTAACATTTTCTTATTAAAGAAAAGCATTGTTGATGTTTAACCCTAACAAGCCAGTGAAATACACATGGGAAAAAATGAATAATTCCTTCTGAACGTGGAAAATAATTATGGAGAGATAGAGTAAAATGACAGGGTATAAATGAATATGTAGAACCAAAGTGAGAAGGCTGAAGTTAAACACTAATGCACAGAAAGATCAGTTGTAAGGTACCAGTAATCTGAGTTCATTTTAAGATTCAATTTAAGCAAAAGCAAATTGCATCCTCACAAACATAAATATCTCTGGCAAACTCTGTAGCTTTTAAATATATATTTCTATTGACACTTTTAAATATATATTTCTATTGACACTTTTAAATATATATTTCTATTGACACTTTTAAATATATATTTCTATTGACACTTTTAAATATATATTTCTATTGACACTTTTAAATATATATTTCTATTGACACTTTTAAATATGTATTTCTATTGACACTTTTAAATATGTATTTCTATTGACACTTTTAAATATGTATTTCTATTGACACTTTTAAATATGTATTTCTATTGACACTTTTAAATATATATTTCTATTGACACTTTTAAATATGTATTTCTATTGACACTTTTAAATATGTATTTCTATTGACACTTTTAAATATATATTTCTATTGACACTTTTAAATATGTATTTCTATTGACACTTTTAAATATGTATTTCTATTGACACTTTTAAATATATATTTCTATTGACACTTTTAAATATGTATTTCTATTGACACTTTTAAATATGTATTTCTATTGACACTTTTAAATATATATTTCTATTGACACTTTTAAATATGTATTTCTATTGACACTTTTAAATATATATTTCTATTGACACTTTTAAATATGTATTTCTATTGACACTTTTAAATATGTATTTCTATTGACACTTTTAAATATGTATTTCTATTGACACTTTTAAATATGTATTTCTATTGACACTTTTAAATATATATTTCTATTGACACTTTTAAATATGTATTTCTATTGACACTTTTAAATATGTATTTCTATTGACACTTTTAAATATGTATTTCTATTGACACTTTAAAATATATATTTCTATTGACACTTTTAAATATGTATTTCTATTGACACTTTTAAATATGTATTTCTATTGACACTTTTAAATATATATTTCTATTGACACTTTTAAATATGTATTTCTATTGACACTTTTAAATATATATTTCTATTGACACTTTTAAATATGTATTTCTATTGACACTTTAAAATATATATTTCTATTGACACTTTTAAATATGTATTTCTATTGACACTTTTAAATATATATTTCTATTGACACTTTTAAATATATATTTCTATTGACACTTTTAAATATGTATTTCTATTGACACTTTAAAATATATATTTCTATTGACACTTTTAAATATGTATTTCTATTGACACTTTTAAATATATATTTCTATTGACACTTTTAAATATGTATTTCTATTGACACTTTTAAATATATATTTCTATTGACACTTTTAAATATGTATTTCTATTGACACTTTAAAATTTGTATTTCTATTGACACTTTAAAATTTGTATGTCTATTGAATGATTATTTTGTGATTATTTGATTAGTTAGGTTACACACTTGCAAAGTCATATCTAGTCAAGTCTACTCATCCCAATTGTTTGTTTCTTTAACTTATAACAAGTACTTGAACCAAGAGATTAAACACAAAAAATTATAACGGCCTTTTGACATTTGTGTTAATAAAAAAAAAAGGTTTTGAGAGTAAATAATAAGAAAGAACCACCCACCAAACGGTATTGCTGATATGTTAGTTATTGGAAAATAACTATTGAGTAAATTAAATAATATATATTTTATGGTCATTTGTCTATTATGGTCAGTTATCCTAGCTCAAAGGCTTACAATGAGAGATGCTCATTTTAAAAATCAAGAAATCATGGCCCCAATCAGTAACAATGTCGTACACGACCCCTCCTCTCCCCAATTAGTCATTTGAAACACACACACACTCAAATAATACTAAGAAATGAACAAACATGTAAGTAGATTTCAGATCAGTAATTTTCTACCATTGCAAAGTTATGGCACGGCACTTAACATTCTAGAAATACTAAATTTGTTTAAGTCTAAGGTAGGTTTAACAAAGTTACTAAGAGTTCTACTTTTACTATACAATGTATATATAGTTTACTACGCTGGAAAATAAGTCTCAATTTCTATTAATATTTCATACTAATATTTGATTTAGCAGCAGTTTAGAGTTATTAAATGCCTTTTTTTTTTTTTACCACAGTACATTTTTAAACAGGAAACTACATGTTTAGTGAAGCAATGGATGTCAATTCTTTCAAACATTTAATAAAAATGTTTATTTAATGAATTATACATGTAAAAATTTCATTCGAAAAAAAAAAGCCTTTTTTTATTTAATTCTGATTTTTGAAAAAAAACAACAAAACAACTAATAGCACTAAAACCGATACCTGAACCAAATTTGTATGAAAGTTTTCGAAAATTCAGAAGTGTAGGCTTATCAGTAACATGATACTTTTGATACTAACACATATCTCAACAAATATAAAAACCACAATTCTGCTTAATTGGTTGATCCATCTTTTGGTTTGACTTGCAACTTTCTCTGTAAGTTTCAGTGAAATGAAGGAATATAAACTTGAATGATGGATAGCAACAATTTGACAAGTTACCTTCAAAATTACAGAGCTTTATAACTTTATCTTTAAGTTTCACAAATGATGACTTGAAATCTTCAGATAGCGCCTTTCCAGAAAAATTGACTTGTGACACTATATCATCTGTTCATGAAAAGGAAAAAAACAAACAAATTCAATAAATCTATCTTGCTGAGTTACATGAAGAAATGAAAAGAAAAAAAACAAAAAACAAATTCAATAAATCTATCTTGCTGAGTTACATGAAGAAATGAAAAGGAAAAAAACAAAAAACAAATTCAATAAATCTATCTTGCTGAGTTACATGAAGAAATGAAAAGAAAAAAAACAAAAAACAAATTCAATAAATCTATCTTGCTGAGTTACATGAAGAAATGAAAAGAAAAAAAACAAAAAACAAATTCAATAAATCTATCTTGCTGAGTTACATGAAGAAATGAAAAGAAAAAAAACAAAAAACATATTCAATAAATCTATCTTGCTGAGTTACATGAAGAAATGAAAAGGAAAAAAACAAAAAACATATTCAATAAATCTATCTTGCTGAGTTACATGAAGAAATGAAAATGAAAAAAAACAAACAAACAAATTCAATAAATCTATCTTGCTGAGTTACATGAAGAAATGAAAAGGAAAAAAACAAAAAACAAATTCAATAAATCTATCTTGCTGAGTTTAATGAAGAAATGAAAAAAAACAAACAAACAAATTCAATAAATCTATCTTGCTGAGTTTAATGAAGAAATGAAAAGAAAAAAAAAAAAAAAATTCAATAAATCTTTCTTGCTGAGTTTAATGAAGAAATGAAAAGAAAAAAAAAAAAAAAAAAAATTCAATAAATCTATCTTGCTGAGTTTAATGAAGAAATGAAAAGAAAAAAAAAAAAACTAGCAAAACTTTTCTGTACCTTTCTTCTGGGTGCGAGACATTCTGCTTCTTAAAACTTCTTCCTGGACCTCCACACCTCCTACTGCTTGTAAAAATGCTCGAAGAACATGACTCCCATAAGTGTGTGTCATTATGTCAATCATATGTGATTCCATATATGTGCAGATCTGTTCAACAGATTTCTAGTTTGACAAAAATATAAAAAAAGAATAAAAAAGCGCTTAATATCAGAATAATACTAATGTAAACAATGAGATCATTGAATAAATATATTGATAACTTGCGTACCTTCAAAGGCGATGTTGTTGAACCATCATTTACTTCATACATGGCTGGCAAGTATTTGATTAAAGCCTGGAACACATGACTAGCAAAACGGTCAAAAGTGACGATGTTGAGTTCCCGTGATAAGCTCTTGAAGAGTTCTGTCATGTGATAAGGTTGACTGTGAGCAAAGAGCACCTCCAAGATTCTGCTGACTGTCTGATTTTGAGACACTTGTATGCCATCCTCTTTCAAGGATGCGTAGACATTGTTCAGAAACTGATCTAAAAGGAGATCAAAATAAAAGCATTTTCATAGTCCTACATGACATTTTTTATGCAAAGGTGTGTTGACTTGTAAGTGTTATTTTCAAGTGAAGCAAAAATTTGTTATAACAATGTCATAGTTTTAAATTTTTTATTAGAAATAGCAAATTATTCTAATAATAAACACTATTATATCTATGTTAATTTGGTTTTAGTAATCACTATAATTTGGGGAAATATGATTAGTGGGATTTTATATATATGACCATGAAAAACACCACATGTTGTACATGTTAACAAGAAGCCATCAGTAAAGATAAGATAGTCGAGCCTTTAATTATTACTCCTTAAGACTACCCAGTTACTGGTGATTACTCCTTGAGGCTATCAATTGTAGTTCAATTAGGCTACTTAATTAAACTACAGTAAAGCATACCACCCAACTACTGGTGATTTAACTCTTTCTCTCCTAATTAACAATACTATAGTTGATTTGACGCCATTAAATTAAATTTTTTTTTTTCTAAACTTGCATTTGTGTTACATAAAAAGAGCATGCATTCTCCTATAATTCTATACCAAAAGTAATGTTTTCTGATTACAAACAAAATTTTATTGAAGTTTAATGATAACAGGGTAGAATGTGCAAATGTGAAAAATGAACAACTGTCAGAACGTGGAAAATAATAACGTAGACAATTACGTTAACATGTTAACCAGAATTTATATAAAATGTTTTATATTCTATTATATAAATTTCTTAGCATTCTCTACTATGCACTAGTGGACAGCCCGTTAACCATCAGCAAAAAACAAAAAAAACAAATGACCTTTACATCATCTGCCTTACAAATCGCAAGGTCTGAAAGAGGTACTTTACTTTTATGTTTAATAATTAAAAACTGTAAATGTGTAGCCTACTACAGTAGCCCCTAGCCCAGTCCCCAGCTAAACCTATACTATAACTAAAATTAAATTGATGTTAACATAGTTTACAAACCTTTTGAATCAGAGTCTTCAAAATCATTATTTAAAGATTGTGATACATTGCGATAATATGATAAAAGCTCTTCAGAGATAACGCCAAGTTTAACCTTTGCTTCACTCCCAAAACTTTCATCATTCAATGATTCATTGGCATCATGATTGTGCGAACGAGAATGCTTTGAGTTAAAATGTTTCTTGCTTTTAAATGCATGGAAAGGTTTAGGCATCTTTTGTGAATAGGATTTTATTGTAAACTAGATCTGAAAAAGCATTGAAAAGAAAATCTAGATTTAGATATGGAGTTGATTTAATCTAACCTAACTCTAGATCTAGATAAGTCAAACATTACAGGTCTAAATTCTACAAAACAAATTTACGGTTAGAAATAGCCTTAGCTAGATTAATAGATTACATAATTAGACAGAAATAGACTAAAAGACTAGAGTGCAGAGGCATAGACTGGACATAAACATGTCTTAGAATGATATTGAATTTATATCTATATATATATATGCATTATATATTCATACAATTCATCTGAAGTCTAATAAATCTATATCTATCTCTACTCAATTCTAATCTACTTATTGTTATTGTTAGCTCATATGGCTAGACCAATATACTGCTGCCTGATCTGGAACCCCCTGAGCAGCTCATCTCGTACACTCTACTGACTACTCTTGACTAGAATCACTAGATCTAGTGATTCTATGCCAAACTGGGAGTCAAACACTTAGTCGCATGAGATTTGTGGGACATGTTCTATGACAAAATGTACTACGCATACCAAGAGTTATAATGACACTCAATGTTAGTGTTTTGATGAAATGGGTAAACTGAACAAAGTAAAAGTTGGATCCGAGTGTTGATGAGTGTTAAGATTTTAAGAAGTGTGAACATATGTTTACATTTTTGTCCAACATCATAAGTGTTTGAGCAGCAACAAAAGTATGGCTGTTCTTAAAGAACACATAACAATTTACAGTATTAGGAAACAAATCACAATCACAAGTACGGCTGAAACCCATACTTCAAGACATTGTAGGCGTGATGAAAGTGACCAATAAGAAGAGATACGAAAAAAATGTGGTGGCAGAAATGGCAAGTTACTATGACACTAAACATATACAATAGACAGCTTACTAAATGTGGTAGAAGAAATGGGCCAAAGGACAAATGCAGCACCAAATATAGGGAACAGACAAGTTTATTTTGCATAGTATATGTATTCAGGGAACAGTACCAGTAAAAAGAAGAACAGGCAGACAGATAAAGCATGGGAAGACAACATAAAAGAATGGAAATTGAAAGAGGTTATATACAAGGCAAGAGACAGGAATGGAGAAAGACACTCATCCAATCTTGCGTGGTGCCCCAACAGCTGAACAAACTAAGGGATAGATTAGGTGAATGTGAAGTGATGCATGCAGAAGTAACCTTCTTCCATGAAAAATAGCAACATTCAACAGGTGAGACTCATATACAACTAGCAGGAAATGAGAAGGCTGATACACTCACCAAGAGTGGGAGAACAAACTCACAAATAAACTCTGCACTCTATCCAGAAGAAATTAAATGTAGATAAAATAAATGAGAAATGAACGAGCTCCCATCCAAATCACAAGAAAGATGACGCTTACTAGAAGGTATCCCGACAAGACCAACGTCTAATCTTTCGACTCAGGACCGAACACAACAGAATGCGACAACACATGTACCAGAAGCTCAAAATTGGAACCAGTGAAATCTGCCCATGTGGAGTATCACCAGAAAATGCCGACCACGTCCTCCAAAACTGCTCTCTTTACCAAGAGGCCCGTATAAGACTTTGTCCCCAAATCACCCCAATAGAAAGAAAACTATATGGAGACTGGAGAGCTCCCTGATTTGGAAACCACTGTGCAGTTCATCTCATGTATTGGTCTAGACTCTAGTCATATGAACACTCCAAATAATGAGATCGATGAAGAAGAAAAACAGGTGAGAAGGATTAAGATCTTTTATTTATGAGTTAAAAATTTGTCTTCTAATGAAAATAAATATGTCTAAACTATAAGGAAATGGATGATGCACAATAGGAATTGACTAGTTTCGTAATAATCATCAAAATAAAGCATTAAAGGAGAATTTCAATTTTACAAAATACAGAACAGTTACAGTTACTGAGTTAGGACTAGACTAGCTATGGTTACTACTACTACTAGATGATCTACTAGGGTAGGACTAGGAGGTCCGAGGTGTTTGAAAAACTTTGATAAGTAACTTGAAGGTGTTCGATTGGCGTCAGTAACTCTATCATCTATGACTATATAATTACTATAATAATAGTCTAGCATTGATCGAATTCATACATCATACTCATATCATAGATTATGTATTAACAAAAACATTACATAGATCTAGATGTCTAAATGATATCATCTCATGCTTTTCTGATACTAAAGGTTTAAGTTATTTAGCAGAAAGCAGTCGACGCAGTTAAAAAAACAAACAAAACCATTTCGCATTTAAATCAGAAGCCTATAAAATATAGTTTCTTTTTATTCTATCGAAAATTTTCAGCTAGTTTTATTTAAAATTCGACCTTAATTACTTGATTTATTAATTTAAGCAGCTCAATTTTAATTTTGTAGAGTGTCTAATATATTAGATGTAGATATATAATATAGATTTAGATTGTTTTGTACGAACGTAAACCTCTGTGTTGTCAACACAGTAGTATATTTTCATACTTTCTCAGTTTCTGGAGACTGAAGATTTGAGGGAAAAAAAAAACCCGACTTGTTACAATCTACAATCTCTCTTAGACTTAGAATTCTAGATCTAGTCTAGATCAGTAGATCTAGATCTATTAATATTATTATAACTATTATAAGATTCTGGATCTAGATTTAGACCTAGATAGAGTGAAGAGTTTATATCAGTAAGACTCTAGTCTAGGCTCTAGATCTGACTGATCTTTTATATTCTGTATTAGTCACTTTTTTAGTGTATACATGATACTTTACATAGATTCATACTCATAGCTTAGATTATAATTATTTAGATAGTTAAGATAGTTACATAGTAGTACTAGTAGTAGTATTATTAGTGGTCTCTCAAGATTAGTACTATTTAACTATTACTAGATCTATTAGTAGATTCCATTATTTTAAAGGGAAACTCCAATGGTTTTTCAAATTTGAGTTATTGACATATTTAAATTCTGTGTAAAAAGTAGTATAGCAAACATTTTACCATTTTTTATTTAAATCATTATGCTTAGAAACATTTATATTTAATAAATTAGTCAGTAAATTCTTGACATCTAAAAAAAAAACTGGGTTCTATGAGAATTTGTTTTAAGCTAGTGCATGCGTCACTTCCCTCATCAATACTGAAATAGAAACTAGATTTGACCAATCGTATCGCTTCATTCTTACAGTAGCTGTTAGGCTTAGTGACGGCCTAGTCCAGAGCTATGATACAGTTATATATATATATACATGTATAGATAGATCTAAAAGCATTAGGATAATCAACTCAAGAAAAAGAGTAACATTTTCATCTAAGCCTCTCTCTGTCCAAAGAAGTAAATAGATCGTGTGTCTGACTGATTCAAACAAACTGGTCAGTGTAAGGCTAGTCGAGACTACGTGTAGTCGGTCATGACAAGACAACCAAGCGATAGTGTTTGTTGTGTGTTGCGTGGTCTGGCGAGAAAATACACACTGCCGTGGTTAGTCAAGCATGTAAATCTACTTTTAATACGCATTTTTTCTTTGCTTACAAGATCCTAGATCTAACTGTATAGACCAAGATATATTTCTTTTACGAGAATATAAACTTGCTGTATGGTCTCCTGTTATACAATAAGTCAATAGATTAAAACACTTTTGTGACATCACATAGAAACTCGGTGAATGTCTGACTGTTTTGGATGCGCAGGAAAATTACGTCGGAAAAACATCAATTACTAAGTTATTATTGCAAAGAAAAAAAAAGAATCATATATTCATTATCTGTAAATCAAAACACATATTATATCAAAAATTGTCAAAACCATTGGAGTTTCCCTTTAATCATTGAATTCATTGTGAATGATTGTGACCATAATTGTGTGAATCATTGTGTCTGTGATAGTCACATCATATAGAATATAGATCTAATGTCAATACTTGTCAATAGTGAGTTTTTCATAAGTATTTGCTGCCAATCCCAATGCCATTATAAAATGGCAATGGCCAATGGTGCCATTGTAATGAATTTTAATTTTAATGGTCGTTTATTTGTTAGTTATTATGATTAATATAATTATATTAATGATTAATTCTGATTAGTCAACTTAGTGTAAGTGTGTCAGTTACTTAGTCAACATAGTCCTCTATTATTGAAAAGTATTTTAGGATGGCTGCCTGGTCATGCGGTGTGCTGGCTGTACTGTTGTTCTGATTTTTCGATAGTCTCTGGTTCAAACCCTGCCCGTTCCCATCCCCCATCATCCTGCGGGAGGTTTGGACTAGGAACTAATTTATCTTCAACTCTGAAGGAACATCCAAAATATGTAAATTAATAATTTAATTAATTTGATTGCATTCTTAAACAAGAGTTTATTATTAAACTGTGATTCAAAGCACTGCTTGAAATTGTGGCTTCCCAGACCTGTCTAAATGGAAATCAGCAATGTGAGCAAGTTTGGGGCCTTGGAATAAAATATTATACACACAATTTTCTCTTCCTTCATTCAGCAGCAGCACATTGAGTTGAAATTTAACCTCAACCTTGCAAAATATGACCTAACTGGACAGTAGTCTGTCCTGCACTATGCTAGAATGGCTTGTTTAGGCCTGGGCAGCCTCCATCACAGGGAGACATAGTCATGGCCCAATTGTGTGCTCCCAGACTCTGCAGGATTTTTGGGACTTGTCCCAGCACTCAGATCATTTTTTCATTTGCTAGAGCATGGTGGAAACTCACAGGCTGTTTGGTAGATGGTGTTAGCTCTCCCTGGTGAACCATGGAGTTTGCAACAGTGTTGCCTGTCACACCATTGTGGCACAGTTGCATTGTTACCAGGGTAAACAACAGTGTCAAAGACAAACATTTTTACACTTACGGCTAATACCTGCCAGAGACCCAACAATAGAAATGAGGATCTCATGTCCTCTCTTTTCCAGATGTTTGGTAACCCTAAATAATAACTAGGTAACTAAATGAAGCAAGCTATTTAGCAGATTTACATTAAGTAGATTTTCTAGTAGATCTAGGTCCAGATGAAGGG
Source organism: Biomphalaria sudanica (assembly GCA_036873155.1). Taxonomy (NCBI): domain Eukaryota; kingdom Metazoa; phylum Mollusca; class Gastropoda; family Planorbidae; genus Biomphalaria; species Biomphalaria sudanica. The sequence continues at coordinate 376,830 of JAZGLO010002016.1, forward strand.
CGCTACCCCCCCCCCCCCCCCCCCCAAAGGACTTGTCCTCTTTTTGCCATATTTCGGGTAACTAAAAAAAATATTCCATATCTTCTAAATAATTACTAGCCTTTACTAGGTTTAAACTAGATCTATTAAAGTATCTAGTAGATCTACATCTAGTTAAATCTAGTAGACTATCTAGTTGATATAGGTTTAGTTGTTTTTAAACAGATCTGCTTATTAAAGTTACAAGTCTAAAAGCTTTGACATGTCTGAGTGACATCCTTTCCATGTCATTATTGTCATAAAATCCAAGATCTGATTAGAAAAAAGGTTTTGAATGTGCAACAATCATTAAATTAGACACTACATTTATTAATTGACAGATTGAAGTAAAGAAGCATTTATTCATCAGAATTAAAATGTAATTAATGGTTTGTAATATAGAGTTCAGGCTGAAAACCAACAAAGACATCATTGAATATTTTTGGGGGTAAAAATCCTGCATGTACCATTTTTGCATGGCTAGTAAATCTCTCTCTATATATAGATCTAGTAGGACTTACACATAGATTTAGATGTGATAAGAACTATGCAACAATTTATATTTGTTATTAATGTTTTGACTATAAAAAAACACAAAAAAAAACATTAGCTTGTGATATAAAATTTTTGATGATAATAAAAATGATAAAATCAATTGAATATTTCTATATCATACAGCTAAACAATGGGTATTCTAACTGATGAAACACAGAGAAATCGTTTAATATCATTGTTGGTGAAGTACTGCAACAAGCTGTGTGCATTGCTGTATGTCGTTGGACTCATTGGCTTCTTGGCTCAAGCCTACCAACCACTAAATGCTGGTACATACTTCTCAGAGAATGCACTACTCCCAGGTAAGTAGATAGTAATTTTAATATTGATTCAAAATCCCTGAATACCAGTGGCGACTTGGCAGAGTTATTAATTAACATGCATGACTATATTGACCTAGGGACACACATAGGACGTAACCATCTTCTTTTTATAAAATAAGATAAGATGGGTGTTCCATTCAGATCTCTTATGAGATTTTCATCTCCATAGATTTTTTTAGGCATCATTTTTCATTTTGATATCTTATAGTTTCGTATCAATACTTTTTATAACCCTGAGTGGTTAGCCCTGCCCTGTACACAACCATCTGGGGTTGGGCACTTCTTACAGCTCTCTGGATCACCACCTTTACTTCTGGCTAAGATGCCCTATCCTATGTTGTAAACACTCATGGACATCACTCTAAGAACATGCACATGAAACAAAATATCGGTCGAAATTAATAAAAAAAATAATTTTTTATTGTTTCACTTCAACTTAAAAAAAAAATTAATTTTCTTAACTCTTTCAGTGCATATTTTATTGATTGAATACATTTATCCAGGATGAATTAAACTGTGCAAATGGGTAGAGTTACTAAAATTAATGTAACTTTGTTATATCACTTTAAAACCTAGGTAAATGAATAGGCTAAAAATGTTAAATAAACAGAATAAATATTCAAGAAAATGTTTTTATTTATTAAGTTTATACTAAGTACAGAGAAAGGAAATGTATTTAGAATTAAAAAAAAATCAATTTACTGGCATGTTAAACCTCATAATTATACATTTAATCTATAATTATTGAAAAATGACAAAAGTAAACACATTTTGTCACTTTACATGTAATAAAAGAGGAACAAATGGACTAAAGTATTGTATTGTTCATGTATTTTGTGTCTAATAAAATAAACTAAAAAAAAAACGCAACCACTAAATAACAACTACCACTAAATAAGTACTATATAACAACTACCACTAAATAACTACTAAATAACAACTATCACTAAATCAGTACTAAAAAAAACAACTACCACTAAATAAGTACTATATAACAACTACCACTAAATAACTACTAAATAACAACTATCACTAAATCAGTACTAAAAAAACAACTACCACTAAATAACTACTAAATAACAACTATCACTAAATCAGTACTAAAAAAACAACTTCCACTAAATAAGTACTATATAACAACTACCACTAAATAACTACTAAATAACAACTATCACTAAATCAGTACTAAAAAAACAACTACCACTAAATAACTACTAAAAAAAAAACCCACTAAATAACTACTAAATAACAACTACCACTAAATAACTACTAAATAACAACTGCCACTGAACAAGGTTGTTGCTTCCTTTCTAAAAAAAGTGTATGTCTAGCATCTAATTTTATACCAAAGCAAAGAACAAGCATTCTCTTCTCACATCCAGAAAATAAAAAAAAAAGAAATAAAAAGTTTAACATTATAAAGATAGTGAAACAAATATTATGCACCAAACTACTTACTAAGAGTAATGTTGCACTGGCCCATGCTAGCGAAGCTGCTCCCTTATAGTAACGCAGCACTAAAAGAATTTAATGACTATGTTCATTGCTATGTAATCTTTCTATAACTAAAATATTATCAACATTGAGCCCAGTCAAAATAAATTAATGTAATAAATACATACATTTTTGTTTGAATTGTTTTTTATATATTTTTTAGCTCTTAAATTCATGTAATACTGATCTTTTTTTTTTCTTTTGTAGGTCTTGTGGAAACAGAGTTACCAAATACGCTCCTGTCTGCCCTGACCTACAGAAGTGAGCTTGAAGAAGTTATGAAGAAAGAACTCTCGTAAATTGTTTTTACTTTTTCTTCCATGTTCTTTTGTTTTAAAAAAGTGCGCAATACCATAATAAAAGGGTAAAGTACCCCTATCAGACCTTGCAATCTTTGGGGTGATGATGTAAAGGTCATCTGTTTCTGTGGCCCACAGTTAACGAAGTGTTGTATGGCCAGCACCACGACCTTAAACCTTTGTCTGCTGCCCATTTATCTGGGTGGATTCAGAGGTGCCCTAAAATCCCGAAATTCAAAATCCTAGTCTTTACCAGGATTCAAACCAGAAGCCAAGCGCTTTACCACTCAGCAACTGAGCCTCCTTGCAATACCATATTTAAAAAAAAATATTTATGTTATTGTGTATTAGAGCACTTTTTTTTTTAATTTTAAGAATTTTGCAGTCATTTTATTTTACTGAAGAGAAATATTTTGTGCTTAAGAAGCTAAAGTGGGGTCTACATTTAAAAGATATAGAAGACTTCATTTCAGCAAGACATTCCACCAAAGTAAAGGAATTTTGTATTCCATTTTAAGGATAAATGAAAAAAAAAAAAGTAACATATTTTTTAAAGTAAAGTACCCCTTTCAGACCTTTTGATCCATGGGCAGATGATGTAGAAATTATCTGTTTCTGTGGCCCAACGGTTACCAAGGGTGTTATGAGGCCACCACAATGACCAACCGCCTTTACTTTTGCCCAATCAATGTCAGGTACCCATTAGAGTTTGGTGAACTGAGGGGCACCCTAAGAATCCCAAAATTCAAAACCCCAGTCATCACCAGTATTTGAACCAGAGACTCCTCTGTTCAGAAGCCAAGGGTTTTACCACTCAGCCATTGCACCCTCCATTTTATTTGTGTGAATAGCTGACAACTTTCTACCATTCTGTAAACTAAAGTTTTTAGATGTTTTCTTTTGCTGCTTCAGGTCATCTCCTAACAAATGGGTTTATGAAAAGTTTAAGAATATTGGCCTGGAGACCTACGCTCAAAACTTTTCTGTCATTTACCCTTTTAGATCTTTTAACAAAAAGGTAAGAATTGTCTTAGATCAAGGGTTCTCAACCTGTGGGTCGCGACCCCCTTGGGGGTCGATTGACAATTTGCCAGGGGTCGCCAAAGACCATCGAAAAAGTTTATTGTTTTTGTCTATTGCTGTGTGTTTGTGTGCGGGGGAGGGGGTCGCAGCAGAGTGGGGGATTGTTAAAAGGGGTCACCGAGCTTAAAAGGTTGAGAACCGCTGTCTTAGATAGTTAAGTTCAGTTTTGTATTTAATGACATAAAATGTGTGTAACCATCCCCAAAAATGTACTGGCAAGGACAAGGAAGAGACGAAATAGAGCAATCAGATTTCTTCACTAAAAGCTATACACAGGTTTGTAGAATGACCTATGTGGTTGGCAAAGTATAAAAACTAGCATTTAAAATAATGCAGAGAAAATAAAGGTGGTTCTTGATCCGGCATAGGACTTGAATTTATGAAGCTATTACGTATGTGGGAGGAAATAGCCCAAGACCGGAGTGCATGGAGACAGACTGTGCATGCTGTTATTATCTTAGCTGAAAGCAAAAGAAATTAAGCGGCCTTAGTGAAAGAAAAAGAAAGCTGCCCTATCAGCTGGCCCGAAAACAGATGCATACACATGCACGAACTGCGGCAAAATCTGCCACTCCAGAATTGGCTTGATTAGCCACACCATATTCTGCCCCGTCTCAAGACGAAACCATAACCAGTGACTCTTCTGGGTGCATCCATTATCTTCCGAGACAGAAGCAACCATATATTAATTCTTTAATAATTCTCTGGTTTTTTTTTTTAAATTTTTTGTCATATACCAGATTCCATTAAGGAGATAATTTTGAGATAATTTTTATAACGATTCTATAAACATCTTTTCAGATGTTTAAAGCCTAGTTTGAATTTGTAATTTAAAGTAATATAAAGAAATGTATGTGATAATCTGCTGTTACTGATTCATGACAGGCAATAAATATAAATAAAGACAGACTTTGTTTTCAATGTTTTCAGGTGGTAAGTGGCGAAAATGTCTACGCTATTTTGCGTGCTCGTAGAGCGGCTAGCACTGAGGCTCTAGTTTTGTCTGTGCCATTGAGGCCTTTAAACGACAAAGACAATACTGGGACAGGTGGTGGCATTGCCTTGGCCTTGGGCTTGGCACAGGAATTCAAACGTAAGCAGTTTTATTATACTTTAGAATCAAATTTTACAAATCTCCAAAGTGAGGCTAACAAAACCAGTCTTTTAGTGGAAAGTTCAATTTTGAAATGATTATAAAATAGAACTGAGTTAAATTATTTTCATGAATAATTTGGACCCCTAAATAGGTCATTGCTTGTCAAGAAATCACTTAACTATATAAGTCAAAATCTTAACTTTGACACTCTTCACCAAGCTTTGGGTTTTGTCAGATGTCTCAGCTTAAACAAATAATTTACGGAATTACTTAATACAAAATATAATTTTGTTAAGCATTATTTATTTTTAATTAAAAAAAAGTAAAATACATTTAATTTTCAATGTAAAATCTGCTAATTCATTACTGTACATATTTCATGACTTCCCAGGAAAACCATATTGGAGCAAGGATATTATCTTCCTATTTACTGAATTTGATCATCTCGGAGCTATGGCCTGGCTGGATAGTTATCACCAAACAGAATCTAAATGTGAGATCGTGGGATGTTTTTTTTTTTTTTTCATCTTGTTCACTAACTGATCAAATGATGCAGCACTTAATTTTTCAGTGGATAGTTTTAAGTTTTAATCCTGGTGAAGACATATATTAGTTAGGGAACCGTGAGAAGGTAGAGCTGAGATTTTCATTTCATATGGACCCTGACATCTGAGGGTAAAAAAGAATGTGTTTGATCATTGTGCTGGTCTACCAACACCCTGATAAACATTGATCTCTTGAAACAAAGGATATGTTAATATATTTATTTAAGGTCTTGGAGATAACTTGATTGATTTAAAAAGGTAGGTACAGTTACATGAAAGAGACATTTCCAAATATCTGAACTTGTTGGGCTACACACAGAAAATCGTTTGTAAAATACCCAGGTGTTGGGTTGATGTCTGCAAACATTTATAAATTCCAATCATCTGATTTTGGGGGCACATTGGCTGAGTGGTTTAGCGATTGGCTTCCAAACCTGGTGTCCTGGGTTCAAATCTCTGTGAAATTTTGGGATTTTTAAGGCACCCCTAAGACCTCCCAACTCTAATGGGCACCTGACTTAGTTGGGGAAAGTAAAGGCGGTTGGCCATTGTGCATTCTACATGACACCCTGCTCGTTAACCTTTGACCCATGAAACAGATGACCTTAACATCATCTGGCCTATTGATCCCAATGTCCGAAAGGGGAACTTTAGTTTTAATCATCTTATTTTTATTTTTTGATGTGAGAATAGCACTGACATAAAATATTACATGTCGATGTGAAATGAGACAACAGCCATTTTAAAAATCAGTTCCTTCTTTATGTTTAAATAATACAGCTAACTTAACACTCATTTTATTTGTCATTGAAAAATAAAGGGTAAAAAAAAAATGCCATTATGAACACACTGCTCAATCAACTTAGCTAACCAACCATACTACTGTGTGCCAAATTTAAGCTAGAAATAAAAGATTGTGATTTGACTTGTGACTTTTGACCTCCATTGACAGGAATTAGCAGGAATTGAGAAAAGCCATGTTAATTTCTCTGTGATTGTAAAAATATGCATGTTCCATAGTGGGAAGCATGGTCGATAGGCCAAGTATGCTTGGCTTGGCTTGGCTAACTATGAAGTGGGCTCGAGATTCAACACCCGATTCAAGCAGAGTTGTGTTTACTGAGCGCCTAAAGGCAGCACGGAAAACCTTCTCCCAGATACAGATGGTCCACAAATGAGATTGGATCATAGCTCTCTGAGCATGTTATAATCATGAAAGTAGCGCTATATAAAAGCTATAATAATAATAATAATAATAATAATGTTGTTTTTTTTTGCATTGGCAGTTATTGTAGGCAATGATCTTGAAGCAAGAAGTGGTCCAATCATAGCTGCTCTGAATCTAGAGCTGCCGCTGAACAATGTCAAATACTTCAACGTGAAAGTGGAAGGGCTCAATGGGCAGCTACCTAACCTTGACCTTGTCAATTTAGTGGTCAGACTTTGTAGGCGAGAGCGAGCCCAAGTGAGGCTCCACAACTGTTTGGTGAGACAGTTTTCTTTATGGTCTCATAGTATCATTTTTATTTGGGTGTTTTTTAGAGTGTGATTCGAACTAGAACTGTGAAAAATCTGTAAACATTTTTAATGTTGTGCGTCATTGAGGGCACAAAAAAACAACAACACTAGATTCTCAATACTGTATTTTTATTTACATACAAGAAGTCAGTCCTGTACTGACCAGTAAAAATCCTTTTTTTTTTTTCTGAATAATTAACTAAGAATATCCAGTATCTATTCTGTTCTCAAACACTTGTTTTCTACTTCGTTTTATTACAGCAGATATTTTAAAGTTTCTGGGGTGTAGGTGGGCATTGGGGAGGGGGTGCATTTCTTTTTCCAGAAAGTATTTGAACCTAAGTTCAATGAAGTTTTTTTTTTTTAAATGGTGTATTAGAAAAAAAAATGAAATCACATAGGCAATCAAATGAGCATTTATTCTCCACATTTGTTTTCTTCTGATAGTTTTGTTAACATGCTTTTTAAATCCTTTTTGTCTGATGTTAATATAGGTAATTCTGTTTTTTTCCTTAAGTTTACCTCAGGGGTTCAAGTTAGGCTTTAATTTAAAAAAAAAATTATTTTATTGTTGTTTGGGAAAAAATTTAGATCAATTTTGCTTAGTTATCTAGATTTGAGATTGTACATCTAGGACTGAATCCATTACCTATTAAGTGTTTCACTTTTGTGTTTATAACCAATCATCATTGTTTAGGTTTTTGAAATATACATTTTGTTTTTCTGTATCATTTAATGTAAAAACTTCAGGAGGACAAGAGCTATATATACAGTGAGAATGGCGATTCTTTTGATGATTACAAGAAGGCCCTGACTACTATGTTGAAGATGATGTGGCACCAGGCCAGTGGCACCCCAACTGGTAATCACGGCTGGTTTCAGAAATTCCATATTGAGTCTGTAACCTTGGAGGGTGTGGTCAAGAAACGTTCTTATACAATAGACATTAACACTACAGCTAGGTAAGTATTTAGCAGTGCTTTGTGCTAACTGACTGACTGAATAGTTAAAAAAGCATGAGTATTTAGAGATTGTTTTTTCTTCCTTTACTCATTTAAACAAAATCTTTGTCAAAATGCTTTAAAGAAAAGTGATATTAAGTTTTGTAAGGTAAGGTATTTCTATAGAAGGTGTCACAATCATTAATTGTGGATGTCAGATGTCAAGATCTATGAAGATGCTATGATAGATGTCACGTTGAAGATTATCTTGATCTATATCACACCATCAATGATCGTTATTGCCGAGGATCTTGAAATCGTGTTTTAATAAGATGATCCTATAGAAGTAGCTAGATCTAGTTGATAATACGATCATTCAGAATGTTGGCAGTTGATAAGAGGATCATCTAGAAGTTGCCAATCGCTAAGTCGATCTAAGTATTTTATTATATTCAATGAAGAAACTTCTCTTCGTCTAAAACAATTACTTTAATTCAGAACTTGAAAAAGCTATTCACAAATAATTACAATGGTTAAATGTACTGAATAAAACAACTGATCTACACAACAATATAATTGAGTTCTAATACAAAACTCTAGTACGTGTTCTCTCTAACGCGTTCCATACAAGACTGACTAAAAATCTAGAACCTTTCCCCGGGTATAGCGTTGTCATGTGTCTAACGCATCTCGTTGCAATGCCAACCAATAAATGCAGCTCAATGTAAAAAAATTAATATTTCAAAACCAACCTTATTTATTCTGACTTATAGCCCTGGAATTTCCTGAGGTCACTGACGAGCTAAATATAGATACTGTGTACGTGACAGAAGGTTATTGCATTTGATTTAATAAATTATCTTTTTAAGAAAATATTGTACTTAGATTTTTTGTCTGTCTTATTGCATGACCTCTCTCATTATCTTGCTAGTCTTAAGTCTTATATATATATATATATACACTAGACATATATTACCAGCGGCACACTGGTTTTTGGTTTGCATAAAACTGTCGATGAGTCACTGAGAGTGGGTTGTAAACAATTAAACGAAATAATAATGTGATAAGTAAAGCGAATGCATACAAATGTAAAAATAGTATGAGTGAATGGTGCTATCAAAATAGCTAATCGACTTAAATCCATTTTTTCAAATAAAAACATTTGCTTGTAGGCCTACATATATTTGATTAAAATTAAATGAATAGACTTAATTTTGTATGTTCATGTGTTAAAGAATAAAGTAGATCTTTAGTTAGACATAGATCTAGATCTAGAGTTAAATATTGGCTTGGACAGAGTTCATTATGCATGTGCTAATGCGTGACCTTTTTAATAGATGTACGCGAATAAATGAGACTATTAGAATATATCTTAACACGGCTTCGCAGCTTTAGGGCGAACGAATGCATGAAAAATCTTTAAAAAAAACAAATTGAATGTTAATTTGATTAAAATATGAAATGAATGGACTATAAATTAGTATGTTCCTGTGTTAAGGTATAAAACTATCATTGCGAAGAGAAGTTATAACATCTTAGAGTTGAATTAGAGTTTTAGACCAAGGAATAGAAAGATGTGTAACATTACGGTATTGTGTAATGAAAGAATGTTCATCAGGAATTCTACATTCGCAGACATAAGGAACGAATTTATGTAAAAAATGCGTTTGAAACACAACTTTGAAGGTTAATTTTATTATATAATGAAATCAATGGACTACATTTTGTATTTTCATGTGTCAAAGTAAAAAACTATATGTGCAAAGTGTAGTTTTAAAAATTAGATCTAGGTCCTTTCGATCTAAACATGTTAAACATGTCCTAGATCAATGAAATACTAATACTTTCATAGAGTTGAGCATCTTTATTTTTGTTTGATGATCTTTAGTTTGTTTTGTGGCTACTATACATATGTCACAGTTCCAGTTAGTACCCAAGGAACATTTATGCCAAGTTTTACAAGATTGGTGAAGCGGTTTTGATTTTTATGCGGGACATATACCCATACATACATACATAATCCTTACTTTCTATTTTATAGTAGAAGTAGAAGGTGAACTGGATAGGATGTTTACTAATTGTGCAAGTCTCATTAACAAAAAATAGAACTATTTATCTAGAAATTCAATTAATTTTTGTAAAGTTTGAACCGCCCTGTTCAGTTTATTGCTCCCTCTACCCATCTATTCTTTTTTTTCCCAATATACTTATATTGGTACATTAAATAATTGCAAAATAAGTGTAAAAAAAAATGCATATAAATGTGTATTTTCACAGTATCCATTAGATATGATATTTCCTCTTTTCTAACTGTTGTTTTTTGTAGAATCATTGAAGGTGTGTTCAGAAGTCTGAACAATCTGCTAGAGAGGTTTCACCAATCGTTCTTCTTCTATTTGCTACCATCAACCAGTCGTTATGTTTCCATTGGCATGTACATGCCCTTTTTTGGGCTGATGGCTTTATGTGGACTGCTGAAAATATCCTTTTGAGTCAAATCTAAGTATTTTTATAGCACTGGTGTTATCTAAGTATTCTTCTACCACTTGTGCTAACTTGTCAATTTCAATTGGATTATTTTTCTTTATCATAGTATATCATATTACAGTGTTCCTTTGACTTTCACGGGTGTCACCTTCGCAGAAGGGATATAAAAAAAAAATTTCCCTTTTCAGACCTTGCGATCTTTAGGGCAGATGATGTTATGGTAATCTGTTTCTGTGGCCAACAGTTAACGAGCCGGGTGTCATGTGGCCAGCACAATGACCAGCCGTCTTTACTTTTCCCCAAGTAATGTCAGGTACCCATTAGAGTTGGGAGGACTCAGGGGCGCACTAAAAATCCCGAAATTCCCGGAATCCTTCTCACATAACCGCCAGCCTTTGTCCCACAAGTATGTCTTTTATCTCGTTATTTGCTTGTGCAATTTGTGAATACTTTGACTTGAACCTATTAAAAATGTACTTACTGTATGTAAAAATTCTTTTTAAACTGTAATGGGACATACATTACACTACCATATGAACTTTGAATGAGTGTTTTAAAAGAAACAGCATGTAAAGGTTATAAAGGAAATATGACATTGTTATTTAAGTGTTAAAAGTGTTAAGGAATCGTCCTGCGAGATTGTTCATCTGCAAAAAAATGGTGTGTACATATATGAAATAAAATACAGCATCTCCACTTCACGGAAATTTGACTTTCACTGGCTGTCTTGGAACATATCTCCCCCCACCCCTCCCCACCCCGTGAAAGTCATGGGAACATTGTAGTCTAGTCTTAACTGAAACATTTATAGACTAAGGTGAACTGAATAGGATGTTTACTAATTGTGCAAGTCACATTAACACACTCATAAACTCAGATCATTAAAAAAAAACTAACTATTTATCTAGAAATTCAATTAATTTTTGTAAAGTTTGAACCGCCCTGTTCAGTTTATTGCTCCCTCTACCCATCTATCCTTTTTTTTTTTTTTCAAAATTTTGTGTAAACAGTGGTCTCCATGTATATTGTTAGGCTAACTGGTTGAGCAGTGCAGCTCTTTTCTTTTTAGCTAAGGGGTTTTAAGTTCAGTTCCAAACAAAAACTAGGATTTTAAACTTTTTCAGATGCTCCTGTATCCACACATTGCTAATGTGTAACTGATATTAGTTGAGGAATGTAAAGGCGGTTGGTCAATGTGCTGAAAGCATGACACTCTTGTAGCCCATTGGTCATAGAGACAGATGACCTTTACATCATCTGCTTCATTGATCTTAAGGTCTGATGCTGAACTTACATACGCATAAATAATATTTAGACATATTGTAAAATACAAGTGAACTGGGACCCCCTCAGTATGTTTTAAAATGACTATCAATGTAAAATTTTATGTATATTGAGTCTTAGAATATTCTAGAAATATTCTTTAACTTGGTACGGTATCACTCTGTGGGTCAGTGCAAATGAAAGCAGTAAAGAGGTCAAGAGTGAGAGTAACGAAGAGGAGAATGAAAAGGTTGCCAGCGCTGAAGGTCAAGGTGATGAGCAAGGTCAAGGTGAAGAGAGTGAGTTGGTCAACTAATTGTAAAATGTTCATTTTTATGGTTATAAAAAAACTATAAGTTTTGTTTTTATGTACATTTCATATATTGGTGTTAGCACTAAAAGTTTGAACAATTTTTTAACCCTCGCAGATTTTAAATGTAAAAGATCCGATTTGTTTAAAAACAAAATGATATCAACACTCCTTATCATCCCACTTCTCTGGCCTGGACTGAACTGAAACTACATTGCAGCCTTGTTGAACTATGTTTTCCGCTGTGAGAAAAAAAATTATTTTAAGCCAATAAAAAAACAACAAAAAAAAACAAACATCTAAGTAGGAATTGAAAGTGAACTAGGTCACACAGGTCAACATGACCCATACAAAAGTGTTTATTTTTTTATACATTTCATGACCTATATAAATGTGGTGTTGTCTTTTTTTTTTCTTTCTGTGGTTACCAGTTTTTACAAAGCTTATATCAACTCACTTTGTCTGTAGATTATCAACTTGATTCTAGTAGGTGTTTCTTTTTTTTTTTTTTTTTGTGTGCGTTTATTAGCTAAATAAAAACATGGACTTGATTTTTGTCCAGAAACAAAAGAAAAGAAGGAAGAAGAGAACAAAGAAACAGCTGAATGTATCCCAGCAGTCAGTCAAGATGTCAATGTGACCAAGAAGGAAAATGTTACTGACGATGTTGTAGAGGTAAACATTTCTTGAAACTAGGTAGAATTTCTAAATATTTTCAATTTATTCTAAATTTGTTGTTGCAATGGGCGTGGACAATACTGTGTGTATGTCTTGAAAATATTTCTAGTTATAAAAATATTGTAGAGCTTGTATTAGCCATAGTCAGAGGCTGGTATTTAACAAGAAGGGCTTGATAACATTCCGTAAGAAAGAGCAGTTAAAGAATGCATGGCACAACAAAAATATAAGCTTTTATTGACTGTGTTAGTTTTCTTGTACGGATATGAAGTTTGAATACTGATAAATTCCCAGTGATCTTCAGGTCTGCATCAAAACTTACAATTGAGATAGTGATATTAACTCTTACTCTCCTAATTGACATGCCATCATTGATTTGAGCACATTAAAATTTTTTTTTTGTTGTTTTTTAAACATTAATTTGTGTTTATTTAAAAAGAGTATGCATTCCTATTTCATTCTATACCAAATAAAATATTTTCTGATAACAAAGCTGTAGAAGTTTATTCATAACAGGAAGTGAACTACAAATGAACAAAATGAATAATTCCATCGGATCATGGAAATAATTACGGAGAGAGAGAGAGAGAGAGAGTTAATTTGTTAATGTAACTGCCCCTCTGAGGGTTGTAAAAAAAAAAAAAAGTAAAGTACTCCTTTCAGTGATTTTGGTCTGTTGGGCAGATGATGTAAAGGTCATCTGTTTCTTTGTCCAGTGTTTAACAAGGTTGTCATGTGGCCTGGAACTTGCCTTTACTCTCTCCATCTAATGTCAGGTATCCATTAGAGTTGGGTGGACTCATTGGCATCCTATACATCCTGATATTCAAAATCCCATTCTTTACCAAGAATCAAACCTTGAGATCCCTCGGTTCAGAAGCAAAGTGCTTAACCACTCAGCCACCCATGCCCCTTTCTTGTCATGCACTACATAACAAAGAAGACATCTGCCAGAGTTATATGAACACTTTGGTGAATTTTTTCAGCATTGTTGAAGCCCAAAAGCTTATATGGTGTCAAAAATAAAGGAAGACAGAAGAATGGATGTTAGGGTGACATCAGGGACTGGACCATTTGTTTTTTGAAGACATTTGTAGAATAGCAGAGAACTGAGAAGGGGAATGAAGTTGTGAATGAGTCATCAGTTATTCCTCAATTCTTTCCGAATGAGTCTATGTACTACAATCTATAGTTAAGTTGGCAGTGAACATTTTCTGTTCTGTAGATTGACTTCACTTATCCCTTAGTCTTTGGACTGTCAAGGCAAGACACATAATCCGTCAATCATCTTTCTCCATTCCTGTCTTTTGCCTTGACTAGAATCTCTTTCAATGATGTTGTCTTCCCATTGACTGCCTCTTAACATTTAAAACTTTGTTTCTCTGCATAGTCCAGATAAAAAAAAAGAAGCTAATGATTAGTTGAGGAGCAGATATTAATATAGAATGAATAGAAAGAAGCTTCGGCGGGACAATAACTAATCTTATTTACAATGAAAAAATGTAAATTGTGACTATGGGCGTAGGTATACTACCATTAGATTCTCTGGGGGTTTTTTTGGGCTAGAAATCCTCCGAGTTGACTGAGTGTAATATTTTGTTTAAACCCTGCTCTAGTGACTAGAATTTAATGTCTGCTGTAATAGCAATAATAGTATTTATACCATGTTAATTTAATCTCTGATTTAGCAAACAACTACTACTATACTATGTAAAGTTGCTTTTCATGTTGTCTACAATGAAGGACATCCACTCATCTATTTTCTATATGAAAATGTTGGTAACAGAATACTGGGTGGTTGGATTAGATTTAACTCTTGACTGGAAACAATAAAGTTGTGGTTTGAGTTAAAATACATGACCCATATAAAAGTGTTTATTTTTTTATACATTTCATGACCTATATAAATGTGGTGGTGTCTTTTTTTTTTCTTTCTGTGGTTACCAGTTTTTACAAAGCTTATATCAACTCACTTTGTCTGTCTGTATGGTAAAAACTTTGTACATGTTATTTTTCCCACACCCAATCTTGGATTAAACTAAAATTTTGCACTTCTTTCTTTTACCTGACAACACAAGAACCAATAAAAACAACCTCCTCTTAGTTAATTAACTAATTGTAGTGTTAGATTTCATGAAAAAGGGAACGAAATTGTACATGACAGATGTGGTGTATAAGTTGAATTAGTCCTCTCTGGGGCTTGAGCCCTGAGTGAACATTTTTTACACATTTTTTTTAAAAAAGTTAACGGTTACTTCATCCCCAGTCACTTCATCCCAATGGTCATTTGATCCCAATGGTCATTTCATCCCCTATTCATTTCACCCCCAATTAAATATTATCCTTCACATGATGTTATGATCAAATGCCAAGGTTTGGTGGAAGTATTTAAAATTATTTGAGAGATAGAAGTGCAATTAGAATATTTATGACCGTGACGCTGATAACTTATCATCAAAGACCAAGGTGTGGTGGAAATACAACCATGTTTCACTTTATTTCATTTTTCAATTGCTCTTTCTTGAAAATGGGCGCGTCATTTTTAGCCTTGAAATAAGTCAGTTGCACAAGGCATCAGTTTTACAGGCTAGCGCCGGCACTGAAGAATGTCCAAGGAAGAAGTATGCAACACTGGCAAAGAGAATAACAAACATTGTTCATATGAATTGTTGGATCGTCTTCTGTACTCACATTTGATAGCCCTTCTATCTTATTGATGTAGATGAACACAAAAACACTTTTTACATTACCTCTATATTTATACATATTAAATTTTTATAGTTTTTAATGGCATTTAATTTTAACTTAATTCATATCTAATGTGTTACACTTTTTGTCATTTCAATAAAAAATGAATATATTAAATATTGCTCATTTCATGATTGTTATAACTACTATGAAATGACCAGGGGATGAAATGACCGGGGGAAACAAAAAAAAACAACAAAAAAAAAACCAATCATGTGAACATCCACTAAGATACCTCCTTCTTCCCTTCCCCTTTCACAACTGGTCCAGACAAGTGATAGGATCATAGCGCAGTGAGAAGATAAGAGGATAAACTAAAAGCTAAACAAAAACAATTGCTAAAAATAATTCTATCACACAAGATTTATTCACTGTAGGTTAGTAATACATTCTAATACATAACTGATTGTTTATTTAAAAAGTATTTTTTTTAAATGTTTTTTTTTTTTATATCTCATGTTCAGGAATCACTTGCTGGCAAAGGTTTGATCAGCATTGTTCCAGTAATGCTGGTTGCCATGATGTTGGGGTGGATGGCCTGTCAAGGCCCTGAACTCCTGACGCACATCATGCCTAACTTTCGCATACAAACAGAAGACATGCTGCTGTTCAGTTTGCTGGCCATATTTATGTCTGCCCTGGTTTACCCTAAGCTGATGAAAAAGTAAGTAGGTCTGAATGAAATGATCAGGGACATCACTCACTCTCTGACTCACCCTCCCTCACCATTTTCTCATTGTCACACACCCACCCTTATCATTGTAATGATTCATTTGACTCATTAAGTGTTGCGGCTTTCTTCATTGTGTACACATTTTTTTTGTGTTTAATAAACTTATTTCGATGCAACCATAAAAGAAACTATTTTCATTGAAGTTCATCTTGGTGCTGAAGCATTATGGGGGCGGGCTTAGTGCACAGTGACATGTTGAACTCAAATCTGAATTAGAATTTTAACTAGGTCATGTTGAGTAGCACTTAACTACTCAATCAAGGACATCATTTAACATCACTTAGTTGATAAAGAAACACTTTTGGTATTCATGACAAAGTTTTACATTTCTATCTGACCACAGTAAAGGTTCCTCAAACATCTTGAGTCTAGACTGGCAGCTGCTGAAGTCTGTAGCACTGATACTTCAGACCTTGACCTTTGCAAGCCTTGCATTGTTTAACATCTCACTGTCATTCTTCCTGACGGCTGTGATGGTGCCTGTGACAGTGGTGGTGAGACCTTCAGCAAACAAGTGAGTAACTTGTTGTTTTTTTCATTAAGCCTGTTGTTTTGTCAAGATTTATATCTAACCTATAGTTTCATCTAGGTTTATTCTCCTAGCCCATTGTTTTGTCTAGGTTTATATCTAGTTCATTGTTTTGTCTAGGTTTATATCTAGCCCAGTCACAACTTGGAGTTGCTACTTGCTGTTATAAGCTTTTCCTTCTAGTTGAATAGCAGTGTTTAACATTGTTTAGTTTAGTTGTAGTGTTTCAGCGTCTCCACAGGGCTAGGAGTTTCTAAGGGTTTGAGGGTTGTTTTGTGATATCTTCCTTACTAGTGGCTTGAAAGGGTGCTGTCTTTAATAAGTTAATACTTGACAGTATTAGATCCCCTTCAATACTAATGGTAAAGCTCCCCTTTCAGACCTTGCGATCTATAGATGTTGTAAAGGTCATCTGTTTTATGTGGCTATCACATTGACCAACTGCCCTTTCTTTTTCCAACAAATGTCAGGTTCCCATTAGAGCTGGGTGGACTCAGAGGTGCCCTAAAGATCCAGGTCTTCTCCAGGATTTGAACCTAGGACCCCATTTCAGAATCCAAGTAATTTACCGTTCAGCCACTGTGCCTTTGATACTAATGGTATACTATATTCTTCTTTTTCTTCTTCTTCTAGCCAGCTTTTTGCTGCTGAGCTGTAAGTTTTTTTGCAGACTTTGCCAAGGAAAAATAGTGTGCTGTTCTCTTCAGTTGTTCAGCACTGCCATGTTGGTTATGTAGGGCTGTAGTGGCAGTAGGGTCTGCCTAAGGTGGATTAGAAAGGGGGCATTCAAAAAGGATATGGTTTATGGTTTCATAAGGCTGGTTGCAGTGTGTCTAGCATACTATATTAATTGTTTGTTTGTAAAATGTTTGTAACATGTTTTGGATGTTCCCTCAGAGTTTAAGATAATTTACTTCCTAGTCCAAACCTCCCGCAGGACGATAGGGATGGCAGTGGGTAAGGTATGAACCCAGGACCATCGACAAGCCTGAACGATAGTCCTGTGTCTTGCTCATTTCATTTAATTCACTATAGATCCAGTTAATCTACACTGTATAAATTATTATTATTTTATTTTTTCCCATCAGATGTTTCAGATGGCTTCAAATGTTTGCTCTTCTGCTGATCTCCCCTCTTTCTTTGATGTACATCGTTGGTCTCATCTCATCCTGGCCAAAGTCGTCTGCACTTGAACTTTTCTTATCAGCCTACGACAGCTGCAAGCTGCTGATCTACCTGGGGGTGACAGACACTCACCTGTTCAATGCGTGGACCGAGACTGTGATGACTGCCTGCATATTCCCAGTCTGGCTTCTGTTCTGGGCATTACCCTGGATAGATGTGCCTAGTCCATAAATTATCCTTGCTAGAAACATATATTGATCTATTATATTCTGTTATTGAATGCCACACGTCAAATCTATACCATTAGTATTTTATATTGGTAACAATTTATGGACAAATTATTAAGACCATTCCTAGCTATATATACAAAAATTTCCCCTTTCAGACCTTGTAATCTATGAGGAAGATCTGTTTCTGTGGCCTATGGCTTATGAAGGTGTCATGTGTCCATCACATGACCAACCACATTTACTTTTCCCCAACTAATCATTGTCAGGTAACCATTAGAGCTGGGTGGATTCAGAGGCACCCTTAAGATCCCAAAAATAAAAATCCCAGTCTTCACCAGGATCAAACCCTCCAGTTTGGAAGCCAAGCCCCTTACCACTCAGCCCTCAAGCCGACTTATGAATATTTAACTATTGTTAACAGTAAAAGTATATAGAAGATGAACTGGCCACTTGTCAACCTTCGTAAACCATTGTGTAAAAAAAAATTGAATTTAATTCACTTCTAATTATCTGAATGAAACTTTACTTTCAACTTTTGTAAATATGGAAACAAGTTTGATAGATTAAAGATTGACTAGCTTTGTTTATAGGCTGTATTTGTTAGCATTTACTTACAGTATATTTGACCCAAAAAAAAAATTTGAACAAATTAACCTCTTCGCAGAGAAGAGCTTCTGAAATTTATTATTTATAACCTGTGAAAGGAAACTTTTTTAGTATCATTCTAGTCTGATCAAAAGTCTAAGATAGAAACAGTCATTGTCATCAGTTTTATGAGATTTCTTTGTTGGCTCAGAATACTGTCCACATTGTATTCATTTACATTCTAAGGATACGAGTATCTGTGAAATGTTTGAATGTGAAATGTTTAAAAGAGTATCTTGAAACGTTTGAAAGAGTATCTGTGAAATGTTTGAAAGAGTATCTATGAAATGTTACATTGATGATTGTAATGTTTAATGATGATTAGTTCTTACTTGTGAAGAAATGAAAGAACTTGACAGCCAAGTGCTCGTAGAAAAGTTAATTCTGCCTTTCATAAGACTTAACATTTGTTTTAAATGACACACATGTAACCAATCAAAACATCCACCAATTATTCTCCTCACTTAATCATTTTTATGCCTGTATTTTGTTTTTAGCAGACGCAAATTTCAAGACTATTGTGTGTGTGAATTGTATGTATTTATTTTTCAAACAAGATGTGCTTTTTGTTTAATAAGTGACTCCGATCTTCTCTTAAAAAAAAATTTAAGAATTCTAAAATGATTTCCATACATTTTCTAGTGATATTTCTAAAAAAAAACAACGTAATTAATGTGACTAGCTCCATCAGAACTTTGAAATTGAATTCTAACAGTCCTTACAAACAAGGTTAACAAGTGGAGCATGGACTCATTTCCTGATGCAGCTTAACATATTCTGCCATTAATATTACTTTATCAAATTTGTCACATATTTCCAATCAACTAATATAATGTAATTTATTTTAAAAAATAGCTAAAAATAAGTTTAGCTAAGTATTTAACTTGCAATGTATGTTGTTGAATCTGCTCATGATGTGAACTGATTTATCTCATAGCATATTTTATCTTTGCTTTTATTTTGTGTAAAAAAAACATGTTTTGAATGTTAAAAAAATTAGAGTTTTTCAATTTTTTAAAACTTCAACTGTGTTCATTATTTATTATTATTTAAAGACCAGCTTAGGTGCAACTTGCTTTAGCAAACATAGAATAGAGCACCTGGTAGCAGGCAGCTTCAGAACGAGACAGCTGGAGGTCACTCACAAAGGCAGGGGGATACTCATTTGAGACCAAAAGAAAAATCCGATGCAGAGGACATAGACGGCGGAAAGAAAATCTAAATTGACCTTCAACGGACAAAGATTTTGCCTAAGCAGGATGTGGCAAAATATGTAGGTCGCAGCTTGTGCTGTGTAGCCACTGGAAATACTGCATTCCTCATTAATTTTCTGACTAAGACAAGCCTTATTATTATTATTATAATTGAATAGTATCATCAAAGTAAAAAAAAAAGTTATGTGAGCTGAAAAAATAGTAGCGTCAAAGGTTCAATGTAGAAATGATAATGTGTTGAATAATTATATATTGTTCCAAACTTGTTAAAATGGCTCTATGTAAAAAGGTTCTAAGGCTGATACTCAGACACTGATTGCAGAAATAGGAGGGTCCTAGCCATGGAATCGAGATGCTACAGAAGGTTCTCAGGTATCACCTACAAAGATCGCTCTACAAAGAGGAAATACAAAACAGGATCACATTGCAATTAGGCCCATGAGGTCCTGCTGTCAAAAACTCCCAGGGAAAAGTAGAAGAAAAGACACTTCAAAGAGTGGACAGTCATGTAAGTGAAAGTAACTCTAGTCAGTGCAAAAGATGGATCATATGTGGTGTCATATAATGCAAGAGTCAACTCTAGTCAAGGCAAAAGACGGATCATGTGTGGTGCCCAATAATGCAAGAGTCAACTCTAGTCAAGGCAAAAGACGGATCATGTGTGGTGCCCAAAAATTCAAGAGTCAACTCTAGTCAAGGCAAAAGACGGATCATGTGTGGTGCCCAATAATGCAAGAGTCAACTCTAGTCAAGGCAAAAGACGGGTCATGTGTGGTGTCCAATGATCCAACAGACTAAGTCACTATTCTACATTGAGTGCTGCCTCTGCTGCCCAAGTCTCTGTTCCATACAGCTCCTTGGTGTTACTTCTGAAACAATTCTGTTCCATACAGCTCCTGTGTGCTATTTCTGTTGCACAAGTCTCTGTTCCATACAGCTCCTGGGTGTTACTTCTGAAACAATTCTGTTCCATACAGCTCCTGGGTGTTACTTCTGAAACAATTCTGTTCCATACAGTTTCTGGGTGCTACTCATGTTGCACAATTCTCTGTTCCATACAGCTCCTGGGTGCTACTTCTGTTGCACAAGTCTCTGTTTCATACAGTTCCTGGGTGCTACTTCTGTTGCACAAGTGCTGCTCATTCTGAGTGCTACCTCTGCTAAACAAATCTCTGCCACACAGGTCCTGTTTGCTGCCTTTGCTACACACCTTAAGGGTCACAACTACACACAAGTCATGGGTGTTTACTAATTAATAAATGACTTTAGAACCCATATGACTCTCTACTCCTTCATCCACTACACTCTTTTGCTGACTTCTCCACTATGTCTTCTTGACCACTGTTTTCTAAGAATTTCTTGTCTTGACCACTGTTTTCTAAGAATTTCTTGTCTTGACCACTGTTTTCTAAGAATTTCTTGTCTTGATCACTGTTTTCTAAGAATTTCTTGTCTTGACCACTGTTTTCTAAGAATTTCTTGTCTTGACCAAAAAAACTCTCATGTGAACTGATCTCTTTTATAGTCTTGCAATATTTCAGATACCACAATCAAGTATTTTCACTACTTGCAAATTGAAGGGGTGACACACATTTGTAACTTTATTTAATCAAACTATTGATAACCAAATTTAAATTCAATGACATATTTTTACAGGGTTAAACTATTAAAGTAATTGATATTCACATTACTTATTTGCCCATTTAATTTGTAAGTTCCGGTTTCTGAAAATGCTGCCTCTTACTTTATATGATTTTCAATATTTAAGAATTATGGTTTTTGTACATCATTTAGTTCTACTTAATTGTAATCAGTATATCTGAAGCTGTAACTCTTTAACTATTTGTGACTATTTTTTCCCCTGAAATGATATATACAATCTTGACATATTCTTTTTATATTAATATAGTCTTAGATCAGCAGTCTCTATATTAATATAAAAAGAATGAGGCTGGAGATGAAAGGCTTAGGAGAGGTCTGAATGGAGGCAGGCAAGAGCCCCCTATAGGCTGTAGCACCACTGGGATGGATGGATGCTGATCTAAGATTGGGGATGAAAGGCTCAGGAGAGGTCTGAAGTCTGAATGGAGAAGTGTGCTGAGACAGGCCAGAGTCCTCCATAGGATGAAGTGCCACTGGTATGGATGGATGCTGATCTAAGACTAGTTAGCGAGAAAGATGTATTGATCTGGTTAGGAAAAGATTAAAATATCAAGCTGCTAATCAAAGGCAGGGAGGCTGAGTGGTAACACGCTTGGCTTCCAAACTGGGGGTGCCAAGTTCAAATCCTGGTGAAGACCGGGATTTTTAATTTTGGGAACTTTAGGGCACCTCCAAGTCACCCAGCTTTGGAGAAGTAAAGGCGGTTGGTCATTGTGCTGGCCACATGACACCATCGTTAAGTGTGGGCCACAGAAACAGATGACTTTTACTTCATCTGCTCTATAGATCCCAAGGTCTGAAAAGGGGAACTTACTCATCAAAATTCTACCTCATTTTTAGTAAATTATTTAAAATTATTTTCTTTACTCCGTGGGTCCAACATGGCCTGAATGTGTCGAAAAAAAAAATCTCAAAATATTGTTACGAATCTCACTATCCAGGCTCTCTGCAAACTGCACCATGCACCACCAACTTAAAGAACTTGACAACTCAGGGCTGTAAAGTAACGTAACACTTTAATAGTTGAATAAGTAGCAGCCAATACTGTACAATTGGCAACACGTACACTGTACAAATATCTCTCCGATAACACCGTTCCGCCGTATCAACTCTTGTACTGGCCTCTCCGTCTCGTTCCGGGTTTGCACTGGGTTCAACAGTTCAGGACTGACGTCACACACTAGGCTCGTTGTGTCGGACTCGATCGCAGACCAAGATCAAGACGCCACTCGTCTCAACTGTACTTGACAGTACTCCGCACTGAACCGTCGTAATGCTCCGTACAGAACCACACCGCTGAACTGTGCTGTAGTCGACCGGACTGTAGTGAACCGGGCTCTGAACCATCTTGACTGGACACCTCCGCTCTTTATATAGGATCCCTACTGGCCTTCTAGAACCGGACGGAACATCGCTCGACGTTTCTAGCTTCGCCACATGACTACATCCCTCGTGACGCTCCTGAGCTCCTTCCCGAATTGTCCTGTTGACACTCGACTCGGCTGACCGTCGTAACTCGTCACGGTTGACCGCTCGTCTAGCGCCGGCCTGGGGCGATTGGCGTCGGCTGACTACACTCACACCACTACCCCCATCTGTGCCACCACCAGGTTTATAACAATATATATCTTTACTTCGCAATGTAAAGCCATTTAATTAACAAATAAACCTTTTTCATCAATCGAATGAATAAAGATGCAAAGACAGTTACACGATCATCATTTTTAATGTGACTTAAATACTCTGAAATGTATAGTCGGTGAACAACAATAGCACAGCAGTCAATAACATCAGCATTTTGTATAGCAACAATGTGTATAGTAACTTAATAAACAACATAGAATAATGGTCATCCTGAATTTATATGTGAATAAAAAAGTAAAAAAAAAAAAGGGGTACAACATTTCATTAAACGGCTGCCTTGTTGTGTGGAATGAAGTCAGACTATCACCACAATTATGACAAATTCATACTCTGTCCATTTACATCCCTTGCATTCATTCAGATGTTTTGACCAGGATGTGATTAGTCATCATTTCTGATAAAACATTTACAAATTTTTAACAAAAGAAAACCATTGCCCCAAAAATATATATATTTCAAATTCATGATTGCATTATGGTGAGGATCTATTTAAATAGTCTTGATCATACACATTTTAAATCTCTAAAAAAAAATCTTTCTATGAAAATCTCTTATGAAATGCCTGAGGTAAGATTCAGTTTGAATTCTACAATCAAAGATACATGGGAATATAGAAACTAGACCAGAATAATCTATTAGAAGGTTTCTGGTCATAGTGAAATTAGATTCAAAAGTTCTTCTAAGGCAATGAAACAAATTGTAACACTACACAACTCATTGTCAACCAAACATTTATTAAGTCCACATAGCAGAACTATCACATGCTAGCCTGCAAGGAAGAACCTCAAGTTTTATAATTAGTGTATCGCAGGCACAATTATCAGGTAGTCTTAGCTAACAAACCGAGGGGGTCTCGGCTTTGAATCTTTGTGAAGATAGGAATTTTGAATTTTAGGATTTTTAGGAAGCATATAAATCTGCCCAGCTATAAAAGAAAATTGACATTAGTTGAGAAAATGTCAGGGCTTTATATAATGGTGCTGGATATAGGGCAACATTATGAACAAGTATTGTAAGTTGTCTTAGACTATCAAAATGTTCAAGTCAACTGATATAAAGACATATCTAGTTTTAACTTCTTTTGCAGCAGCTTGGCCAATATCATTTCAAAATGTTAAACTATTATTACGTTGACTGAGTCATCAATTTGTTTAACAAAATATAACAATAACTTAACAAAGAAATTAGCTGTTTTAATAGTGTTTACAATGCGGAATGTAATGCTCACTGGCATAAACTGCCTGGCAACCAAACAAGAGGGCTTGAGTTCAAATGCTGATGTAGACCAGGAATTTCATATTGAGCTTAGACTTGAGCTGAGTTGCGTTTGCTGTCTGCCAAAATGCAGCATGGAAACATTCTCCCTAATAGCCCTTCCACAGACATGTCCGAAAAAGAGCTTGAACCAGAGTGCACTGAGCATGCTACAGCATAAAAGTATGCATTATACAATAGCAATAATAATAATTATAAATAATGTACAGTGAACACAAATACTGTAAATCTGTGACGTACATAAACTTATTAACTATTAACATAAACTCTTTGCTGTGATAAAACAATGAATATTTAAAACTGGGTTGTCATTCTCAAAAACAAATGATAAGTACCTAATCAAAAGATTGTGCACAATATGTTTTGATTAGGGATGATGTGAACACACTTTTAAATGCAATTAAAAATTTGGGCTTCATAAAGTGAAACAAATATTCACTTTTCGGCAATCTATATGGCACACATGCATCAACACTGTAATGTAAATGAATCAAAACTTTAAAGGTGATGTATATCTTCCTGGCATCACTTGATATGACAGATTCTGCTAGACAGTGTCACAATGATTGTAGACTTAACAGAGGCAAGTCTGTTTCACATGATCATTGTTGACTCAACCGGAATATGTCTGACTTGCTTGACTGTCTCCATGAAGCTCTCTATCCTCTTCAGGTCCAGGTTTTCATGCCAGTGGCCAGAGTGTTTAAAGTATGAGCCCACAATCAGAGCATGCGCCTGTTTGTACAGGTGATAGTTATCCTGAGTAACGCCAGAACCAACCAAGACTGGAATAGTAACGCCACCTAAAACAGCTGGAATGTATAGATCAGAATAACAAATTGATGCTATTTAAAAGAAAAATATCTGAAAATTATTTACACAATAAATGTTTTAAAAACTCAACAAAACTCTATATTCATTGACATGAAAGTTTAAACAAAAATTTTTTTTAGAAATCATGGTAGCAAATTACCCTTGACTTCCTTGCTACTAGCTGGTTTGCCTGTGGCATCTCCTGTAATTATCACACCATCACTCAAGAAAAACTCTGCAGCTTGTGCAGTGTTGACAACATCAACGTCACTAGTGATAGCATGTGCACTGAGAAACAAAAAAATTCTCATTACAACAGAGAATTGGGAATGGAAAAGCCCAATGACAGCTTTACGTCAGAAAAGCTTCCATTGCGACCTTAAAAATAATCCAACATAAAAAAAGTCTTATCCAGGACACCAAGAGTTGAATAAGACAATGAATTGTTAAGAATTCAGAAAATATTATATCTTTCTAACAACTATGACCCTTATGAATAGCCCAAGCATGGTTGAACAAACATTTTTGTGTTTATTAAAAAATAGGAAGATCTATATTCTTTTCAATCGTAGGGAAAAAGTAAAATCTGTTGGTCATTGTGCTGGCCACATGACATTCTCCTTAACCATGGAACATAGAAACAGATGATCTTTACACCCTCTGCCCCATAGATCACAAGATCTGAAAGGTGAACTTTACTTTAATCTCTTTTCTGAAAGGTAGAAGGCTGTGCACAGTTTAACTCTGTGACAAAAGTATTGGCAGGGTAGTTTATATGCCTCACTGTGGCTAAGCAGTAAAGCGCTTGGCTTCTGAACTGAGGGTCCCAAGTTTGAATCCTGGTGAAGACTGGGATTTGTAAATTTCTGGATCTTTGGGCGCCTCAGAGTCGACCCAGCTCTAATGGGTACCTGACATTAGTTGGGGAAAAGTAAAAGTGGTTGGTCATTGTGCTGGTCACATGACACCCTTGTTAACCGTGGGCCACAGAAAATGATGACCTTTACATCATCTGCCCTATAGACTACAAGGTCTGAAAGGGGAACAACTTTAAAATGTTTCTAAAAAAGGTAAACAGTATCTAAAACTCGGCATCAAATAACCTCACTTTCATTTTTGAATGAAGGTTAAGATACAGTGGAGTTCAAATGTTGTCAAATTGAACTTTATTTAAAATTTTTATTTACAATATTAAAAAATACTAAAACTTGTGAAAAAATTTATAATGCTTTATAAATAAATAAATATATAATGGCTATTTGTCTTCATGTCACAATGTTTTATTTCAATTTCTAAATTTCAGCTAATTCTGTAAAATTTTTAGTCTCTAGACATTTTTTTTTGTTCAATAAATCAAATTATTTGTTTCATTGATAAAGAATAGTTAACAGCTACCTAGCTGTGTTGTATGTACTTCTGTCATCATGATGATTAAATGATCAAACCATGTCATTATCACCCCAATCCATAATGCAGAAGGTTTTGGTTTATGGTTATTAAGTAATACTCTTCATTTCTGGTCAAGTTAAGAAAGTTATAGGCTTTTAAAAATTGGTTGAGTAGCATGGCTCAAACACTTGATTATTGTGCATCCTGCTGTTCCTCATTATTATGAAGTACAAAAAATTGGGATTAATCACCTGTGTTTCTTTTTTATATCTGTAAAAATCATGATGTCCTCTGCACCAATTTCTCTTCGGTAGCGCAGAAGCTCGCCAGCACATGCATTTGTTATCCCTTCGTCTGCTACATGGGCAAAAACAAATCCCTCTGCCCTGATGAACTGTAGGCCTGCAGCTTTGGCCACTGCAAGAGCCTCTTTGTTGGCCCCAGCCAGGACCTGAACACCCACTGGGCAGTGAGGGAACATACGCTTGACCTCATGGCAAACTATAGACATGATAGATGTCACTTCCGGACCAAGTTTGGAGCTTTGAACATAGGGGATGTCATGCATATTCTCTAGCATAATACCATCCTTGGAAAAGAAATAAGCAGAGCATCAAAAGTAGTAAAGGCCTACTTTCATGTAGCTATTAAGTTTTGTTCTCACTTTTAGAAGTTTCCACTGTGAGGGGTGTAAATGCTGATGCTATAAGCTGATTTTAATAATTCAATACTAAGTTTATTTTATAACAGAGGGCTATAGTTCTTAGCTAACCCAATCTTATATCTTATCTTATATTATACAGACGTTACTTCAAAAAAAGAAGATGATTACATCCTACGCGTCATGCATATTAACCAATGACTTAAATCCTTCATTATGTGCAAGTGAAATATGGTTAACAAAAGGCAAAGTACAACCATAATTCTTCTAAGTAGGGCATTGAGACAGTCTAAGCAAGGAGAATGAGGCCTTTAAGATTAAGGTGAATTGAAGGGGAAAATATTAACTGTAAGTTAACTGTAAATCAAGCCTCAAAGAGTTCATGTAATTTGCCATGTGAATAGCTTACAAACTCAATATCTAGGACTGAAAGAACAAAAGAATAGAACAAAACTTATCACCACAAGAGGTAAGAAAGAAAAGTGTTAAAGAAAATTATGTCTTACACTTAATTAGATAGGATGTGTAACTCACAACCTTGAACAGATAAAGGATAGAAGTGTAGGTAGTTTACCAACCCAAGAGTAATTGGTACCATCCCATTTAAAAAGATTGATGACTATACTATAGACCAGTATTTCCCAAACTGTGTTCCATGAGGCCTGAATAGGTGTTCCACAAGCTACTGGAATAATTAACTACAAGGCCATCACATGAATTGATCTCTCTAAAAAAAAAAATAAACAAAGTGTTCCACTAAATACTCAGAATGTGCAAAGTGTTCTGTTAAGAGAAAATGCTTGGGGAAACACTGCTGTAGACTATATCTAGTATCTAGATGAAATAGAAATGAGCATAGGCCTATAACTTACCACCCCAGCATTTTTGTATAGAGATGCTTCCTTGCAGGCTAAGTCCACTATTTCTTGAACGGAATGACTGTTGCATGGGGTACCTATAAATATATCCATGAGACAAATCACAGTCAATGATCAATCTATACAATTTATACATAGATCTATATAGATCTAACTATTAATAGTTATTATAGATATATAAGAGTAACAAGTAAACTAAGCATATAAATATCTAGTAGTCACGTAGTGCATGTTAATTAGGCTTACTTGGACAGACTTAGAAGTTAGATCTAGATCTAGAGTAGATCTAATCATCATCATGAATTCTATTATCTAATTACTAACGGTAACAACAATACTTTAGACTTTTTAATCTTTGACAATAATACATAAAAATCTAAATAGAGATGATATCTACATATTAGTTTTTTATTACATATTTATTCGATTCATTTTCTGATGTTCATATTTTGTTATAATTATAGCAGCTGTGCATTAAGGACTGGCCTCTTTAGTCACACAAGCAGTTGCAAATGCAAAGAGAACATAAAAAACATCGTCTCTCGTCTTGGTCCTCGAGACGTAAAAAACATTTATAATGCCAATGCCAATGGACTGAATGGTAAAGTTAAAAGTAATAAATGCCACAGAATAGCAACAATTAAATCGTTCAATCTAAAGAAAATATGTAGATATCGCAATTTATTCAACTAATTGATAGCCTTTGTCAACTTCAAAGTTTCTTAACTTACCAGGTAGTGCCTGAATATGAATCATACCAATAATATTGCCCGTTTGATGCTTAAATACTTTCCAAAACTTGTCTAATATGGACGCCGCCATTTTTGTTGATATAAACAGGAGGTGTGTCTATTACGGCCAATGAAACTGTTCGTACACTGACATGCGCAGAGTTGTAGTTGAAAAAAATACAGCGCAGTTATTCTTCGTGTCTATAGTTCCTTTGTATTTTTAACCATTATTTTTACAACATTATACCGCTTAACAGAATTTAAGCTAAAATATGAAATTTCAATTAAAAAGCGATCGATTGGTATGCTATACATATGTATTTGTTGTGGAATATGTAAGTTGTGTTACTAGAAAACTGTAGATCGGTTTGTTTACAATTTGTTCATTCCACGTGTGACCTATTATCAATGAAAACAAAGAAGTAACACATTAAAAATAATGTGGCGATTATATTTTCACCTAATATAGATGCTGATTGATATTTGGTTGATATCTAATTACGTTTTTTAACGCTTTTAGTAAAAGTATTTCGGTTAACCTCGGAAATTTAACCTTTTTCCCCCGATTATCAAATCTGCTGATAAAGCAAAGTGAGTTGGCATATTGAAAGCATCCAGATGGAATTGGAAATATCAAATTATGGATATTTGTATGATTTGATTTTTTATTCGAATGATTAAACTCATTTATTATGAACTTAATGATTAACATTAAAAATGACATTTTAGAAAAAAAAACGTTACTTTCCCCAGTGACCTATTTTTTGGCGGGATGAAAGCTTTGTGATCATTCGGCGGGGAACTCTGAGCCTAATGCTTGACAAGGCATAGAAAGAGATATCTTGTCGGGTTGTGCAATATGGTTCCAAAATCACTTTTGGATTAAATTTTTGTTCTTTTATTGGTACGTCTATTTGGTCTGCTTAATGAGATTACAAAAAAATAAAGTTAAAATGAGGGTGGTGACGTATAGGATTGAGCTCGATGCAGACTGTCTAGTCTAGCTCTCAGCAGCCAGTCAGCAGGTGTAGTCAGTAGGTTTGCAAAGAATTCGTCGCTGGTCTAGCTAGATCATAGATGTAATAATATTGGACGTCTGGACGATTCTTTTTTTAGAAACTGAATTCTTTTAGGAATTATTTTAACCTATAGTCGTTAATCATTTTAGCGTTGTCTTTGAAACCGGTAAATTTTCGCCTTGTTAGTAGATGAATCCGAATGAATGACCTATTATCAGCTACTCAGCTGTTTTTTTCATTTCAGTCTGGACTATTGATAGAGAATAGAGGGGCCCGACAGAATTTTCCCGGGAAAAAAATGTCAAAGAAAGGGTACGTATTTTAATTCAATTTATGTTAATCATAGCCTGTTAGATGGTTTGTAAGCTAATATTTACATTTAGTCTTTATAAACTTTGTTTCATCATCATTGTAAAAGAATTTATTGAGGACATCTGTCTGCATCCATGATCCACTCGACCACTGCATGCATGGTTTTGAGAGTGACATATTGGAGATTTTGCTCTCCTCCAGGGCTAGGGCCTAGGCTCTATTATTAATCGCGTTTTGTTATTTTTTTTTTTTGCCAGGATAATCTTTAGTTTAAAAAACTTGGAACCAGGTCTAGATCTAGAATCTAGTAACCAGATCCAGAGTTAAAACTTAAATCTCTATAAACTCTATACATTACATTAATTACAACACTATTGATTATAATAGAACCATATCGAGTCATAGATATTATATAGTAATAGATCTAGATCTATATTATAATCTAGTAAGTATAGTATAGTGACAGTATAGTCATACTATAGTATAGTAGGTAAATGCTTGTCAAGTAATTTGATCAAATTGACAATTGATTATTGATAGATCTAAGAGAAACTAAAATTATTATAAATCTTAATTCTTTTGTCAAGATCTATGTAAAGATAATATAGATCTAGACTCTTTATCTAGTAATCTAATATTAATATATGTATATATATTATAATATAATACTTATAAAGATCTATAATATTTGTCTAGATTTTAGACTAGATTGTTGATACTGATAGAATAGATCTAGTTTGTGAAGGCTACTAATTCTCTATAGCTTGATTTAAAAATGAAGAAGTTGGCGTGGTGGAAATAATTTATATTTATATTCTATTTCTGGATTAGATTAATCCTTATATATGATTATTATAGATGATTATCGTATAGAATGTTTAAAAGATCCAAGCTAAGAATAGGTTTAATCTTAGTTCGTTTACTTTTGTACCAACAGTTATAGAGGCTAAATGAACTAAATAGCTTAGAAATCAAATGAAAAAAGTAAAACAGCATTATAAATAACAAATAACGATTACAATTGTCGCATATTACTTTCTTGTTAGTTTTCTGAGTTATCACACACTGATATTAGCAGATCTACACGAGACTTGTGCATTTATCTTTTAACAAGTTACTTTTGATG
This sequence comes from Biomphalaria sudanica, assembly GCA_036873155.1. Lineage (NCBI taxonomy): Eukaryota > Metazoa > Mollusca > Gastropoda > Planorbidae > Biomphalaria > Biomphalaria sudanica. The sequence continues at coordinate 408,174 of JAZGLO010002016.1, forward strand.
GTCAATGGCTATTCTCACAATAGTTGTTCCTATAGGTCCTATTTCTTTCAAGGCTCTTTGTTTTACCTTTATTTCATTTTCCATAGATTTGATCCATGTAGTCTCTTTGGTAGAGATTTGTTCAGAGAAATTCTTTCTCATCATTGTTTGTGCCTCTTTTCTTTTTGCATTGAGGAATGATTTTTATTGGATGTATTTAAAGAAATGAAATCTGTTTTGTAGTTTACTGGTAAAGGTCATCTGTTTCTGTGGCCTACAGTAAATGAGGGTGTCATGTGGCCAGCACAACGATCAACCGACTGAGTCTACCCAGCTCTAATGGGTACCTAACATTAGTTGTGGCAAAAGTACTTTACTGGACTGTCTCATTTAGTTTGAAATAGTTAATATTATAACACAAAAAATGATCTTCTTTTTGGAAGTAATCTACAGGAAGAAAAAAAGGCCAATCCATTACCGTATCAACAAGTCTGTTGTTGGAAACTTAACTTGATTTATTCCTTTTGGCTCCAACTGGAGCATATGGCTGCAATAGTACTTTGTCATCAGACTGTTTTTGGGGTATTCCGCTCAATTGAGTTTAAGTCCATTCTGCCATCTTTTGTTTCTTGTGAAACCGATCTTCTCCATGTTTGCTGGTATCGCTTTCTCTTCTTTTGTGGGTTCCTGTCTAGAGCCTGTATTGCATGTGACCTGCTGCTCTTCGCATTGTGTGCACAATCCTGCCCACTTTGCATCAATTCTACAGAGAAATGGGCTTGAGTGGGTCATATCCTCTCAAAACAAAAACCCAGGTGTTGTGCGCAAGGCACATATAAACATGTTGAGGTGGAATTCAGCAAGCCTGGGATAGTCCAAAAAAAAAAAGACACATTCCTTTTCCTTCTTGAGCAGGAGTTTAGTGAGGTCGTGCTTGGCATTAACCTTGTAAACTATTAACCTGCAATGTGCTATAATAGTTTTATCAAGCCTGGGTAACCTACACCACAGGGTGTCTAGTGCTTTCAGACTGCATACTTTTTGGGACTTGTCCCAGCTCACAAACCATTTTTCCTTTTTGTAAATCAAACCGGTTGCTGAGCGGTAAAGCGCTTGGCTTCCGAACCAGGGGTCCCTGGTTCAAATCCTTTTGAAGACTGGGATTTTAAATTTTGGGATCTTTGGGCGTCTCTGAGTTCAGCCAGCTCTAATGGGTACCTAACAATAGTTGTGGAAAAGTAAAGGCGGTTGGTCATTGTGCTGGCCACATGACACCCTCGTTTTCTGTTTGCCACAGAAAGAGATGACCCTTACATCATATGCCCTATAGATCGCCAGGCCTGAAAGCGGAACTTTATACAAGTAACAGAAAATTATTGAAGCTTCTCGACCACGCTTCCCATGTAATCTGTTTTTGTTGGTCTCTATAAATAGTTTAATTTCACACATTAAGTTTATGAAATAAGCTAACTTTCATTTTACAGGTGGTTTTATGTATTTTTTTCAGTATTAGTTGGCAAATTCAGTTTATTGTAAACACAAAACTGTTTAGATGAATTATAAGACAATTTCAACAAAATTGTACATCCTTGACAAACTTTCATACATAAATGAATGTAGAATGAAAACAATAGTTGCGATTGTTCAATGATAAGATTCTATAGTTTAATAACTGTCTGTTTTAAACGTTTCAGACCTAGGCATGCTCTCAGGTCCAGAACCACTGAGAATGAAACTGTTCAAGCATCATCTTCAAAGCGTAGAAGAACTTTAGACACAGTAGAAGTAGAAGTAAATGTGAGTATGGTTCATTTATTAATAAATTAATTAATTGTCATGTTTCAAAAGTAGTGGCTATATTTGGACGCTGTTAACTTTACTTCAAAGTATATTGGCCACAAGGCCTTGACGCTAAAATCAGACTGATGTACTCCTTGGTCATGGTCACATTCCTGTACGCTTGCAAATCTTGGTCAAGCAATGAGGATGTTGATTAACAATGAGATAGTGAGGAGTAAATAAAGCAGTTGTCTGCTCTTTGATTCTCTCTTTGTAACACAAGTATTCTTCCTTTTCTAGCCAGATTGCTGCTTAACTGTGAGCTCTTTTGCAGTATGTGTGATGGAAAAGTAGCATGATGTTATTTTCAGCTATTCTGCACCGCTATATAGAGTGTTGGTATTAATACCAACAGCCTTCAGGTTTGAGAAAGGCTCGTCCCTTCACTAGTCTTAATGGTGGCAGCTGATAGTTTCAGCAATAGCTTTACATCAGATGGACACAGTTCCTCACCAGACAAGCGTCTCAGCCAGAGCTCAGTGCTTCCCCAAACAACCCCCAGCAGAACTCTGTGCCCAGTCAAGTGTGCAGAGGCAGGCCAGGAGAGTCTGATGCTCCTGCAACATTAACACTGTCAGAAGACCCCTAAGAGGGTAATCTTATTCCAGTTACCAGAGGACTGCCAGTTAACTGATCTTGTTTTGCTGTAAGAAGGCTTAAATACCAAGTCTTAATGGTGGCAGCTGATAGTTTCAGCAATAGCTTTACATCAGATGGACACAGTTCCTCACCAGACAAGCGTCTCAGCCAGAGCTCAGTGCTTCCCCAAACAACCCCCAGCAGAACTCTGTGCCCAGTCAAGTGTGCAGAGGCAGGCCAGGAGAGTCTGATGCTCCTGCAACATTAACACTGTCAGATGACCCCTAAGAGGGTAATCTTATTCCAGTTACCAGAGGACTGCCAGTTAACTGATCTTGTTTTGCTGTAAGAAGGCTTAAATACCAAGTCTTAATGGTGGCAGCTGATAGTTTCAGCAATAGCTTTACATCAGATGGACACAGTTCCTCACCAGACAAGCGTCTCAGCCAGAGCTCAGTGCTTCCCCAAACAACCCCCAGCAGAACTCTGTGCCCAGTCAAGTGTGCAGAGGCAGGCCGGGAGAGTCTGATGCTCCTGCAACATTAACACTGTCAGAAGACCCTAAGAGGGTGATCTTATTCCAGTTACCAGAGGACACCCAGTTAACTGATCAGACATCTTGTTTTGCTGTAAGAAGGCTTAAGTACCAAGATGCTGTAATACAGATAGCTGATGCATCCCAAAGAGTATAACATGTTCCAGTGAGTCAAGAAGTGAACAGCCTTAAAGAATTTGTCTTTCACTCAAGTATTGGGTACTTCTTTTGTCACTTTGTGATTGAACAGAAATTATAGGATTTCAGATCTCACTAGAAGGTCTATGTCATTTAATTGTGGTCTGATACCACGAGGATAAGTTTTGATTTTTTTGTGTGTAAATTATTATTTCTGAAACGGCGAACGTTAATGTTTTATTTTTCTTCGAATGTTCATTTATTTTTGAGACATGCTTTATTATTCCCAGTATGTATTTGATATTTAATTTAAGTTTTGTTTTCCTGCTATCTCTGACATGGACATGGTAAAAAGTACAGACTTGGTTTTGGAAATACAGGCTTTTATATTATATACCTGTATTACTATTTAGCCCCTCACCAGTAACTCATTTCAATTTTGTTCTTTCCTGTCTTAAATACTTGCCCTGAGAGTCACTTGCATTTCAATATATATATATATATTCAATTTATCTTAAATGCTTCTTCATAGCTAGTAATAATATTTAAAATAAACACAAGATAATAAAAGTTGTAACTCATTAGTAAGAATAGATTTGAACTGATTCATTTGTATTTATTTATTTTTTGTCTGAATATGTTTGGGAAGGCATCCACATTGTAATGTGTGACATGTCAAGGAGTGTACTGTAACATCAGAGTGGCCTCTCTGTTGAAGCTATGCCTGTACCTGTCCAGTCTCTGTTGACATAATTCAGATAAGGGTGTTAAGATAATCCCCAGTGCCTGGTGGTCAGAACATGTTTGCACACAGTTGTCTTACCGTCATCAGGGGAGGGTCACCGGCTCATCAGTTTCATGTTTTGGCAAAACATACTTTTTTTTTTAATCGATACAGTCCCTTATAAATTGATGTGCCTCCCACCCTCCCCATAATCTCTATTCCCCCCCCCCCCCCACCTCTTCTCTATTACCATCCAGCAGAAGACACATTTTTTTCCTTGGGTTTCTTTGATTATCATCTTGTTATCTGTTACTATATTTAGAGCTGGCACAGTTAGTGTCACTTTGTTTTTGTTTGGTACTAGACCAGACCTGTTCTAATCCCCCCCCCCCCCCTTCAATACACTTAAGAGCCCGTCTCCTGTGTTATCTGTATCTAAAATATCTGTATATTACATATTTTGTCATCGGTGTAGTTTTTTTCTTTTTTTTAATTCATAATGTTTTCTTTCATGTTGTTTAGCATGAAACTCAAGTCCATTTAAGTCACACATCCCAGACAACAAGCAGACATTACAGATTTAGGGTAAGTCTATTCAGATTGGTGTTTAGCTTTTTCATTCCTCGGGCTTGACTCAGTAGATGAATTACCTTTCATCTTTCATACACCTTCAAGAGTTGTTGCCTCTGAACTCTACTAGAAGGAAGTGAAACTCTCATAAGACAAGATTAGATTTATTTGCCTGACTCTGCAATAAAAAAAAAATTGAGCCACAGTATAATAATAAGCGATAGGAAATCAGCCTGCCACAATTGTAATTTTTTTTTTTTTTGTTTAATTAAAGTCATGATAGGCAAGGACTACTTCATACTGAATGCCCTAGCAGGAAACTTGACAGTGTTGAATAATGCCTCATAGATCCTCTGCAGTAACTAGACAGTTGCATTCCCTAAAAGATCTTGCAACAGGATTGGTAAAAAAAGGAAAGTTCTCCTTTCATACCTTGTGGTCTATAGGGCAGATCATCTGTTTCTTTGGCCTACGGTTAATGAGGGTGTCATGTGGCCAGCACAATGATCAACCGCCTTTACTTTTCCCCAACAAATGTCAGGTACCCATTAGAACGGGGTGGACTCAGAGGCACCCAAAGGTCCCAAAATTAAAAATCCCAGTCTTCACCAGGAGTCGAACCGGGACCCCCCCCATTCAAAAGCCAAGCGCTTTACCGCTCAGCCACCGCGCCTCTAACAGGATATGTGCTGTTATTTTATCCCTGAAGTAAAGGCAGTAAGAAGATGTAAAATGCATTTCTGTCTCAAGGGTTAAAGATACAAGTGAGACCTCATTCCGAAAAAAATTGTTCATTGAGAACTTTTCTCAGTATAAAAAGATTTGAGAAATACTTTATCATGACACTGAAAAGAAAACGCCAGGCATATATACTCCTCCCTTAGTCTGTTTTACTGTTGGGGCACCACACAAGATCTTTCAACCATCTTTCTCCATTCCTCTCTGTCCTTTGCCTTGGATAGAATTTCATTCACTGACAGGCCTGTCCATTCTTTCTCTCTTTTCCTCTCTTTCTTCTTCCTGGCACTGTTCCCTGCATGAAGGTCTTTGTGAGCCCCAAGGACTTTGTGGTGTGGCCATAGAGTTTTAGTTTACATTTTTTGATGTGGTTAGCAAATAAAACAAAAAATTCTCAAGAGATACCAAGCTTAGAATGCCAGCACTGCCACCACAACATTATCTATGTTTACCACACTTCCCTGGAAATGTTCCAATAAAAAAAATTTGTATGAACAGAAATGCTAATAATCAAAAAAAGAATAATGGTTTAATTAATTATCTTTTCATAACATATTCTAGTCATCAATGTCTAAGACCAAAACTTTATCATTCTGAATACAGTCACTAAGATTTTTAAAAATTACTAACTTACTTGTGTGTGCTAGCAAAATGCAAGAAAGTACTTAATGTTTCTGTATGATACAGTAACAAGTTGATAAATCCTTTTGGTGTGTACTTGATTCTTGTCACTGAAGCTCATCCTATAGACCAGTGTTTCCCAAACTGTGTTCCGCTGAACACTAAGCCTGAATAGGTGTTCCACGAATTATTGGAATAATTAACTAGTAGTCCACCATGTGAAAAAAGCTCTCTAAAAAAAAAAAAGTGTTTCGCTAAAACTCTGAATGTGTGAAGGAAAAAGTTTGTGAAACACTGCCAAAGACATTAAAACTTTAATATCAAAGAATTTTGTGAAAGAGATCAGGATCTATACAGTCAGACAGAATACTTAATCTTGTATAAAAAAAATTATTATCTCTACCGGTACTGATACAGAAAATAATACATTCCTATGAACACTACCTTCAACTCTCTAGAGAATTAGTTTTACAAATACTCTTCATTCGTTAGGGGAAAATTTGTTTTTTGAAACCATTTTTTATTTGAAAATAAACTTGATCTAGTTTTAGCTGGTTGTGTAACAATTTTTAGCATACTGTAGTTATTCTTGGCAACCTATTTTGCCATGATTTTAAACTTATGTTTTTTAGTTAGCAGTTGACAAATCGTTAGTTATTATTTTGTAACCTTGCTGGATGTAGACTGATGTGCACAATCACATAACCTCAGGGAAGCAAGCCACTGTGCAAACTTAACAATTTTTATGTGTAACATATGGGGGAAAAATAAAATCTCAAATCATTTAAATGTGTCGATGATACATGATCATAAATTATTTTCAACTTCATAACATTTTAGGGTGAACTCTGAAAAAAATGTATTTAAGGTTTAGTAGAGCACATTAAGTGGTAATTTAATGTACCTTTCACACCTTTTCATAGAAATTTGGTTGACACAGTTTAAAGCATTCAATAATAAACTCATGACTAGTGGTTAGAGTAAATAAATGATTTGGTGGTTATTGTAAACAAATGACTTGTTAGCTATGGACTTGGTGGTTATGGTAAATGAATGACTTGGTGGCTATGGCCAACAAATGATTTGGTAGCTATTGTAAACAAAATGATTTGGTGGCTATTGTAAACAAAATGATTTGGTGGCTATTGTAAACAAAATGATTTGGTGGCTATTGTAAACAAAATGATTTGGTGGCTATTGTAAACAAAATGATTTGGTGGCTATTGTAAACAAAATGACTTGTTGGCTACTAAGGGTAAATGGATGACTTAGTAGTTATGGTAAACTATGTGTGAAGGAAGTTTAATATCCAGCATTAAGACTGCATAAATGGAAACTGGAAAGTTCCACCAATTATTGATGTATTAGTCTAGAAGATTTGTCTTGGGAAGAATTTTCTGTCCAAATAGTGTCAGTTCTCTTTACACTATCCACTTTTACATACTTCAAACGAAATTATGCTGCAAGATAAGTCATGATCTAACCCAATATTCGCCAATATTCTATAGGATTTAAAAACCCAGAACAACTCGAATGTATCAGACGACCATACAACTGTAACTTTATTGCTTCAACAGATTCGTCTAGACTTAGGCCAACACGTTATTAGATCTACATTGAGGGAGCTTGATCTCGTTCTACGTTTGAGTGTTCCACCTCTAAGAATTTGACGTGAATTTATTTCTTTTTACCTCAGCAGATTTTTTCTGTGCACCTTTCGTCATTCAGTTGTTAGCAGGCGGAGGGAATTCTTGTGACCTACTTTCGCGGCAAAATGCCTTGCGCGCGCTATTTTATACCACACGCACACACAACGTTGAACACTCCCCCAACCCAAGTAAAAAAAAACTGTCTTTTTTTAATAATAAAACTTTAGTATTCCACATCCTCCCTCCTTTATTTTTATTTTTAAGACCCATCACTTTTAATCACCACTAGGCGATTTGTTTACTTGGTGGTTGAAATTTCCATGTTCCGACTTTTTGATCTCCAGCGCGTGCCTTCACTCTGATTGTCTCCGCCTTCTTCTCCCCCTACCCTCCTCTTTAATTTCCCGACTTGTGCCGCGGTTTCCGTTCATGTTTTTTTTTTCACCGTGGAACCCCCCCCCCCGCCCCCTTTTCTTTTATGTCTACCCACCTTTTCTCCCTCCCTTCAATGTTGTCAATTTTGTTGTTAAGGTCTCCCGCCAAAAGAATCAACGAACGCGCATCGCTTGGTGTCACTGGGAGTATCGGGGGCCGCTCACGTTGAGATTCTCCGCCAGTCACCCTACCCAAGTTATATATATTTTTTTACAAAAAAAAGTTACCGTAGGCAGCTGTTTGGTAATACACCTTTCCCGTTACCCCTCCTCTTCCAGGTCTGCTGCCTCTTTGTGCGTCCGAGGGTGGAATGCCTTTTATGTTTCTGAAAAAAAAAAAAGCTTGTGTTAGCATATCGTACTGCTAGGGAGTAACAAATACTATTCACATACTTAACTGTTTATATTGTAAGGAGGGGGGGGGGAATGAAAGATACCTTATTTGTAGTTTTTAAAATTGTTTTGTATTTGGTTTGAGTTTCTTACACATATTTATGCTTCATCGCTTGAATTGTCAGATCATTATCATTTGTTACCACTGCCACGAATCAGATAAAAAAAAAGTTTGGTCTATAAATATATAATCTAACCTATATATCTTATCTTATTATTGTCTTATAAAGGCGTTACTTCAAATAAGAGGATTTAGGATTTACGTTTCGTAATTAGCTTGGTTTGAATTCTATTTCACTAGAGTGAATTCCCCTTAGTGTTTATTTTTATCACAACGCGTTGCATTCTAAATCGCCCTAAATGGCTAAACAAGGAAAGAATATGCAGAAGACTCTGAGAATACCGACATTCTAATTCACCTTAATTATACAACAGACATCGATACACTTCCTAATTTAAAGATGTGAATGTCGACCTTGCCTGTCCAAACATGCCGTTGAATTATTGCGTTTTTTCAATTATTGAAGTTGACACAGACACACTCGTAGTTTAATTATAAGTAATTATCTAGTGGCACTTTTTCTAGAGTAGCTTCCCTTTCCATTGTAGGTCCTGCGTGTTACGAATCTGACGTGTCGTGACGTATGGCGGTCCCGGAGTGACCATCATCGCTCATTAATTTAAAGTTGACCATATTGTCTGAGACCACTCCGCCGTCCCCACTCTACTCACATATCTGTCGACGAATCATGACGCGTGATTGGGAAATTCCTCGTACATAACACGCAAACTGCAGCCTCGCGTTTCTTGTTGTTGTCTCATGGGGAGTGGTATTGCGACCTGAAACCAGTTTTTAACCGCACCAGCGTTAAGGGTGCTTTCTTGTCTCGGGAAGTGTACATTTAGGTCTGCATACTTTATTTTTTTTTTGTATCCATGGTCAGTCGTATGGTAGACCGGGATCTGGAGAAGCTGATTTTCGATGTCTGCTTGTCTCCCATTAAATTGTAGTGGTATAATTAGAAGGTCCAGAGGAGTGGGGGTGTTTCACACTAAATCTTTATCACTCTGGTTAGCGGTATTTAAGCAATCAATGAAATAGAACTGTGGGAACAATATACGAACAACTTAAGGAAATGTAATGAAAGAAAAAAGACTTTAAGATGAATAGACTTTAAAAAATCGACGTCGCCGCATTGAACGATCTCTGTTGTCAACAATTGTAGTCAAATTGAATTTCCATTTGTTTGGACCATCAAAGATGATCTTATCTTAAATATATACATACTTACAGGCGAGGGTGGTTGGAAATAAGATTATATTTTACTGAACAAGTAGACCAAACATTATTATAAGGTTTATTGCTATGCTACGCGTATCAATACTTGCTAATTCTTATACAGTACCATACATCCAAAGGTTTAAAAGTTAGCGTCTATGAATGATAATCTCCAGACTGTAAACTTAAGTGCATTCATTGAAATGTGGATAAATGATGTTTGTTGAATCACAAGTGTGTGGATGCGGGATAGTGTGTTCACCAGAGCGTGTCCGGGGGATGTCTCTGTGCCGATGTGCCAAAATCTCAAACTCAGGCCCCATTTCGAACGAAATTCAGAAGCTGACTTAAGGGTTTACGTTTTGTTAACAAAGTTTATATTAACTCAAAACAACAACAACGTGAAACTATTTAAAAAATCAATTTCTCAATAGATTACTGGTCACTCATTATTTTAATTTATATCGAAAAGGGGAATAAGTCAAACAGTATTGAGAGATGTGGTTTTAAATGTGGAGTTTTTCCCATTTAGTTAAGCTTTATATTTTGCTTGTTTTTAACATGCACACACCCGTCTCACCATAAGTTAAAAAAAAAAGATTGTAGTCGCGTAACCTACACGTTCACGCAAACAACATGCTTTCCCGCCAAATGAAGTATTCACACACCAAACAATTTATACTTTTATCTTAAAAGAGCATCTTTATCTCAACATTTTGGACGCCACATCAATCATCTAATATTTATATTTGTATAAATAACTTTCAACGTGTAAAACAAGAACTTAGGCTTTAAAAAATTTAGAATTTCCCCCCGTGTAATGGTTGTGAATAGGGTTTGCTTTTTAAACGGCCCACGCATGGAGAAACCGTTTTTTTTTTCGTTGAACATAAGTATGAACATTTGTTTTTTTTAATTTAAAAGACTTACGTCATTGAATGGGTTCCATCGACTCCCCAGGCACCGCTTTCGAGTGTATTGTAGCAACACAAACTCACCTTATTTATGTTAGAAATAAACTAATACTCATTCTCTGGCACTGCCTGGGTCGAGCTTCATTAAAGGGAAAACACAGTTATTTGTAATCCCTTTAACATTGGTAAATCTTCTGGTCTGAGAGGCAACGAGAATCTTCTTCTGGGATGTTCAAGGCCTTGAGGGTATCTGTGAGGCCAGTTAACGAGAATCTTCTTCTGAGATGTTAAAGGCTTTGAGGGTATCTGTGAGGTCAGTTAACGAGAATCTTCTGGGATGTTCAAGGCCTTGAAGGTATCTGTGAGGTCAGTTAACGAGAATCTTCTTCTGAGATGTTAAAGGCCTTGAAGTTATCTGTGAGGTCAGTTAACGAGAATCTTCTTCTGGGATGTTCAAGGCCTTGAAGGTATCTGTGAGGCCAGTTAACGAGAATCTTCTTCTGGGATGTTCAAGGCCTTGAAGGTATCTGTGAGGTCAGTTAACGAGAATCTTCTGGGATGTTCAAGGCCTTGAAGGTATCTGTGAGGTCAGTTAACGAGAATCTTCTTCTGAGATGTTAAAGGCCTTGAAGGTATCTGTGAGGTCAGTTAACGAGAATCTTCTTCTGGGATGTTCAAGGCCTTGAAGGTATCTGTGAGGTCGGTTGTCATTATCTCCTCTGTCTATATGGGAAGCGTGGTCGAGAGACTAAGTGAGCTTGAACTTGTCTTGTCTTGGCTACCTAGAAGGGGGCTCGAGGTTCGACACCCGACTCGGGCAGAGTTGCGTTTACTGAGCGCCTAAAGGCAGCACGGAAAACCATCTCCTAGATACCCCCTCCCCTTCACTGGTCCACAAATGAGATTGGACCAAAGCGCTCTGAGCATGCTATAAGAATGAAAGTAGCGCTATATAAAAGCTATAATAATAATAATAACTCAGGGTATATTGTTATTTTTGATAACATCTATAGTCGCTTAATCCCTAAGCTTAGCTTGTCATACTAATATTTTACACGTTCAGGAGGTTCCTTCAAAATGGAATATTATCACATCCATACTTCGAAAGGCAGGGTTCGATCCCCGTCACCGTAGAGACGACAGTCCATAGCGCATGCCACATGTCCAGCAGATACGATGGCATCAACTTATAAAAAGGGGGATGCCTTATTTTTTTTTACGAACTCAAATACGAAACTAAAGAAAAGGGTAGGGTACTTGAGATAAAATATAAAACATAGATGAAAGAGGGGCCAGGACAGATCCTCTCTCTCACGTGACACTGACCTAGTGCTCCAATATCATGGCCACACTACGACTTCAAACTTCGTCTCATAATCTCAATTTGAAATTGATAATTTTGTTTCCCGATGTTTCTAATTTGAATAAAATGTTGACTACAACGTTCATCTTGCCTCGCCATCATTCACAAAGAGGATTGTTTCCGCTTGCTTATCCTTGTCGTTCGTATAGTGAGTAAATCCTTTAAACTAGTTCATTGTGCAGACGTGTTCATCTATACACATTGCCATATTGTGTTTTGTACGTTTGTTATTTAAGGTGATGGTTTTATCTTTCAAACTTGTGTGTGTGTGTGGCTGCCGCCTATAAATGTCACCTTAGTTTGAACGCGCCTTAACTATTCGATGTTACAAACCCTGGAATGTACCCAGTAAACCAAGCTGACCCATTTCATTTGAACACACACACAAACACACACAGTCCTATACAATGTCTTAAGTTAAATTTAACACGGCTAGATTTCTCAGGTGATTAGAGTTTGAGGGGAGGGGTGGTGCTTGGCTTGGGGTAGCTCAATTGATTCTTTAATTTCCCTTTCTGGCAAGTGCATCCGCTTTTTACTCTTTAGAAAACAGCCTACAGCCTCTTTTCCCTCCTCCAGGATGACACTTGTTGTATTCTTCAAGGATTTAGCCTTCACCTTGGCCATTGTTGGTCAACCGTCTGCGGCCAAAGAGCCCGGGCATCGGCGAACAATGGTAACTCTTGGCAATGGCTTAATTATGTTTACGTAAAAGTTTTGGTGACAACGGCTTGCCCCCCATCAAACAGGTCCTCGAGCGGAGAGTTCGTCTTAGTGGAAATGGTGTCGAGGCTTTTTTTTTTTTTTACATTTCTTCAAGATATTGCGTCATTGGAACTTGCGCCATTCTCCTGTTTGTAGCTTTAGATTTTCGCGCCATGTTTTATTGTTTCACGTTTTTCTTTAGATCTGAGTGCAGTGAACTATATTTTGCATTCAAGTTGTCCAAAAGTGAAAATCTTCAAAGTTTTCGGTTAGAGCATTGGTTCAAAGGCTGATTTTTTTGCAAAGAGTGTAAGAGTTGACCCCTCTTTGTTTGTTTGTTTTGTCTCCAATGTAGGCCTGCGACTAGAGCCTATTGATTGCTGGGTCAACAACACGACCCACCATCACGCCCTGGACTTGTTTGTAGATTACGGATGTCAACGCCCACATTTTGTGTGTCGCCATCACCTGCTGAACAACAGACCCACCCAACACTTTCTCACCCCCCCCCCCCCCAGGCCAGGGACACACGTGTATGTCTGGAGGGGCAATTAAGTAGGTTGTTTGCTGTGACATCGGTAATGTGACGTCATCCATTGTGACTGGCATTTGTGGGGTTCCAATTGTGTTGTGAAAGGGTAAAAAAAATTCCCTTCACCCCCCCCCCTTTTTTTAAAATAAAAATATAAATAATAATTTAGATTCCTTGATTTTATTTCGTTAAAACTCGCGAAATTATAGAAACACTTTAATTATAGAATTTCCAAACTAAATATCATAATAAGGGGAGACTTATCAGAAACATACTAGTCTGTTATGACAAAAAAAAAATCATATTAAATAAGAACACTAAATAATATTATGTGTATGACTAATATCAATTCAAACACAAAACAAAAATACTCTTTCCATTTAGTCTATTAAAAAAAAAAACACTCTCTTTTCATTCTTAATTTCATGATTATTTACCAATTATTTCTTATTCATCTGAAGTCTTTTCCAACGCCCCTTCAAAATATGCTTCTTGTGTAAGGCACGATTGTATACTACAATCTCCACATTCTTCCTTAAGCTGCCGAACCCAGTAGAAAATCCATAGCATCAATCCGACATACGCGCCAGTGAAGATAATAATTTATTAGGATGCTAGGTAACATCTGGTCGATGACTTTGTTAATAATGAAACAAGAGGTCACAAAAATGGCCACAGCGTGCTCAAATGTAGGTTTGCAGACGATGAGATTCCCGCTGAGCCCGCGTCCCGTCAAAGCTAACTCGAATGCATAAAGCAGGAAGCCGTAAGTCAGCGATTCTTATCCACTGTGTCGATTGTAATAAAACTTTCCAGCGCCGCCAAACACGGATACGAATTATGATACACGAGTGGGTCACATCCGGCCCGTGATGTATTCAATTCAGCTCCTCCAAGGCTCAGCCGACAGTGCATGATGAAGCCGCTGAGGTTCGGTTCTACTTTTCGCTTGACGATTTTTTTTTCCCGCAATAATGCGGCCCACGACAAAATTGTCCGAAATGTTAATTCCCCACTTTCCGAAATGGTTTGAGCACCACTGCTTTAGTAGATCTAGTAGTTTGTCACCAATTACGTTTGTCCATAGAGCCCGGGTGGTAGGAGTTGAGCTTAATACGAAGTGCCACAATACTAGACAGAAGGCGCGAAGATTGTCGTTGAAAAGTGTAGGACTAGAGTGTGAATTCAGTACGAATTGCTAAGTGCGGCGGCTCGCCATTGAAGTTTACAATTGCGTCATTGAAAAGGTGGTCTAATTCTACGTACACAAGTGCGCTATGGCAAAAATGGTTTTGAAACGTGTATTTTTGTAAATACTGTAATCGGAAGAGACCGTCCATGTTCGCTGTTAAGCTCCAGGGAACAGTATGCCTCTATTTATTTACTATTAGCAATAATTATCAGTTTTATCAATATACTAGCCGAATATGACCCGGATAGGATTACTCGATTTGTTAAAAATTGTATTACTTTAATAAAGATGAATTTGTTTTTTCTTTTAATTTATTTTAGGGCTCTCCGGCTGTGGGGTGGAAATGAAACTTATACTAGTCTCCGACATGATATGACACTTTTATACCTGGTTTTATTTTGATTGGTCCAACGGTTTTGATCTCAATCTTTAAAAATACAGATGTTACTTTAAAAAAAAAAAAAAGATGATCACATCCTACGCATCATGCATCTAATTCGATATGGCTATTTGCTAAAAGAGTTTTTGCTAAAACGTATGCTCAACACATATACATACGCACACCTTACTTTCAATTTTATATATTAGATATTTTCTTTTAGTTGTCATTTAAAAACAAACAAAAAAAATGTTACAGGTGTAAAATACAAACGTGACTCCCCTCCCGCCTTTCCTCTCCCTTTTCACGTATGTTACAAGCTAGATGCGTGTAAAGGCTTGCCGCGGTACAAGTGTGAATTGGCCACCGTGAATCTCCCTGCAATTTTTGCACCAAGCAAGTGGTCAACTGGCAAAGGGTGTCGAGTTGATCCTGTTTTAATGTCTTGTGTTTTTTTTTTTTTTTTTTTTCTTTTTAACATTTGATGAATTCGCTTCCAAATCTACGTCTGATCGGGTCATGTGGGCTCTATATTACTTACAGTGACTAAAAGTTCAATCATTTGCTATGTTAGTCGTGTTTAGATCTTATGAAGTAGATGTATTGGGCATTATCCTACCAAAACGGTCATTCAAATTGGTTTGGGGCAGAGTGTAGAGAAAATAGTAAAAATACTGAAGTTAATAGTCATCAAATTGCAATGTAAACCCTTCCCCCCCCCCCCCCCCCAAAAAAAAAACAACCTCAGATGTTCAAGGGAGATAAGAATTGTTGTGAAGGACATAAATGCTAAATAGTGGGTTATTTCCCTTAGTCTCACCGTGCAGTGCGGTTTTCAAGTATTCTTCTCGTCTGAGCGAAAAGAACCTTGACCTTCCTGAATGGAGTTTTCCCTATTCTGTCTGATCTAAATCTAGACTCTCTAGAATTAATAAACAGTCACCGAAGTTTGGCGGACGTAAAACATAATGGTTTCCAATTAAAATATATCCTAGGGCTTATTTTGTGGCCATTTTGTTTCGTTCTTTTTTTTATAATTTTTATTTAGATCTAGGTCATAGACATAAATAAATATAGACTGGCCGAAAGAAATAAACTTCATGTAACTTGAAAACATGTATATCTATTGTATTCGGATTTCCGAATTATGAAAAATTGCATGATCTTCATTCTTAGAGATTAAACAAAACTACACTGCCTCCTTATTTATAATATATATAGGTGTGTGGCTGAAATAGATATGAATACTTCAATTTTATACTGCTCATAAATGCTGTATAATAAAGTACACAAAATTGCAAGTCACAAATTTTCGTTTCATAAAACTCTTTAATCGGCCAGTCTATATTTATTAATGTCTATGATCTAGATTTTATTCCCAATTTTGAAGTTTTAGCCAAATCTGCTTGGTGATTAGCCATATTGTCTATTGCGGACGTTGGCAAGTGTATCCACTTGTTTTGTTTCAGACGCTTCGGACGTTCCTTCAGAAATAAAGTTGATTACGTCCTTGTCCTTTACGTCCTTCAGGACGTCAGAGAGTGGAAGCGAGGGTTCTAACTCAGGACCCATGTGACGAGTCCGAAGTGCATACCACACGACCAGGAAGCCATCCACTAATAATAACCCAAATCAATCTTAGGCTCCTTGCATATGATTCTTCTTCGTTTTCATTGTTAGGTTGGGGCTTTCAGATGACTAGACCAATATGAGATGAAATGAAGTGGTTTCCAAATCAGGGAGCTCTCCATATAGTTTATCTTATCTTATATAATACAGACGTTACCTACGCGTCATGATTTAGTCATGCATATTAACCAATGACCTAAATTCTGCTAAGTCACTGGTTTTCCTGGCTAGCTTAGGCAACCCATTCCATGCTCTAATAGCACTAGGGAAGGAGTATTTGTACAAATTTGTCCTTGCATATGGGACGAGGAATGTGCCTTTATCTTTGTGTCTTTGAGAGTATATTATTAAATTTTGTTTTTGTATTTGAAGATTATGGTTCAGTGTTTTATGTATAATTGCTACTTTACTTTTGAGTCTTCTGTCCTGAAGGCTTTCTAAATTTAGTGATTTTACTAAAGGTGTTACACTAGTCAATGTGAATATTCGTTTGTAAGAATCTCACTGCTCTATTTTGTGTCTGTTCCAGTTTCTTAATGTTATCTTGAGTTGAGGGGTCCCAAACGGAGGATGCATATTCTATTATTGGCCTAACCAAGGTTAAATAACATTTTAGTTTTATGTTCTTATTTGATTTATAGAAATTTCTTTTAATAAACCCTAAATGCTTTATTTGATTTTTTTAATAGTTTCATCAATATGTGGATTCCATGACAGTTTTTCATTTATTTTAACACCCAGGTATTTTGCGTTTGAGTTTTCTTTCACTTGGAGTGTTTTGAGGCCCGTGCTTTGTTCGGGCCTATTGGTAAAGAATGCAGTTTTGAATGACGTGGTCAGCATTCTCTGGCGACACTCCACATGGGCAGATTTCACTAGCGTATGATTCAAAATGCAACACCCTAAAGACCTTGCAGGTTTTACCATCTTGGTTTCAAATAAAGAAGCATAAACTTGCTTGTAGTCATGACAACCAACGCGTCAGTGAGACGGTGTCCAAGCTTGAGAAGTTTCGAATCTTTTTTTTTACGTTGAGTACAAATAGTGGACTCTAATGAGGGAATGTGTTTGTTGTTGAAAGCTGCGACTCAGAGACTTTGTTAACATTGTCTTATCCAGAGAAGGGGGGAAAGTAATCTGTTGTTTATATTGATACGTGATGATAAACGTCTGGTTAATTATCTCCCCATTTGATTTCCCACATCACTGATTAGCGAGTTAAGGGTGTGTGTGTGTGTGTTTGATAGAACACGTGTGTGAAATGAGTCAAATGTGTGTGCATACTGTGTTTCCTTAGCGTTGTCAGTGGGAGGGCGCTGGCCACGTTGGGGGCACTGTTTGGTCAGTTTCCGTGGCCATTGTTCGGAAGAGTTCAGTGGGCCACACTTATCGTAGGGCCTCTCAACTCCCCTCAGCGTTGCTGTGAGTTTGACTCCCAACTTTGAAAGCCTAATTATCTAGCATTGAATGGCAAAGCAATATCTCAGTACATGTATGTAAAATGCTGCTTTGCTATTAGATTTTCATTGTGGTGGGGGAAAAAAAACTTAAAATACCGGATATCTACATTTTTTGGCGTATCCGGTGTACTTATAAAGAAATCGTTGATTTTTTTTTTTCACTTTTTAGCAGTCAAATTGTCTAAGCTCTTCTGTTTTTTTTTTGTAGCTCTTTTTTCTTTTGTAATTTAGTTGGCAACACTTAAGTTCTGTGTAGTGTCCTTGACATTGTTAATTCTAAAAATTTCCAATTAGAGCAACATAATCACACTGACAAATCGGTTAATTAAAAGCAACAAAGTCGATTAGGTTCAAAACAATATTGGCAGTTCTAGCTGCTCGTTGCAGTGCTATTACTTTACATCCCAACTTTCACCACACCCTGACACTTTTAGCAGACCAGTCCCTAAATTTGCATGCTAACTTCAGTTCCTAAATTTTCATGCTAACTTCAGTTCCTAAACTTGCAGGCTAACTTCAGTCCCTAAATTTGCATGCTAACTTTAGTTCCTAAACTTGCAGGCTAACTTCAGTTCCTAAACTTGCAGGCTAACTTCAGTCTCTAAACTTGGAATTCAAATGTTAAAAAACCTTAAAGGAGAAATTCCAATTAGTTTTTAACTAAATGCAGTTTATCATGCCAGTTAGGACAAACTACACACTTGATCGACGCGATCTAGTCAAATTTGGACCAAGACATTGGCCCCACTCTATGATATTTTTAAAGCTTCAGATGACCAACAAGTGTCCACATGTTGGATTTAAATGGAACGGCTCAAGTCCATCCTCTCCCTATTGCCTGGCATGTGCTTAGAATGTTAAGACATTCCATGGTTCATGGTTTTAGCGTTTTCTTTTTTAATTATCAACTGCTGGGATTTCCTCGCACTACCCCTCCCTCTTTTTTTTTTTTTCATTGAATGTTTTTACTCTATTTGCCTTATCCCTCCCCCTCTCTCACACACACACTTGTTTAATGTCTTGTTTCTTCTCACCATCTGTGACTCTCTACATCTCTCACTCAGCATCTCCTCTTTCGGCTCCCACTGTCTCCCGCACTCTCCTCTCCGGGGACCACCTAGAGGGCTACGGCCAATTTGATTACATGGCTTAGAGTACTTCCTTGAGACTGGTCAGCCACCGTGACCAGACATGAAACGCTTCTTTCAGCTCTCCCATCCAACCCACCAGCACCCCTCCTGACTTTTACTGCCCTTGACTCCATCCAACACAAATATCTTAAGATCTGACCTATTTCTTTTTTAAATCAACGATGTTCCAGTCCAAATACTCCCCATTTTAATGATGGTATAAGGCTCTCAAAAAATAAATAAGAAAGCGCCTATGTTTAAAAAAAAAATCTATAATCTCTACAAGTAATATACAAATAAACATTTCTTAATCTTTATGCTAGGACGAATTCTTAAAAGTGCACTTTCTTCCGAATTTAGCAAATTTAGGCACCGGATATTTAGGGATATTTAAGCACCGGATAATTAGGCACTTTTTGACAAGGCGGAAAATTAGGCACCGGATAATTAGGCACTCTTTAATTAGCGACCTTAATTTTGAAAATAATTAAAAAATGTTAACGTATATTTTATCCTTATGCTATGGGCTATCGGTGACGTTATAATAAATAGCAACTAGAACGATTCTAGCTGAAGAAAAGCTGAGAAAATGGGAAAAAAAAATGACAATCATGAGAATGTGTGGGAAAATGACTCCTAAGTCATTATATAATATAGACATCATAGGATTCAGGGGAGGGGAGGTAGAGATGATTCTCCGCTCTTTGCTTCAGTCCATCACCAGCCCCTATAATGTTGACTGGTGATTTTGTTTTAAATTTTGATTATGCAATCTGTGAGCGCCACTTGGTTGCAGATATACGAACAGTAGTAGTCTGTATCAAAAGCTTTCGAACATTGAGACTTAGTAGTCACAGAAGCAGCTTTTAGACAGTGGCCTGCTGAAAGAGGCCACTGACACTGGACCACAAATCGACTTTGATGTAGCTATGGTAATATGGCATGCAAAAACATTGCAATGCAACGATTAATTTTTTTTTCCGACAATCCCACGATTTCTCCATTTCCGATATAAAATGAATGCTCCGAGGTCAGTGAATAAAATATATAGTATGGAAATTTGGACCGAATAGGCAGAAGTTCGTTTTGTAATGATAAACTATCCCGATGGTGTGTGTGTGTGTTTGTCTTACGTATGTTGCTTGTATGGTTACACAGTTTGTTGACTAGCGTGTCAGGTCGACTGACCAAAAGGGGTGTTGACAAATACAAAATTCCACCACAAAGTGTGTAGTCCATCTTTTTTTTACCCTGTGGGCTATCAGTCGTCTGCTTGACCCCCATCCCCCCTCCTAATCATGAAACTAGCCGCTTCTTCGTTCTCCAATGTTTCTGTTTTCAATTTAAAAAAAAACAACAAAACAAAAAAAACTAGGCCCTAACAGCGTACAAACACAAATATGGCAAGAGAACACCTTCCTAGTTGCTCACATAAAGATTAATAATCGTTAATCACCCGTTGGATTTTAAAAGTTTTACCTAGTTCCTCTGTCTGTCCCCATGTCCCTCTGTCTGTCAACCATCAAGCTTTTTCGGTTTAATTACGCCAATCCTCCCCCCCCCCCCCACACCACCTTTTGGCATTTCCACCCATAAATCAACCTTGACCAACATTTCCTATCAATTATCTCCAAAGAGGTATCGGTCCAGTCATCCAAAGGCGTATCCATTTAGAGCTATTGTTTTGCACGCAGCTTGGCCGCTCTATCGCCCACGGCAGTCACGCTGTCTGCACCCAGACCCAAGTTAAATGATTTTTTTTGGCGGGAAACGCTGGGCCGGTAACCCTGAGGGGGGTGAGCTTTGGCCACAGTTGACCAACGCTTGATTGCAGCATGGAGGCTGGAGACCCCACCCTTCTCTTCCTGCCATACTCTTTTCGTTTTTCTTCCCAGCCTACCCACCCCCTGTCGGAGGGTGTTAATCATTAGTTTCTGACCTTATTACGCACGAGTCTGGACTTGTTTATTCATCCTCCCACTCTCATGCCCCCCTTTCCTCTCCCCCACCCCTCGGTCATAAGCTGACCGGATGGAGTGATTGTTGGAGTGTGTATGGATGATGTGGTGGTATGTTGGTCAGCCGTGCTCGGTCGTCCATCCCAGTGTGTTAGACGATTTTGTCAGAGCCTGAGTTCGGCCACTGGCTTTACAAACCCTTATTAGATTCCACAAAACATACAACCGACAATTGATTGTTATCAGGATTAATTACGCATAGAATTATGGTGTAAGAAATTCCGCATAAATTCCACAAGTTACCCATCCGCACCTTGGGCAGTAGCATCTTTTATTTTTTTCTGTGAATGATAGATGTATAATGTGAACAAAATAACACTTGGATTACTATACTAGTGTGGTCAGTGTGGAGTATCTGTGAAGTCCAATGATGAAAAAGAGGTCTGAGGCCCACTCTCGCGTCACCTCTTGGCTAGCGGCAATGGAATCAGAGGTACATGTAGATCATATAGATGTTGTAGCCTAAATGTGTTTGCTCTGGCTTTGAGGCATCTCCTCGTGACCCCCCTCCCCCTCCCAAAGTTCACATGTTGAATGCTAAATGGCATGACATACTATTAAGGGAATCAATGTCATACCTTAATGCTTATGTTTATAAGAGAGAGGATAAATAAATACATACATAATATATTTTTAATCACAAGCACATGGATATAAAACATTCAAGAACAATGGGACCTATAATATAATCATTAAATGCCAAAATGAGCTTTGGGTTTGATTGAATATTATTGGTTCCATATTGTGTTGGGACTTTTTCTACCGGAAAGGTTTTTAAATTTAGTTACTTTTGGTCTTTATATTTTAGAGATGCAAAATGAGGCTAAAAGTGATCCCCCATGATGTCATTAGCTTTCCCATTTCATTATATTATGTTCCTATTTTATACTTGAAGACAGGGGAAAGCGCATAGCCTTGTAAGAAGATAGATCCAGATACATAGATACATTCTCTAATCCTTTATACGCCATTTATAAAAGAAAATAAGTATTCGCTTCGGATGAATTGTCTCCCCTGATCCCCTAGTATGTTGTTTAAGTTGTCTTTCTAGTTCATCACATTGGCGAAACACACTGACTTCTGGACCTCTCTAAATAGGACGCTCCTTGATTGCGTATTCAACGCGTCATAGATCTATATTCCCTACGCTGCCCTTACGGCGGGGGGTGGGACAGTGCATTCTTGACTCTTCCATATGGTATTCCCATGTTGTGCGGTCATCATTGTACCCCACCCCTTCTCTCCGCTGGCGACCGGACACTCGTCCTGACCCTTGCGTTTTGTTTAAAGTGTTTTTATGTTTACAATTGCAAGGATTACGCCAGGTAGATGTCCGCGCGCATTTTTTTGGCTCTGCAAGTAAGTTTGGATAGATCCAGCCGAGTCCTGTCATTTCATTGTCGAACTGTGTGTGTAGCAACATCGTGATAGCTCCCGAAGTGGATATCGAGTAGGTGCCGTGGTGTTCGGATAGAAGTCTATGCCAAGTGGATATCGAGTAGGTGCCGTGGTGTTCGGATAGAAGGACTTTCAGATGGAGTACCCCGAGTGCGACATGTACTTGGATGGTGGCTATGCTGTAGAACACCTGCAACACGAGCAAACTGTTACTTGCAGTGAGGATTTCTTAACGCCAGAGGTCGCTTCCTTTGTGGAGGTTGAGACTCAGCTGATGGATGATCAGGATGCCACGGTGAGTTTTTGAGGCTACTCCCCAGAACAATTTTTCACTGATGGCGGATTGGATGTTTTATTCATTTCCCCTCCCCTCACACCACAGCTTTAATAGGCCTACACTAGTGTTTGAAAGACATCAGCCCAAGTCTTCTGCTAAGTGATAATTACATTTGCGTGTATATAACTTGTTTAGTAATGTATTTTCTCTTCTTGCGTAATTTTTTCCTTTTCTCTTATACCTTTGTTTTTATTTCGCTCATTTCCTGTCTTCCCTTTGATTGGCCTAAAGTATATTTTGCGATGACGCAATCGAATTTTGGTGGCTTTTACAGCATTTAAATTTAGCAGCGCCCGATCACGTGTCATCATTGCAGTGTCCGAAAAGTCGGAAGTGCTTCGGGCTATGTCGTAAAACATTTAGCAAAATCCACGTAACTTTTATGGCAGCTCTCTGCCCCCCCCCCTTTCCTTATTGTGAGCTGACGTGCCATGTTGAAAAAGGGAGGGGGGGGGTGTCGACGATGACCACCTGTAGAGTAGTATTCGCACGTAGCCTAATTTATTCAGCAGACGATGGAGGAATGCTTGGTTGAACTGATTCATTTATTTGAATCTCGCGTTTTCTTCGATACCAGTGTTTCAGTTCGACCTTTTTTTATTCGTGAAAAGTTAACTTAAAAACAAGCAAGATACCTCCTTGTGTTAAGTAATAGTATTGCGATTTAATGACCATAACCTGACTGTTTTGGGGGATGAACTCCTTCTGTTCGTCTCTGGAGTCTCTTCATATGGAAGTAAGGATATAGATATAAAAATCTACATTTCTAAGTGTTATAAAGTTTCTTTGAAGTGTTTAGAAACCGAAATGTCAATAAATATCGCTACGGACATCGTTACCACAATGCCATGTGTTGTGAGAGGTCCTAGATATAGAGATTCACTATTTTTTTGTGTTATTTCAAAACTACGTGTCAAGTGTGCTGCTTAATAGAATACACCCACACAAGACCATTGTTCATTTATCGCGTTTTATGGTATCAATATTTAGATATATACTTCAGTGATCATGGAATCAACTCACCATCGGTGTTGATAAAGGGGAAAGATACGAATATGATAGTATATCTATTTCAATTATATGACGCAATATTTTGATTGGAAGCCTTGAATGAAGATTGTCGCCTGCTTCCCTTTAATGGCTTAATAATCTCTTACGCAACTTGCTAAACAAGGTTCAGTAGAAGTTGAGGAACAAAGGCCTAAATTATCTGCTCCTAACAATAATGGCCGACACACTAAACAGAGGGGTGACAATGTTGTTGATATCCAGTCCAGACTCTAGCCCAACTGATGGCCAAGACTATTGTTGCCGATATTGCCAGATAGGTCACTGTGAAAACAAAGAGAAGCATTTGTTTAAGGCATGGTCTATTAAAATAAATCGTTCTTGGACCAGATGTGATCTAGATCTAGAAGTCATTCCCATATTATTTATATAATCTCATTACTGTGTTGATAGTGATGATAGTTTATATTTAGTTAATCTATTATCTTGTAATAGTGATTTAAACAAAGCTTATATAGGAAAGTGCGAAGTTCGAGCAGCCCCGATTTGTCAGGAGGTTCGAACAGTTCACTTTTTATTGCTATAACTTTTTTATTTGAATGTTTACCAAATTATTACTATATTGCTACTGCGTATGCACCTTTTTTCTTTACTTCTGACACATACTATTTTCTTTTCCTTGTAAAGGCTAAGTTCATGGTGAGGTCAAACTCAGGAGGTGTGGAGTTATTCTTTTTTACTACCCGGTAGTGAAGGAAATGGGCAATGGGCTTAAGGGTATTTTTAAGTCTGATTGCTCATCAGCTTAAAGAGACTATTTGAAGTTGTGGAGGGTGGGAAATGGTGCAATGGATGGTGTTCTTGCGCTGGAGTAAAAAGAAAATGACTTTGTAGTAAAAATAAAATATTAAAACATGTTTTAGATATATTTCCTTTGATCTGTTCGAACCTTCCACCAACCCGATCGAGGTTACTAACTGGGGAAAAATACGCTCGAGGAAAAGTACGCTTGGCGATACTTACCCTACACCTCTTTGACTTCGTATTTAATTTTAACTAAGCCTAGTGATACATTAAATCCAATCTATTTTCATAGAAAAAAAGGACGAGGAATTCAGAGATACTATCAGTTTTTTCATAGGTCAGACCGTTACGGTGCTATAAAAATCCAAACTTGAAAATTGCTGCCAGCGGGCTTAATGCGCTCGAACTTCGCACTTTACTCTAGATCTAATATATCAACTCACTCTGTCTAGTAAAAAAGTGTGTACTTATTATTTCTGTAACACTTAATCAAGATCAAGCTGAAATTTTGCACAATTATTTTATACCTGGCAACACAAGAATCAATAAAAAAAAATTAATCAATTAGTTAATTAACTATTGGTAATTATTTTGTTTGGTATCTCGAACAAGGAAAGAAATTGTACTTGGCTGAAGTGGAAGTCTAGGCTGAATTAGTCCCCTTTATAGTAAGCTTCTCTAAATTGAAACAAACAATATATAACCATACAATCTTCTCTAGTCTTAAGTGCAGAGTGGCTAGCATGTCAGCCCAAGTTCAAATTAAACTCATTTTTTGTAAAATGCTATTATAATTATGGTAAAGTCCACGCATATATCCCTATCTTTTTCCCCGCCACATCCCCATGTTCCCTACTGGTCCAGATAAGTGCTATGATCATAGCGTATTGAGAAAGTTAAAAGCATGAAATAGCACTAAACAAATTCAATTGAAAAATATTTTTCTAATCACACAGATTTATTGTTGTTCTAAATCTATTACATATTTAATTACATGGCTGATCCAAACTAATTGATAAAAATTACACTTTGTATAAGCTTTTTTTTTTTTTTTTTTTTTTTTTACAGTTTTTCTTGTTAAGAAATAATTAACATGTTTTGGAGTAAATAACCTTGATTGAATAGTAAACCTATTACTTTTTAATTTGATTGTAAAATATAGTAAGTAATGTAAAAAAAACAACTAAAAGTACCCTTTTACGACTTTGTGATCTCTGGGAGGAGATATGTAAAACAGCTTCTGTGGCTGCTGTTAACAAAGATGTCATGTGACCAGCACCTTTACTTCCCCAATGCATGACATGCATCCATTAGATTTACCGTTCTGCCAGCAAAACCAATTTTTAATACTAAATTGTTTTAAATCTGTTAATGGTTTATACATTTTGACATTAACATAAGGTGTTTTTTTGCTACATCCCTTTCAAGCTCTTTGAACAAAAGACAAGGCCTTACATTGTATTTATTTATTTTTTCTTCCAGAATTGGGTATCTTCTGGACTAGAGCCCCCGTCAGGCTCTTCCTCTACAGAAGATGAAGTTGACGGCTACATAGAAAACCCAAGCCAAGGAACAAACAACAGTTTCGAAGAGTTCCGCTCCCTGAAGTTTCAGGTGCGGTTTCGCAACCTATTCACAACAGCACCCAATGCTTTAAGATGTCCATTACCCTGCTTCAAGTAAGCTTTTATTTAAATCATACTTTTTTTTTTTAATTACAATTTTTGTCATAAGTTTTATTTACCAACATAAAGTGCTCCTATTTTAATACACAATGTGTAAAACTTTATAGTTAGTTTTCATGCTTGCGTAATCTTTTGCTTGACAGTTGGGCAGATTCCAATGAGGTGTGGACAAACATGTTAAAGAAAGAATTGACGTTTCAGAAAGACTGTGGCCTGTTTGAAAATCATCCAGAATTACAGCCACGTATGAGGTCTATACTGCTTGACTGGTTATCAGAGGTATGCCTGTGTTTTTATAGTTTTTATACACAACTTGACACTAGGAGCAACTAAATTTAAGCTTAAGACTGTAGCAGGGGATGGGGGAGTACTACTGCAAATGGTCTAAATAAAGTTTCCCACACTGCTTGGCTGCTCAGGTCATTCAATGCTCATCTTTCTTCTTGTATTTTGTCCTTCTGCTTCTGCAAAGACTTGATGTGTCAGTGTTAACAATTCTGAAAACCTTGCATTTTAATGTTCTTTTTAAGAGGTGTGCACATCTCCGCGAAAGCAGTATTATACTAATAACCTTTTTTTTTCATAATTATCCTCCAAGGTCTACATGGGCAAGCATTCAAAAAATTTGCAAAAAAAGTATTTTCTATCCAAGAAAGTACAAACTAATGGCACTAAGCACCCTCCCCAATGATCACAAACAAGCTTGGACCATTGTGCACTTAGCTATGTTAGAGCAAGCAAAATGTGTTACTCAAAAGCGATATAGACAAATGCTTAGACCGTGGGAGGGAGTGAACCAAAGTGTTTTTTTTTTTTTTTTTAATACAAATATTGTCTCATGGGTGTTAAGAGAAATAGAATTGTCTTATAAATTTTCATCCTTGACCTTGTCATCAATTAGTGAATTGTCAAGCAAGTCTTTCTTCGCCTTCGCCTATCCCTAAGTCTGTTGGACCATTGGGGGCCCTACACAAGATCTGTTGACCATCTTTCTCCATTCCTCTCTTGTCTTTTGCCTTTAATAGAAACAGTTTCAATGAAAGTCTTTCTTGCTGCACTCAATTTGATAACTAACATTCTCTATGCACTTGTTTAGTCAGGTTTTTTAAACTAAAGACTCATCTTTTAGGTGCCAAACATTGTTTTTGTTTTTCTGCTTAGGTGTGTGAGGTATACAGGTTACACAAAGAGACCTTTGCCCTGGCTATAGACTTTATTGATCGTTACCTGAGTGTTACCAAAAACATTCCTAAGACACAGCTTCAGTTGATTGGCATCTCTGCACTTTTTGTGGCTGCTAAACTGGAGGTAGGCACTTATTGTTGTTGTGACTTAGTTTAGAATGTTTAGCCGTGATCTTGCTAATATCTTCCTGTTATATATTAAGTTATTTTTGTCAAATCTATTGTCGAATTCTAGAGAAGATGTACATTCTTGTAGATTGTTTTATGTAACCTCAGTACATTATAGCTTTACAAGTTTTTTCTTCTGATCAACCAATCTCTTCTGATGCTCCTTGAATTTTTTTTTTACTATGTTGTTAAAACCTTTTTTTTTCTGTAGGAAATCTACCCCCCAAAGCTTACAGAGTTTGCTTATGTCACAGACTCAGCTTGCTCTGAATCAGAAATCATCAGACAAGAGATGATTCTAGTTAAGGTGAGACTTGTTTAAATATGCATGCAACAATTGCACAATTTCATCAGAATAAACCAGTTTGTCTTAAAGATTGCAGGATGTGTCATGTATGTTACAACACATTAGCAAAAGTAAAAGGTCCTGAGCATAACTTAGAATCCACCACTAGAATATTTGTAAAACTCTAGAAGTTAAATACAGACAATTGTATTGTGATAGTCCCAGTGAACGTAAACCCAAACCTTGATTAAATTAAACTGAATTGAATTTGTTATATTTTGACACATACTTTACAACATAAAACCACTTCATTTTAAAAGACCATGAAAGTGATACGAGTCAGTTATTACAGAATAACGGTACAATGTTTTTCAGCAAGTGAAATGATAGTAGAATGCTAAGAAAAATTTTTTTTTCTTTTACACCAGGCTTTGAAATGGAATCTTTCCCCCATGACTACTAATGCCTGGCTGGGCGTCTACCTCCAGGTTGCCAACATAGATCACATCCAAGACCAGGAGTTAGGCTTTGTATTTCCTCAGTATTCTACACATGCTTTCATACAGATATCTAGAGTAAGTCCAACCCATCTGCTGTCTCCTGAAATTTTCTGTATATAAAAAAAAAAGTGGGGGTTTGGAGTCTAAAATTAATGTTAATAAGAAATTTTAAAACTTTATTTTATCAAAGACTCAGATTGGATTGGCACCAAGTGACCAGTCTGTTATCTTGTTTCTGGCTACCTTATGTGATATTCATTAGCTATAAAATGCAGTTAAATAGTTTCTAAAGATACCAATTTTAATTCTTGCTTACAAATTTTTTTTTTTATAGCTCTGTGATCTCAGTCTGATGGATGTCGGATCATTAAACTTTCGCTACAGCGTCATTGCAGCCTCAGCTCTCTATCACCACACAAATGAAGAACTGGTCATGGAAGTTACAGGTAAACTTCTGTCATTGCCTATAGGTGTCAAAATAAATTAAACTGCCATCATGTTCAGGTCTATTTTTTTTTTTTTTAAATCTCTATTGATCCAAATGATCAAGAGTGAGACTTCTATTTGGTTCTATCAAACACTGAGTATATGAAGCATAAAAGTATTTCCAGTGATGTTTTAATACAATAGTACCAGTTAAAGGATTTAAATCTTTTAAGTGTCATTGTTGCAATTCATGTTTTTTTTTTCTTAGGCTACAACTGGGCAGATCTGTATCCTTGTATTAAGTGGATGGCTCCTTTTGCTAGAGCAATACTAGAAGTTGGACAGTCTCCCATCAAGTTTTTTCAGAATATCAACGCAGAGGATTGCCACAATATACAGACACACAATGTTGACATGGCACTGGTGGTAAGTTGTTTTTTTTTTTATTGGACATTTTTATTGACCATTCATCATCATCAAACTCCATTTGAATGAGGGCTTGAGAGGCTCAAATCCTCTCTTGCAAAAGCCCTGTACAGAAACCCTGCTGCCTGGGGCAGTCAAAAAGAATATGAGACGTTCCCAGCAGCGGTGGCACTGTGAATCAAAATTTGGCCATAGCCGTGAGAAGTATGAGCCAGCAGGACAGTGGCTCATATTTTATTGACCATTGAGGTCTTGAATTAAACAGTCTTGTGACTGACCAGTGAGTAAATTGTGCTGTGAATGATTTGTGAGTCATTTAACTGTCAAAGTGTGACAAAACTAACTCATTTGTTACAATACCTATTTTTAAATTTTATTTATAAGGTCTATTTAAACAAAAATCTAGCTTATTTGTCAAAACTAAATTGCTGCAATGTCAACCGAGTGTTTTGTTACCTCATTTTGAGAAGTTAACAAAACATAGTAATCATAATTTATTTAACTAATAGGATTTTTAAAAAAATATTGCTCCGTCGTTAAGTTCAAACCAAGCAGATAAATGTTTATTTAAACTTAAGTCTTCAATGTCGTCTTCTAGGATCGTGCTGCTGTTCACCAAGCAGCTTATAAAGAGAAAGAAAAAGAATCGCCAACTTCTCTTGATCTCTCTGCTCAGCTGGTTGGCCTCCTAACACCACCAGCCAACAAAACCAGGCCCACAGAAGAATTCACAGACGAGGAACCTGTAAGCAGTTAACACTGATTTAAACTGATCACCAATTTAAAAGTCTTTCTGACATGGACTGAATCAACAAAGAAATTCTCATGTGGGATGTATGGATATGTGTGTATATTCTGACTTTGGATTATATGTGTGGGTATGTAATTATGACTTTACTGACCTTTTTTTTTTCTACATAAATTTTGTGACTGAAATGATTTGGGACCAATGTTTTTTAGAAATAAAACAAGATAATAAATGTTCCAAGATGATGTATTATAATTTGTTAATGACTTAGTATTAGCTGACCAACATTGCCATGCCTTTGTGTTTTGTTGAAGTGTTTGAAATGAAATGTATTCTAAGGCTTAAGTTGAGGGACCAATTATTGAGGCTAGCTAATTTGTGTGTGTACTTAGAATATAATCCAAACCCTTTTTTTTTTTTTTTTTTTTTTGTAACTTGGGTTTAAGTCACTGACCATAATAATTAGTCACTTCTTGCATCTTAAATCAGTGTAAAATCGTTTCATTTTATTAGTTAGACAAGTGTTGTTTTTTTTTTCATCTGCCTTTACATAATTTTAGTGCTCAAGTATCCATTTTTGAAAAATTGATTTCCATCTAAAATCACTTTAAGAAGGTTATGAGAATTTCTGAAAGTTATAATGAAATAGGAAAACGAAATAAATTTGGACATTGGTTTGAAAAAATTTAATGAATGTATAAGATTAAATGTATTTTTATGGTTGTTTTATTAAAATATGATTGTGTTTTAATGTAATGCAGGAATATTTGTCAGTGCAGTTAACAAGTGTTGTATGTGCTTTACTGAGTTTATACCAAGGAGTTGGTACTGAAACTATACCAGTACATAGTGTACATATAAATTTATTTTCAATGAAATTCTGAGAAATTTATGTAAGAACACCACTTTCCCCCCTCCCCAAGTGATCTGACTGTCGTAACTCAAATGTGAACATTTGCATAGTGATAATTTTTTTTGTTGCTGGACTCTGCTCAGCTGTTGAAATTAAGAAAAAAAAAAATGGTATTAAGCCTAGCTCCTCTCTGCATGGTGCTTTATTGGCTTTCTTTAATAGTAATAGCCTCGGCTGACTTGGTGTTCACAATTTTTTTTTAAATTATAGGGATATCATGATATGCTGTATGACAAATCTTTTTATTTTCTACCCATGTGCCTTATTAGTGACTTGAAGTTTACAATTTTATTTAATTGCTGCCTTATTTTCTCACACCATGCTTCGTTCTTGATATAGTTAATTTTTTTTCTGTAATGTGATGTCTGAAAGAGCTTGTTTGTATAGATAACTATTTCAATAGTGGGTTAACTGTTTTCTGAACACTCAGTATTACTTCCAAACCCAGCAGTGAATTAAAATTAAAACAAACATTGCAACATTTTTTTTTTAATTGCTGCGAAATATTTTAAAATTTAAATGCTGAGTTATTTTTTTTTTTTATCACTGAATGTCATTTTCAAACAGCTTTTATAAATACATTGTTGCAATCGGGTGTTTTGTAAATCTCATTTCGTCATATTGTGATTTTAAACAAATTTTAGTGATCTTTATGTCAAGTCTTTTTTTTTTCTGTACCACAGTTTCTGGTTTTTCAGGGGGTAAAGCTGTTTACCATTTTCAAACCCAGATCTGGCACGACTTATTTAAGATGGTTCAAATGTTCACATTCTTTATACCTCATTCTTACCAAGAGTTCATTATCTGCATCCAAATTTTTAGTTCTGTTGACTTCATATTTCATACTAGTATGGGCATTACACATACAGCTCTCAGACCACCATGTAACTCCTCTAATGGAATTAAATTTTTTTTATTTCAGATGTATTTGCTTAAAACTTTGAATTACTTTTTTTAAGTATGGAAATATTTGTTAAAACTAATTGTTGAAATTTGTAAAAGTTACTATAGGTTAAAATTTATCTTAAAAAAATGTTAGATTCTTCTGTTTGCTAATTAGAACATTGTTGTCAATGTATTGTGATTTGTAAATGCTTTGTGGGTTGATCCTTACCTTCAAGGGCATTGTAAAATCAATCTTATCTTGTATTGTAATGGCATTTCTTGGCATTTAAACAGCATTTTGATGAATGGCTACACTTGAACTATAGATTCTATGTTATTAAGGCTGTCTAGGAACTCAAGTAAAAGTTGTGTGGCAGTGGCTTAAAAATGTTAAAATGTATGTCTGAATGTTTCCTGCATTCTGAATAAATACAAAAATTTAAACAGTAAAAAAAAATCTCATTAAAAAATTTTAGCTTCTGTGCGTCTTTTATGTTTATAAGAAATATGGGTCTGTATTCATTGTATGATGAACCTTTGCTGCTGATAAAATAATTCTGGAATGAATTGTTATCTGACCTAGATAGTATATATAGATATTTATCACTTGTTTGTCAACTTGTACAATGCATATTATGTATTTTCTTGAATGAAATATTTATTTGCTTTTAGAATTTCAGCTACTTTTTTTTTTTTAATGTAAGAGCTTTCTTTTTTAAAGGGTGAACTTGAGATCAGAGAATTATCTAATTCTATATATATGTGCTTATGCCTGATAAGTTGGGAGTGCTTACCATTGTCATTTAATTTATTGCTGACTTCCATGCCCTTTTTTTTTCAGCATTGAAATATTTTACGTATCCATGGTCATAATCATGAAATATTGTCATTGATGTTGAAGAATCACACGAAGACTTAATGTATAAGAGCGTGCTTGTGAATTATTTATTGAGTTGAGAAATATGGGACCCTCCCTCGCCAACCTCTAGCCTGCCTGACGTGGGGATCATGTGCTTGTGTGACAGGTGAAGCGGGATGTGCAATCAACATTGATAGTCTTGATATTACAGCATCAAAAAAAAATACCCTGGATAATTTGTAAACGGGGAGATTTTTTTGCATCGATGCTGAATAGGCAAATAAAAACTTTGTTAGATAAGCATCTTAATTTTGTTACAGGATTAATCCTTTTAGAGGCATTTTATACATACATTCTCATAATAACTGAACTATATATACTTTTTTGTTTGTTAACAGGCATGTAGATTTTATAACAAATTTAGTTCTATGATCTGTATTCAACAGCAACTATTGCAATTAATCTATGCCACCATATTGTGAGTCAGATATTTGTGTTCAAAATTGACCAGATTGTAGGCCACTTAAATCTCAATTTTTTTTATATATATATATTTTTTTGTAATTGCCGTTTTTCTTTTTGGTGAAACCAAGTTCATTTAATAATAAATTCTTTTTTCAACGCAAACAATCCTGGTGGTAAGACTACGATGTACATTCATGTCCTAGTGTAATTACATTTGTTGTATATGAAAAAATATTAAATAAATTAGAAATGAAGTTATTTTTTGTTTTGTAATTTTTTTCCACATCACTTTTTGAAATAAATATTTGTATACATTTCTTCCATATGTTTTATCTTGTCATAGCTAGTAAATAAAATTTGAAGTTTTTTGTGTGTGTCCATGATGCCACTTAGCCTATTCGTTGTCACGGTTACTTTAAAAAAATATGTTAAATATTGTCAGCAGAAATGTTGTGGTGTTTTTCATTCAGAAATCAAAGATGTTTCCTTCAGTTGAAGAGTTCCTCCTCGGCTCTGTATGTTGTCTTCATTCCATTGCAATATGTATGAAGCAGAAATAAAAAGTTTATTTATTTCCACAATTTATGTTCATGCTTTTTTATATTTTTCTTTTTAAAGAAGAGCTATTGGTGCTGGCTGCCTAATTATTGTATTCTTTAAAAATCCATTTTATACAAGCACTATATGTGAACACTTAATTTGAGATGATCTATGTATTAGATCTAGATTTTTTTAGCCACCCAAAAGACAGGGTTTTGAATCTATTGAATAAATTTACAGGCTACACTCGCCAATACCCCGAATTATAAACATTTGATTGAATTGATCTCTCTGCTTTCTGGCCAACAGTAACTAGCGTAACTATTATATATATATATATATTTATATAGCTAGATTATAGAACAAGTTTAGTTGATCTAGTTATGATGTATTACAATTTAATATCTAGGATCTATTGTTTCAGTTGAAAAGTAGTTTTAGATCTGGACTTTCAGCATATTCATTAATCATGTTAATTTTATATTGTCCAAATTGTAATGTACTAGATATGGTGTCATCCATGATAATGAAGGTAATATTTATTAGTATAGTAACAGCTGATCCCTCTATTTTAATGGACCTCATTCACCAAATAAGAACAGTCACATGATAATATTGATAAAACAACGGGAAAAAAAACTGTCACGTGATAACCATTTTTGATTAAAATTATATTGTAATTTGTATAGAAGAGAGAATCACGTGGCTAAATGTTGTTTGTTTACGATTGGTGAATGAGGTCCATTAGATTTATAAATCCTAGATCCAGCCCAGAAAATAAACAAGAAAAAAACACAAATTAACCATAGGTTTGTAGCATAAAAATGTTTTTTTTTTTATAGCAGTTATATAATGCATCAATCATACTGGCCTATATAACTTTAATACTAGTGAATAAACAAATGAGTATGCTTTTCAAATATTTATAAAGCTTACAAAATGTATTTTAAAACAGTTGAATTACCAACATAATTATCATTTGTAATTGACGGTTTAATAAAACTACCCCAGTGTTTCTCAAACCTTTTCATGTGACGCTCTCCCCTAGAAACCCCCCCCCCCCCCCCCCCAACAAACTTAAGAAGCACTCCATTGACAATTATAAGGGGTCTGGGAAAACTTTGCAAGATGCCCTTAAGACGGAATGATGTCAAGCGTTTTTTGTACATTCCTAGCTTCAGAAATTCATTTTTCTGTCGTCCAGAGCACCTCAATGAAGAATATGATTAACAAGAGAATTGAAATGGGACTGAGACTATTTATATAACACAAAATAAAGTTTACAAAATTAAACATTAGTTAAATTTAAGGAGGTCAAATCAACGATGGGCTTAATTAGTTAAAGAAAGTTAATAAAGCATCGTCGTATGCTCTTCTATTTTCTAAGAATGACAACTCAATAGCGGAAGAATCTATTAATATATATATATATATATATTTGTACAATACGAGTTATTCCTCTTTCGCTGAGACAATCTACAGATTTTTTTTAAAAATATTATAACGGGTATGTTACAAATATAAAAGAACTGTTATTATTTTGTTCCGTGTCCTAATTTATTTCATTTTCATCATGATAGTGTAGCCCTGCTATTCACACAAAAGTTTATTGCAGAACTGAGCTTCCATAGGGCCTACTTGTTATTGTTTTGCTGCTTCAACATGTTTTTAATGAAGCATAAAGCTGCTGTGAGTTGGCCTATGGCCTCGCAAATGGCTGTATTACCTATTACATGGCATGACACAAAAAAAAATTGAATTAAAGTGCATTGCTGTGAATATTGGGGATTGACACAGTAAACTAAACAATGCCTATGACGCTACGTAAAACATCACTGCCATCTACTAAATAAAAATAATAATTAAAAAAAAGCTACAACAGAGAAGAGAAAATTTGATTATGAAATGTTTAAAATTGAAAAAAAAAAGCGATACTATTAAAAAAGGGATAGCTTATCAGCACTTCCTTTATTCTGTACATCGGATACCCCCCCCCCCCCCCAAAAAAAAAAGCCTAGCTGACAATGTCTAACAGATAGATCTAGATTTACTTGTTTGAAATGTACATAACTCTTTTATAATAACTATATAATATATATATATATATATATATATATATATATATATATATATATATATATATATATATATATATATATATATATATACATAACTTTCAGTCTTCTATCCTTGCATACACACATTTGAAAAGTCAATATCAAGGCATTGAAAAGCCCATAATACAGATGCACGCTTAACCTTTTTCTTCAGTTCTGCGAGTGGCCTACCTTCCCCCACCCCCCGAAACATTTAAAAAATGTCACCGCCAGATCTGTGGGAGGGACCAACATACACCCCACTGGTATCTTCATTTCGAAGTCCTTTCTCCTCCAGATTCTGGAAGTTTCTGCCCTCCATACTGATGTAGCTTGTGTCTTCAGGAGTATACTCAGGACTCCGAGAGCCGAACGTGCTTTGGTTCCACAACATGGCGCCTGGCAACATCCCGGGTGTAGGTGACGTTGGACTGAAAGGAAAAGGCAAAAATACGAACGGGAACTGCGTTTGTGGGGAGGCGATTGGGAAAGAACTGCTGCTTGGTGGCACGGATTCTCTCCCATGGATAAATGGTGAACTTGGCAAAGGTGACGTTGGTGAGTCTAGAAACATCTGCTGGAAAGTAAGGTCAAGATTCGGAGACAGTGTGGGCGTAGTTGGAGGTGTGGGTGGTGACTCCTTTATCCCAGAAACCATCGGATGAGACAGGAAGTTTTCATCGTCTACAAAAAAACTGATCAAAGGATCGGAAGCGTTGTACTGAAGAGGTTTGGGTACAATTTTTGACGCGCATGCGCCATCGTCATCTTGGCTTCCAGAATCCGTCACGGCTGTAGCCGAACAATTTTGCGACGTTTGTTTTTTAATGTCCGTCAGCGATATATCGCAAGCGGCATAGAAAGAAGAGGACACTGGTGTTATATCTGAAGATCTCCTCCTTTTGGTCAGATTGGTGCTCACTTCCGGAATGCTACTGTACAAGTCATTCAAACTGGAGTGAGTGCTGCCTAGAATGTTCTCCTTGCTGGGGCCCCTTTTTTTCGGCTCCTGGAACTCCACGATGCCTTGGCAAACAACGCAAAGCCCACTGTCAGATACAAAGGGAAGTCTCTCGGCCCCAATGTCACTGCACATGCACATTTTTATATCCGACTTCTGAGAAACGTCTTCGTCGGAATGCCGAACGGACTTTTCCGAGCGTTTAAAAAACGGACGCTTCTTTTTCGTGTTCATTCTGGCAGAGCTGTTAAGTTTGTTGTGCACAAAGTTCTTGGCGCTTGGCCTAGCAGGCAATGCTGGAGGAGAGTCGCTTTGCTTGCTGAGTTTAAGCCTTTGGACTGAAGCCCGAAGCTCGTCCAGTTCCTCGTAATCGTTCTCAAAGTCCGACTCGGAGTGTTTCAGGTTCACCTGAAGATCACCGGTGCTGCTGGATCTTTTCTTGGGGGTGTCTTCTTTTGGCATGGAAGAAGCTTTGGTTTTGATTTCTTGGTAGTGTGGGACGGATCGTTTGTCGTCTTTCATCAATGGAAGTGTCATAGTCCGGATAGATGCAGTGCTGTTAAGCTTCAGGTCTGACGTTGTCGATTCGTAATGAGTTTGTTCGTCTGATTTCCTCGAGGTTAAGTTAATGTCTTCTGATAAATGATGTGAATTTTCGGAGTTCAGGTATTTGGATGCGATCTGAAGATTTGTTTCGGAATAGGCTGAGAACAGGACGCTGGAGTTCGCCTGGGCTAATGATGGGACCGCTTTTATGACACTGTATCCAGTGTCTTTGCTGGGAGTCTGAGAGGCAGCTGTGTTGTCTTCGTCTTTGTCTACTTCCAGCTGATCTGCCAGATCCGTGGTCAGCTGCTCATCGCTTTCCACCAAAGCCTCAAGCTCAGAGCTGGTTCTCCCAACAGTCATCCCTTGCTCCGCGTTGACTCTACTGCTAGACTGCCGCCCAATACTGGATGAGTAAATTTCTTGTTTGATTGCAGACGGCGAGACGGACATTGTTGGAGACGTCCCAGTCAGGGAATTGGAGCTGTCCGACTCTGACCGATCACGTGACGGGTCGATGACGACAGGGATGGTATCCAGGAGGTGCTGGAATCCCTTTTCGCTGACCGTCACTGAAACGGTCCTTGGCCTTGTATTGCTGGACTTTCTGGCTATTTGCTTCTGGGCTAGGGCTAGGCAGATAGACTGCCGAATGGCGCTAAGGATTTCTTGAGCTTCGTCACTCGAAAACTTAAAACAGCTCTGACCAGTGGGCGAGTGCCTGGAATAAAATAAAAGGATTTTGTAACTAGTTGAATCATATAGGCAACATCTATCGTGTTCTTTTCTACTTTTATTTAAAAATACAAGTTTCTCACGTCATTCATTCAAAACACGAATCTATTTCTACTCAGCTTAAAACAAAATCTATTAGCACACCTCTTGTCCTATTCACACACCTTTTGTCCTATCAAGAACTCATTCTATTCGCCATTCGCTTTCTTAGTCAGTGGCGTAGCAACCATGCCGTAAAAGGTTCATTGCACGCGGGCCTATGACTATTAGGCGACCGAAAGGGGTCATTGAAAGATAGTCGTTTATAACCTTAAAAGATGTACAAGAGTTGAGTGTCATGACACTATTACTTGTAAGAAGTCGTAACTGAATTGGGTGTCCCAGGGTGTCAGGACACTATTACTTGTAAGAAGTTGTAACTGAATTGGGTGTCCCAGGGTGTCAGGACACTATTTCTCGCAAAAACAAAGAACATACATTACATGCATTTGTGTAA
The DNA here is from genome assembly GCA_036873155.1 of Biomphalaria sudanica. Taxonomy (NCBI): domain Eukaryota; kingdom Metazoa; phylum Mollusca; class Gastropoda; family Planorbidae; genus Biomphalaria; species Biomphalaria sudanica. The sequence continues at coordinate 446,440 of JAZGLO010002016.1, forward strand.
ATGTACTAATACTTGAGGCGCGGTGGCTGAGTGGTAAATAGCTTGGCTTCCGAATCGGGGGTTCCGGGTCAAATCCTGGTTAAGACCGGGATTTTTAATAGGTACATGACGTAAGGGTTGCTGGTTGGTCGTTGTGCTGGCCGAATGACACCACTGGTACTTTGCTACGCAACTGCTCCCAATTCTAATCTATATCCATCAAAGTATCCAACTGTTGATCTGAAATGGATACTCACGGTCCACATTCGATCATCAGCACATCTGTATGTCCCGTGTTTGGATTCTTCTCCACGTTAAACCGAATCAGAGTGCTTAGAGCCCAACTGATGACGCAAGACTGAGTGTCGACCAAGCTGATGCATGCCGGGGAGACGTTCATTGTCATCTGGCCGCTTAGATTCCATTTCTGGGAGTACTCATTGGCAAATACCTTCACAATGTAGCTATCTGTTTGAGATAAGAATCATGTATCAAATTATTTTTTTTTTAAAGAATTGGCGGATGCATGGCTTCATAAATAACCCTGATGTTTGTAAAACTAGATTATAGAACTAGAATCAAATGCTGACCATTCAGAGTTCAAGAAGCTCTTAATTATCATATTGTTTATTGTTCATGAAATAGGATTGATATTACTTCCTTTTATTATTATTATTATTATTCACACTTGGAATAATTTATTATTTGTTTCGTTTCAGTATATCTTTCGTGTTTGAAATCATAATTTAAACGTATTATCATTCATAATTTGGCGTTCAGGCACGAACACTTCTTTAAGAAGATAATGATTTTCAGACTTTTAATACCCCTTTTAAAACCCCAAGCAATGCCGGGCTAGACCGCTAGTAATACATATACCAGTATCTTATTATGTATTTTAGGCTTATTCATCGCTTTTTATGTAACTTATATTCGTATCGTTGTGTTTTTATTCTTCCTTTATTTTAAACACCATTTCTTTATGTTAGAAAGTCTTACCTTTCTTAGTCTCTATCTGTTCTGGAGTTAACATCTGCTGGAGGGTCAGCATCCAACTGTAGGACTCCAGGTCGGTGGCGCCGCTCAGCACGAGGACGGGCTGCTTCTCCACTATCTCAAAGGCGTTGGGGTGCGTCTTTGACTTGGCCGACTGGATGCAGGAGATGTTCTCCAGCATGAAGGTGGTCTTCTCATTATCCAGACTTTTCCAGCTGGACTCGCTGGTGTACAGGTCCAGCTTGGCAACGAACTCGTCGTTGGACATGTTGGTCATCTTTGTCAGAACTAACCAGCGCCTCCGCCATGTCTAGAGAAGAGAACCAGGCCAATGTTAAGCTGACTTCACATTGAGGGACAGTTTTGGATTTTCGAATCGTTGAGTCAAAAACTTTGTACTCAATCAAATCCCAACATTGTTATAACAGAATGTTGCTATAGTAGTTTCGCTATCCAGAAAATATCAAAGTTTTAATTGCATTGTGAGATTGTTGTTAAAAAATGCTCAACATTGGAGTTTGAATTTGTGAAATTCGTTATTTGTTCCATTATGATTGTAGATCTATCATTTTTTAAAGTTAAGATTTTTAAAGATTATTTAAAATTAAGATTAGCCATATGTGTCTAAAGATAAATATTATAGTTTGTATCAGTGGCATAGCTAGGGATGTGGGGACCCTGGGGCTTGACCTCTTTAGGGGGCCCCTGCATTTTGACATTCGACGTCATGACATGAGATTGTGGCATAATATTTTATGTAAAAACAAATTTCGGATACTCATTGGGGTCTCCCCCCTCAATTGGGGTCCCGGAAGTGATTTTCTAATTTGGACCCCCCGTTCCCTCATCCTAGCTACGCCACTGGTTTGTTTTACGTATTATCGACTATAATAAAACGTACAGAATTACGTGTTGGTCAGATTTAGCTCCATTAACATATCTGCTTTAGACTAGATACCGTTAAACTCTATTTTAACTTTTCTATGAAAATTTAGGCCGTCAGAAAAAATGAGCTACTTATTTAAACGGCCACACCTTTATTTTTTTTGGCGCATTATTTTCAGTAAGAAAATGGTTTATTAGGACCTAGAAGTAAAAAAAAAAACAAAGTTTTCTCCCCTCGTTGATGGTAGTTAAAAATAAAAATGTCTCCACAAGGGAGTACAAATACAATCTACTTATCTTTGAAATAGTTGAAATGGCAGCTTTTAATGTTGCAACTGAGTATCCTCTTTAAGAAAATATAGACATAAGTGGGAAGGTCTGCCGCCTGCATTTGTACAGATTACTTTAAAGCAAAAATAAAATGAAATAAAGTAAAGGGAATCAACTCTTGGTTTCTTGTATAAATATACATTTACCTTTAGTTTTCTCCCTTTGACTTTTGATGATTGTTTGATGTCGAGGTAACCGAATTTTTGTGTTGGTGAGTCAAATAACATCTTCATGTGATGATGTCTTAGTCAGTTCTGTCACGTGTCCAGGCCATGGTTTGTATTTATAAATATGAAGAACAACAACTCTGTGAATGAAAATATTTTATCAGTATTGACCGTTATAGAAATTAAGAACACGCAAGAGCACCCACTGTTAAAATATAGTGCTGTCTTCATATCCGAGGTCGTAGCGGTATCAATGAACACTCCCTTCAATTTTTGACACAACTTTTGTGAAGAAGAGAAAATGAGCAGGACGAAAGTGAACTTGTGAGATGGCCTTCAACAGGATAGCTGCCAACTCGTGTGGTATGCGCTTCGACATGTCTCAATGGTCCCGGGTTCGAACCTTGCCCTCCACCAATCCTATCCTTCACCTGTCCCTTAGTCTGTTGGACTTTTGGGATACCACACATGATTTGTCGACCATCTTTGTTCCTTCCTCTCTGTCTTTTGTCATGGATAGAACCCTTTTAAATGACGTTTTTTAATGTTTTCTTCCCATCTTCTTTTTCCTGAAACTGTTCCCCGAAGGAAGGTCTTTTCGAGCCCCAAAGAGGCATTCAATATGGTAAATCAAAATGCACTTTGTTTGTGATGGGGTTTTTAAATGTGGCCGAGGATCCATATGTAGCATCTCAATTCCATTGCTAGGATCCTCCTCTCTAGTTCTGCAGTCAGCGTCCAAGACTCGCAAGAATATAAATGCAGGGGTGCCTAAAGAGGTCAAGCCCCCCCCCCCCCCAAATCCCTAGCTACGCCGCTGAGGGCCTATCTTTCAGCTGCAAGTAGACCTAATTCGATATATAAGAAGTACAACATTTATTTATAAAACTCTATAGATCTACATGAAAATACAGACATTGCAATAAACATAAAAGCAACTCGAAAATCAAGTTTAACCTATCTTATCTTATCTTATCTTATCTTATAAAATACAGATGTTGCTTCAAAAAAAAAAAAAAAAAAGGAAGCTTACGTCCTACGACCTACATTTAAAATTTTAAGAAAAGTTTTGATTAAATCTAAATCTTTAAACATGTAAACACGAACCAAATTTATATATTCGAAATAGTAATAATAAAAAGAACAATAACACTTACATTTCGAAAAGTTTAATATCAAGAATTAAAAATCCGTAACGCTTGATTCTTGAGACAATATTTCAATAATCCCATTGAAAAGAATCACATAGAAGAACACATAGCGGTATGAGACCAAGCATATTTTTAACACATTTGTTGACATAGAGGGCGGTGTTATCAGACTCAGTCTGATAAACGATTAGGACATACTAGCAACAACCTAATGAAGACATCTTTTTTTTTTTTGCAGATTCATCACGACTTTTTTTTATGACAAGTTCTGATAATCGCAAGTATGTATATACGGGATGAAAATTTGAATAATTAGAAGTATTCAACCTTTGAGATCTTAAGGTTTCTTCATGTAGTTCTGACTGGAATAGAGCTAATAGTCACTAATATATATATAAAAAATTATATCAATACTTCTTTGTTTTGTGTTAAGAAAATTTATTATTTCGTTTAGATTTCTTTGAAAGGTTAAATTCGATTGGAGTTAGTTATTTGTACATAAAACTTTCTTCTTCTTCTTCCTCGTTCTCAATTTTATGTTGGAGTGTTCAGATGACTAGACCAATACATGAGATGAACTGCGCAGTGGTTTCCAAATCAGGGAGCTCTCTATATAGTTTTCTTTCTATTGGGGTGTTTTGGGGCCAGTGTCTTGTACGAGCCTCTTTGTAAAGAGAGCAGTTTTGAAGGACATGGTTAGCATTCTCTGGTGACACTCCACATCGGCTGATTAGTCAGGTTCCAACTTTGAGTTTCCGGTACATGTGTTGTCACATTCTGTTGTATCCGGTCCTGAGTCGAAAGATTAGACGTTAATCTTGTCGGGATAGGTTATAATAGACGTCATATTTCTTGTGATTAGGATGAGAGCTTGTCCATTTCTCATTTATTTTATTCACTTTTAGTTTTTTCAAAAAACAAACAAAACAAATATGCATATTTTTTTCCTTATAAACGAAAAGAAAAAGGATTAATTTTTCTTATATTCCAAGCATTATTCACTGACATAGATGTAGACGACTTTTTTTTTTCGTGCTAAGAAATGCTTTTTTTTTTTTTTTTACTATTTCTGCCTCATTTTGAAAATGAGTTTTGCATTTAAACGCATTTCCAAAGTTATGCAGTGCTTGCACATTTTTTTTGTGTGCTAAATGACCATATACATAGAGTTTGATGCGATTGTTTACTAAACATAGCAGGCCCAAGGGAGCCGCCTAGAGTTTGAATGCGTGAATCTTTTTCACAAAATGTATGTTCGGTTAATACATTGTTTCGGATAAAAAGAAACGTAACAAAGTTTTACCAGTATAGAGAGCGTGGACTGCGGCAGTATCCTGTACCATTCAGTACCCACTTCGTTATCAATGAAAACAATGTTATCAATCTGGTTGAGAGTTCATCTCATGCTTTATGTTTTACCACAAGGCTTGCACACTGACAGACAGGACAGACAGTATTGTCTTTAGCGCCAATGAATGTCTGAGCCTATCAGGGCCGGATCTACCTTAAAAGACTACCCAGGCACAACGACCAACCGCCTTTACCTCTTTCACTCCAAATGGACAAATGCCAACGTTGATTTGACCCCCATTAAACTAAATTGATTTTTGGATTTAAAAACTTTCAATTTGTGTTCTGTACAAAGAGCATGCATTCTCCTGCAATGTGATACAAAATATAAACATTTTCTGATGATAAACAAAAAATGTTATCATAACAGGAGAGTGAAATACAAATGAGCAAAATGAACAATACTATCGAAACGAGGAATATAATTACGGAGAGAAAGAGTTACTGCCCCAGAGCTTGGTAGACTCAGCGGCGTCCTAAATATCCCGAGCTTCAAATCCAGAGGTGGCGAAAGGCGTAGGCAAAGTGGGCAACCGCATTCGGGCACCCGGTCCTAGGGGCCTCGCGCAAAGAAATGAAGAGTACCAAATACCAATGCAGACAAACCTCAAGCATTCACCAACAAATGCTAACGCAATATAATGGGTGTTAAATGGCTAAACAAAGTCTCTAACTTCGTATGTGGGAAACAGCACAGCAAATACCGAGCAGGAAATACAAAGACCCATTTAGGACTGGATCGGCCAGACAGTGGGTGAGAGCAGTGACCGCAAATATAATTAATTATGTAAGGAATTACAAAGCTTGATCCCTAATTAACCAGATTTCATTAAAGATGTTAATCAGCTTTTCCAATATGTTAACAAAAAATAACTTCAAAGAAATTTACTCCGATATTTAGAGAGTCTTCGTTATCGTTCTGGTTGTGTTAACAATACATGTAGGTACAGATCAGCTGAGAGAAGCGATGTTTGTACGTCTCTTAGGAACAAATTGCGCGATTTTACTTTGTTACTATGTGCACGTTTTACACTATAACGTAGAGATTTTGCATCACTTCATGATTCTTACTAAAGCCATAATAATAAGGCTTGTCTTCTAGTTGGAAGATTAGTGAGGAATACAGTATTTCCAGTGGCTGCGCAGCCCCAGCTGTGACCTACATATTTTGCCACACCCAGGGCAAGCATAACCATTGTCCCAGGTGGTCGATATAGATTTTCTTTTCGCCGTCCTCGGCAGCAGATTTTCTTTTGGTCTAAAATGTGTATCCCGCGGCCTTCGTGAGTGACCTCCAGCTGTCTCGTTCAGAGGTCGCATACAACCAGGTGGTTTCTTCTATGTCAGTCAAGGAAAGTTGACGCCTAAGCTGGTTTTTGAAGCGTTTCCGTGGGGCGCCTCTGTTACGTCGACCATTTTTTAACTCACCAAAATGTGTCCACGTCTCAGAGCCATTATAAATATATTAATTGAAATATTAAATGTCAGAAAGTAACCATTTTAGAAGTTACACTGGAAAGACTTTCTCCCAAGCATACAATAGCCCAATAGTTTTACGCGAAAGAAGCAATGTAAAACGTTATGACGTGAGCTGTGGTTTTCTATAGGCCTACTGTTGGGGGAAATTTCTGTTCTTATCACCATGTACAATTACATTAAGAACTGACAGAACGAAAAAACAACTCTTCGGATTGATAGTCTTTACCCGATCGTTCATTTTCGTAATTACAACAATATTCCCAAAATGACTTCAGGTATATATCCTGCTTTAACAAATTATTCATTCGAGCGAGGCTCGGTCACCTGATATTATATATATATATATATATTTATATATATATATATATACATGTTTGTGTTACAGGAGGGTCTTGCGAAATATAACTCGCCCTCATCAAATTTAGATCTTGCGCCGCCCCTGCGTAAGAGACTGCTTTGATTGCCGTAATGCCTGAATGCCGTTGTACTTTCTAGTTATGATGAAGGCGCCATTGAAACTAATGACTTGTAGTTGACATTAATGCACATTTGTTTATCCAAGTGTACAGACTTCTTGAAGTCTCAGATAAGAAATCCTAGAAATGGCTCTTAGGATGCTGAACCACATTAATGTAGGTTGAACATAATAATAATATTATTAATTTGATTTACAAAAAGGGCTGTTAAAAAGACGTAAAGCGGGAACAAGCAGCTATGATAACACGAGAGTTGAAAAGACAAACTAATTATTAAAAAGTATTAAACCGATAGTGGTGAATCATGTTGTTTGTACGAAAAGGAGGAACTCTTCAGTACTGTAAAAAACAAAACAACAACAACATAAAAACAACAAGAGCCTTTGGCCATACACGACTTACTGTCAACGGGATCATTCAAGATGCAGACGTGATGAAATGAAACGACAAAGGGAGCTAAGTGTATGAAATAATAGAGCATCTCACCATTTTTCTGCTAAGAATATTTTAATATTCAGACCAAATTATAATATTTTGGTTATCGTAGTAAAGATTATATGTACATGCCATGCAGCTAATGTAGACATACATCAAAATAGTTCTATATATACAAAATTTAAATTAAATTTTTCTATATACATTGAAGAAACTCAATAATTTGTACATCCACCACATCATATACTCAAATAGATAAAAATATATTTGCTCTAGGAAAAATAGCATTATAGTACACATGTAAGAGTTAATATGATGTCCACATCAAGATAAATGCTTTTATGTTACTTGTTTTCCATTGTACAATATAGCCAATATTTGTTATTAAAAACAAAAAAAGAGACAGAAGGCCCAATGGTTTTATAAAAGCTCAACAACTAATGTCAAAGCGAAAAAAAACGAGGCATCCTAAAAAAAAAAAGATTTTAGCAGGATCACTAGTTTGTAATAATCAACATACGTAGACTAACAAATGATTAAACAAAGACTGAAACGTTACATAAGAATAAACTTGTAAAAAAGTTTAGAAGGCGATTCGAACTTTAAATGTCCCTCCATATATGTCATTCGAACACCTTTGTTATAATAAAAGAAGAAATTATGTACAGTTGCCTACGATTAGCTTCTTTTATGTTAAACCCAATTTAAGATAGACTTATACAGATATCCATATTAGAGGCAAAACATGCGCCCGGGGCAAGGTACTTTATTGGCTCCCAGCTCATAATTTTTTAGGATCAATGTGCCGTATCACTGACTAAATGTAAATGTGTGTTTGTGTTTCACATCATTTTCTTTAACAAACATTTCGGCTTGTGTATGTGTTTATTATAGAGGCACACTTTTATTTCCCGGGGCATCGTGCCACCTTGCACCTTCCTCACTACGCTCCTGATCCATAGAAGTGCTGCAAAAGAGTATTCTTTCCAAGTCAGTGGCGTAGCAAGATGCTTATAGTTCGACAGTTAAGCGAGGCAGGGTATATTTCCCAAGTGGGGGACGACCGTGCGACCAATGCAAATTTTCTTTTTTTGGCAAGCTGATTTGATAGACCTAACAAAGTTGGCTGGCTCCCTAAAATTCTTTTAAGACAAGCTTAGGCGCCATTTTGCCTTAGCTGACAGCACATGGATGCAAGAGGTTTCCTAACAAAGCAGTTAAATATTTCTTCAAAATTAGCCTCGACCTATCGATAAGCAGAAGCGCCCATTTTGATATTCTGTGAGCATATAGCGCGTAAACTCAGGTGTACCTCAAGGAACAGTCTTGGGTCCACTACTATTTTTAATTTACATAAATGATTTACCAAATTGCATTGGTTCAGGAACAAAAGTCAGATTATTTGCAGACGATTGCATAATATATAGAACAATAAAAACAATACAAGACACAGATATTTTACAAAGAGAATTAGATGAATACAGAAATGGGAATCAAATTGGAGCATGTCTTTCCACCCAGAAAAATGTCAGTTGTTAAGAGTAACAAAAAAACTAAAACAAATTAATTCCACGTATCTTATTCATGGCAAACCAGTAACACAGACTAAAAACGCAAAATACCTAGGTGTTATAATAAATGAAAAACTGTCATGGAATCCACATATTGATGAAACTATAAAAAAATCAAACAAAGTATTAGGGTTTATTAAAAGAAATTTCTATAAATCAAATAAGAACATAAAACTAAAATGTTATTTAACCTTGGTTAGGCCAATAATAGAATATGCATCCACTGTTTGGGACCCCCTCAACTCAAGAAAACATTAAGAAACTGGAACAAACACAAAATAGAGCAGTGAGATTCATAACAAACGAATATTCACATTTGACTAGAGTAACACCATTAGTAAAATCACTAAATTTAGAAAGCCTTCAGGACAGAAGACTCAAAAGTAAAGTAGCAATTATACATAAAACACTGAACCATAATCTTCAAATACAAAAACAAAATTTAATAAAATACTCTGAAAGACACAAAAATAAAGGCACATTCCTCGTCCCATATGCTAGGACAAATTTGTACAAATACTCCTTCTTCCCTAGTGCTATTAGAGCATGGAATGGGTTGCCTGAGCTAGCCAGAAAAACCAGTGACTTGGCAGAATTTAAGTCATTGGTTAATATGCATGACTAAATGCATGACGCGTAGGACGTAATCATCTTCTTTTTTGAAGTAACGTCTGTATTATATAAGATAGACATTTTGTACATAGTCTTAGAAATCTCTAACTTTTAGACATATTTCGCAAGCGCAGAGGCGGCGTAACTCGTAGGCAAGGTGGGCAACCACCTACGGCCACGCGTTCCAAGGATCCTTGCGCAGAGACATGGGAAGTACCAAATTGCCACGCAGACAAGGTCCAGGCATTCCCTAACGAATGCTTACAACTGTTGCGAAATGAGATGAATGCCTGGGCATTAGCTGTGGTGGAAGTGATGTCGCCCACACAGTCCCCCCCCTCTCCACGCAGATGATCTATCCAAAGGAACGGCAAGTGCATATATATATATATATATATATATATATATATATATATATATATATATAATATTTATTATTCATCTCAAGTACACAATGACAGTCACATAATAGAAGGGTGACAACTGAATATATATTTATGCTTTTTAAAGTTATAATAGTTATCTCGCTTTTTTAAAAAAATGTTTAGAATTAGATGTCTAAATATTCTTTTCCCGGACAAAAAGTCTGGTCGGAGTAATTTGTTAGTGGCTGTATGAGTGTGTACCATATACATGTAGTATAAAAAGACATTGATACACAGACATAAGAAAATTTTTAGTATCTGTCACAGCCTAGCTCTCGTTGTAGGCGTGTTGACTTGAATTGAATTATTATTATTATTAATTATATGAAATATATATATATATGAAATATTTATATGAATATGTTGTAGATGCCTCTTGTAGATACCATGATATTCTTTGTCTTCTTAATTAAATACTTTTACTCGCGAACTAAATTTGCTAGTGCGTGAGAACACCAACATGCTGAACTCTCTGACTACAATATTTAGAATAAGTAATAGACTCACTGGTAGCAGACGTGGTCTTTATTAAAATACAATATAATCACAAAAGATATGGGCGACCTTAGCCATCACAAATTACATCCAATGAAAAAAGTCCTGAATACAAATCAATTATAATAACCTCCATACTTGTACATTGCTCTATTGTCAAAAATATCCATAACACTCCTCTCTCTACCAGAGTCTAAGATCAACTGCCTTGTCCACCTCGTGGTCAGCTTCCGACCAAACAAAATCTCGTGCTAACTGCACGGAATAGTTCAGTAACTACAAGTCACCAGATATTACAGGGGTTCTAAAACCTGTATATGGCCGTATCACTAATTTGAATTTACAGTAGTAAAATGAAGGGATATCACCTTTGAGGAAGCCTCATTTTACATGTCTCGTAATCTCTCTACAGGAACTCGTTTCTTTCCTTCTTCATCGTTCTCATTTTTCGTTTTTTTATGTCTTTCTCTCTTCTCTCACTCTCTCTCTCTCTGTCTCTATGTCGCTGTACCTCTTTCTATTTCTCTCTCTATCACAGTCTCTCTCTCTCTCTCATTATTTCTCTGTTTCTCTTTGTCTGTTTCAGTTTCTTTCGCTGTCTCTTCTGGTTTCTATCTCTATGTCTCCCTATTTGTATCTCTCTCTCTCTCTCTCTCTCTTTTTCTTTCTCTACGTCTTTATCTCTCTCTCTCAATCTCTCTCTCTCTCAGCATCTCTTTTTTTCTGTTTCTCCTTTTCTTTCTGTCTGCCTGTCTCTGTGTGTGTCTTTCTCTCTTTCTGATTCCGACAGCGCCTATCCTAAAATAACTCTCTACCAAGAAATTTAAAATTTACATGTTAACGTAAACAAAATTTAGAAAGCCTTCAGGACAGAAGACTATAATCTTCAAATACAAAAACAAAATTTAATAAAATACTCTAAAAGACACAAATATAAAGGCACATTCCTCGTCCCATATGCTAGGACAAATTTGTACAAATACTCCTTCTTCCCTAGTACTATTAGAGCATGGAATGGGTTACCTGAGCTAGCAAGGAAAACCAGTGACTTGGCAGAATTGAAGTCATGGTTAATATGCATGACTAAATGCATGACGCGTAGGACGTAATCATCTTCTTTTTTGAAGTAACGTCTGTATTATATAAGATAAGATAAGATGTGACGACACTACAATGTCTTCTAATCCACTGACATTTAGCTCTCTTTCATAGTAAAGTCTTAAAACTATAATGTTAAGAGAAACAGGTAACCCGGTGCTTTTTTTGAAATTATTACTTTCTTGTATTTTAACGCTTATTATTAATTTATTAGATCTAGTAGTTAAAAGTTAGGCAATCCATCACTGAGTGCCGGCACCTATTTAAAAAAAATTATTTTTTTTTACAAAAAGCACTGTGGTAACCAAATCCTATTTAGGGGCGTTAAAAAAAAAAAGTAAAGTCGATTGGTCGTTGTGCTGGCAACATGACACCCTCGTCAACCGTTGGCCATAGAAACAGATGAACTGTACATCATCTGCCCCATAGATCAAAAGGTCTGAAAGGGGAACAATCCTTTTTATTTTTACAGGCAAAGATGAAAAATACTATAAAACTAGCTCAATCTACAGCTAGGATTGTTAGCACCCACCCTGCAAGATGAATACCGGCATCCTTTTTAAATAAAAGCATACTTATATTTAAACGCCTCGAAAACGCCCCGATATATATGCTCCACCCCACCCATCCCCACCATACCTAAGTTCTATATTATAACCCCTGCCATGTACTGACAAAAAGGTCAAGATTTGTGATTGAGTAGTTGTGACTACATTTAACCCATATCTGCTCTAATCTGATATTTCAGCATCATATTTGAGTATACACGCTATTAGTCATAAGTGGGTTAGCTTTGATAGCACTGTTTCTTGAACGTGTAAGGAAACGGATCCAATCGCATTAATGTATTATATAAAGTAGAATGTAAGGTGTTCCTTATAGAAATGCTAAGAAATCTGTACCATTTGACTGATATGAAACTTGGCATTGTTGTGGAGGCTGCTGTAGATGTTAAAAAGAGCTCCTCCCTGACACTACGGGCAAACGGTTGGTGACGTTTTGGCGCCGCCGTTTTGGCCCCCGCCATTTTGGCGCGAGCCGTTTTGGCGACGGGGACGTTTTGGCGCGAGATATAATTGACGATAATTTAATAAGCACGTAGCTTTTATAACAATGTTTATTTCACTCTACCATAATACCATTTTAACATTTAAAGCTTTATGACACTGAATGACGACAATAACTCCACACATAGTAAAGATGAAGACACGGAATATGGTCAGTACAAACTCTAATAGCGTCAATCCACCAATGTAAACAAACACTAAGGGAGACAATAGATAGAAACAAATTCACGACACTAAGATACTTTCAAAAGATTTATTTTGAGAAATTGGGTAGGGGTGTTTTGGGTGACACATCTCGCATTGACGCAGGTGGAGTTAAACAAAAGAAGATAAGACCAGCACCGAGCACGGGTCGTCGGCGTCATGCGTCTGGCTATCATCTACTTGGGACTGGTCATTAACTGTATCATCTACCCGCCTCCCCCCTCTTATGGGCACATTTCACTCCAATGTTAATCTAAACAAATAATTGTATCCATTTTTTGTCAATCATCGTTTACATTTATTTGGTTTTAAATTTTCATCTAATACCTTCAACAAAAAATTGTTTGAACATAAAAGTGTGCCTCTATGATAAACACACATACACAAGGCAAAATGTTTGTTAAAGAAAATGATGTGAAACACAAACACACATTTACATGTAGTAAGTGATACGGCACATTGATTAATGGACTTGTTATAGCTCACATAAAAGATGGTTTTAGGAGCAGATATAAAAATAATTACTCAAATCATATGTATAATGTACGAAAGCTACTAATGTTTTTCGCTTAAAAATATGTTTAAAAATGTATAACAAACAGAATTTTTCACTACTATACCGAGACAAACAGAACATATTTACTCCTCCCCCCCCCCGCTCCTACCGAAAAAAGTCCTTATAACTTCATAATATTGACTATTTCATGGATGCATACTGTGAAGTATGGATGGCAGCCTGGTGTTGTGTAATGTTAGAGATTTAACAATAATTACATAACAAATTTAAATACCGAAAATAGCGGACACAAGTATTTCTTCTTCTGTACGTGACAAAATATGTCTTAACACAAAACTCATGCAAAACATAGGTATGCATAATCCTTTTTAAAGAAATAATACAATAAACGTACATTATGTATTTTGCGCCAAAACGTCGGCGCCAAAACGGTGGCGCCAAAACGACCTTCGCGTCAAACGGAGTCGCCAAAACGGCGTCGTCAAAACGTCCTGCCAGTGCTAAATAATTATACTTCGGACACCTTTTTAAGGAGCTGCAAATAGGTTATTTGCGATGTAAGATCCTTTTTAACATTATATTTTTTTAAACGAAAATCGTTTTCATATCTACACAATTCCTAAAATGTACGTTTTCGTATTTTGGTTTAAATTTAGGCTTAGGTGTAATCAACTCTGCCCATTCTTTAAATAAACCCTATATTTATTATAAAGGTTACATCAACTCACTCCGTCTGTCTGTCTGGTACAAACTTCGCACACCTTATTTCTCCCACTTGCCATTCTCGGATCAAGTTGAAACTTTGCACAATTATTCATTGCCCCTAACGAAACATGAATCAATAAAAAAAAATTAGACCAATTATTTTATCAATTATTCATAACAAATTTAATTTCGTAATATATAGATATAGTACTAGCTAAGGGGAGATAAGCATGCGTGTATAGAATTAGTTCGTCGCATAAAATATGAAACTAATTATAGATAACAATAAAGACTTTTTTTTATTTTATTTAAAAACTTGGACGGCTCAGTGGTTAGTGTGTTAGCTTGAGCGTATGAGCTCGAATTCAAGTCAAACAATAAAAAAAAAGCTTTAAAAAAAAACAATCACGAAAAACGTCTCGGAACTACCCCCCCTCCTCCTCCTTTTAACTGACCCACACAGATGACTGGACAATAGCACACTGACCATGCTCAAAGCATGACACTGTGATATACAAATACAATGGGTAGAAATGTTTCCAATCGCTTAGATGTATTAGCCTACTGTTAGTCTAGATCTATAAAAATATTAATTACATAGTTGATAATGAATAATTGCTACAATTACATTTCATATATGCCTTCTTTTTTTTTAAAGTGTGTTTCCTCCTTATTATGTGATACACACAAACTAAGTATTGTATTATATATAATACTCTTGTATTGTTATTATTATGGTTTGACTGTATTTGAATACTATTGTGTGTATTGACGGGAATGGGACGACAGTGTTAAATTGTATGATCGAAAATATGCAGTCCTACTTAAAAAAAACATGTTAAAGTAAAAATGTCTATATTCATTTGTCCTTTGAATTGGTTTCTTTCAGTCTAATCAATCTCGTTCTGAAAAGCATAGAATTGGCTCATAAGTTTTAGTTCTGTAGTGGCGCACGTCTTGCAAGAGTGTCCAGTGGTTCACTATGTTTGTATGGAAGTTATGAGGCACTACGCCAAACAGCAGAGTTCCTTACCAAGGCACTACGGGAGACCTAGGTCTCCCTGCCTTGTCACCAGTTGGAGTTTATCTCAGTTCTGTAGTTCAGTAAATCGACAAAAATCGTCTAAATTTAGTTCAAGAATTTTTGTGTTCTCCTCTCTGAAAGCAGGTGACTCTAAAAATAGAAATTATCTTGAAACTTGAATCCTGCATAGTCACTAAAGACGCATCGCTTGCATCCTTAAAACAGTTCTACTTTTTTGAAACAGTGGCATTACATCAGCGGAAGCAGGCTATGGCCTTTGTGGAACTTTGATTACAAGTAGTGCGATATAACAAGTGTATTCCTACGCCATTGGTTGAACCCTTTCTTTCCTTTACTGTTCAAATAAACAAGATGATAGCGTTGCACAACTTTTTGTAATCAGCACATTAAGTCAGATTTAAGGATTGTGTTTTTAGTTAATGCGGTCAGTCAAGAAGAACCGAGCGCCACCTGGAGGCATATCGTACAGTGCTCTTCAGCTTATCTTGGTTATCGTATGTAAGTCTGTGCGTGTATGTGTTACTTTGTCACTTGTCTGTGTGTGTGTATATATGTTAATTGTGTGTGTGTGTGTTACTTGTGTGGGCGGTGTATTTGTGAGTCATGCTGACACACACACACATAAATAAACAAACTGAGACGCTCGGGGGTAGGGGTTGAAAGGCATGGGAGGGAGTTTTAACAAACACTGATTTAGTCCAACTTAATGCGGATAGTCACTTGGGAGACTACTGTGGATTAAGTTTCTTGACCTGGCCTGGAGCGAAGGTTATTTTGGACACACCTGAAGAGTTTTTCCCCCAACCATTCATCAACGTTCACGGTTCATTGCTTTACGTAGGTATTGACTAGAAACAAGTCGCATCTTATCCTTTGGGTCTCCTTTCGACCCTGGTACAGTTCCTTGTTGAGCTGGGATTAGGATTCAGATTAGCAACGAAGTAGCCTTATGCTTGGGGTCTAGCAGTGAATCTAGCTTTAATTTGGTGCTTAGCAATGATGCTTGCGTTATGTTTTGGCTTAGCAATTTAATTTATTATATAGTTGGTTGTTATGGAGTGCATGTGCGTGTTTATAATGTAACCTTATTTTATCTTATATAATACAGACGTTATTTAAAAAAAAAATGATTACGCCCTACTCGTCATGCATTCGGTCATGCATATCAACCAATGACTTCAATTCTGCCCAGTCACTGGTTTTCCTGGCAAGCTCAGACAACCCATTCCATGCTCTAATAGCACTAGGGAAGAAGGAGTATTTGTACAAATTTGTCCTAGCATATTTGTGTCTTTAACAAGGCTGTAAGAAGATTTGTTGCGCGGCTCTATAGTGAATCGTTCTACATATCCGCTGTATTGTATGATTGTGTAGAACTTTTCATCTTTTTCTTCTATTCTATAGCTCTTAATATTGCAAGACATTTAGTATTTTTAGTTTAAATAGAGACGCACCATAATGGACGGATTTTGAACGCGACTAGTGAAGTTATGACTTAGTTGGGTTGGAGGCTACTTGGAGACAGAAAATCAGTTGGTGAGAGGATTTCATAAGGGTGGGCCGTATTATTGACAGAGACATCGCCTGTGGCCTTTTGTGGATTAAACCTTTATTTAAACTATTCCAACGGTGTTTGGACTCTAAACTAGTTAAAACGGATGTGCTTGTTTGCTTGTGAGTTCATCGCATTGAAATACACCCGCACAAAAAAACCCAGACATCTGCAGAGTCATCCGTCGTAATCAGACAGGCAACAATTAACTACAAGACAGATATGCAAAATCACATTATACATCACTGGGGCGCCGTAGGATGAAAAAGGGTGGGGCGATCGCCAGTCGCGCCATTAGAAAACCAGTGACTTGGCAGAATTTAAGTCATTGGTTATTATGCATGACTGAATGCATGACGCGTAGGACGTAACCATCTTCTTTTTTGAAGTAACGTCTGTATTATATAAGATTAGATAAGATCTTGTAAGCTTGAAACCCGTCGAGTTGTTCACATGAGTTCCACAAACAGACGGAATATACCAAGACCAAGATGCAATGCAATAGACCAGTAATATCTCAATCTTATTCTCTGACGGAACACTTTGCACATTTGGAATATTTAGCGGGACGCTTCGCTTATTTTAATAGAGAGATTAACTCACGTGGTGACCTACTGGCGCCTTCGTCACGGACCTACTAGTTACTTATTCCAGTAGAACCATTATAGAAAATCATATACCAACTAAATACACATCAAACAAAATAAATAAATGCTGGTTTAATAATAGACTAAAGAAGCTTTGTAAACAGAAGGAAAACCTATATAGAAAATTTAAAGAAACCAAGGCAGAAAGAGTTTACAAAAAGTATCTAAAAATTAAACACCTAACCCAAAAAGTAAGCAGACAGCTGCAGAGTGAATACATAAACAATGTAATATCTAAAGATAACAACAAAAACCTATGGTCATACATTAAGTCTAAGAAAATGGAAACAACAGGCATAGCGCCATTAAAAGATGAACATAACATAATACATAATGATAATGAAACTAAAGCAAACATCCTAAACAAATACTTTGCATCAGCATTCTCAGCCCCAGGAGACAAAGACATATTTCTTAATTTGAACCAAGTAGACAACATAGAAGATTTAGTAGTACAAGAAAATGGAATTCAAAAACTATTAGCCAACACCAAACCAAATAAAGCGTCTGGACCTGATGGTATTCCAGCTAGATTACTCAAAGAACTAAGCAATGAGCTAGCCCCAGTGTTCAAAATACTCTTTCAGGCATCGCTTAACCAGGGCAGAGTACCAAAGGACTGGAAAGAAGCTAATGTCACCCCCCTATTTAAAAAAGGAGAAAAATCTGATCCAGGAAACTACAGACCAGTATTACTTACCAGCATCACATGTAAAATACTAGAACACATAATATGTAGCAATATCATAAACCACTTAGACAAACATAATGTCCTCACCCCATACCAACATGGCTTTAGGAAATATAGATCATGTGAAACACAACTAATAGGACTAATTGATGATTTTTCAAAAGGTTTAGATAATAGTGAACAAATAGATGCTATCTTACTAGATTTTTCCAAGGCTTTTGACAAAGTTCACCACCATAGTTTGTTTAAAAAATAAAATATTTCGGCATTAACGGTCCACTGCATCAGTGGATTAAAGATTTTCTGATAGGGAGAGAACAAACTGTAATAATAAATGGCTCTAAATCAACACCAATAACAGTAAACTCAGGTGTACCTCAAGGAACAGTCTTGGGTCCACTACTATTTTTAATTTACATAAATGATTTACCAAATTGCATTAGTTCAGGAACAAAAGTCAGATTATTTGCAGACGATTGCATAATATATAGAACAATAAAAACAACACAAGACACAGATATTTTACAAAGAGAATTAGATGAATTACAGAAATGGGAATCAAATTGGAGCAGGTCTTTCCACCCAGAAAAATGTCAGTTGTTAAGAGTAACAAAAAAACTAAAACAAATTAATTCCACTTATCTTATTCATGGCAAACCAGTAACACAGACTAAAAACGCAAAATACCTAGGTATAATAAATGAAAAACTGTCATGGAATCCACATATTGATGAAACTATAAAAAAATCCAACAAAGCATTAGGGTTTATTAAAAGAAATTTCTATAAATCAAATAAGAACATAAAACTAAAATGTTATTTAACCTTGGTTAGGCCAATAATAGAATATACATCCACCGTGTGGGACCCCTCAACTCAAGAAAACATTAAGAAACTGGAACAAACACAAAATAGAGCAGTGAGATTCGTAACAAACGAATATTCACATTTGACTAGGGTAACACCATTAGTAAAATCACTAAATTTAGAAAGCCTTCAGGACAGAAGACTCAAAAGTAAAGTAGCAATTATACATAAAACACTGAACCATAATCTTCAAATACAAAAACAAAATTTAATAAAATACTCTGAAAGACACAAAAATAAAGGCACATTCCTCGTCCCATATGCTAGGACAAATTTGTACAAATACTCCTTCTTCCCTAGTGCTATTAGAGCATGGAATGGGTTGCCTGAGCTAGCCAGAAAAACCAGTGACTTGGCAGAATTTAAGTCATTGGTTAATATGCATGACTAAATGCATGACGCGTAGGACGTAATCATCTTCTTTTTTGAAGTAACGTCTGTATTATATAAGATAAGATAAGATAAGTAGTTCGTGGAACACCTATTCAGCCCTCTCGGAACATTAGGGTTCTGCGGAACACAGTTTGGGAAACACTGCAATAGATGAAGTCGCACTTTACTAGACTTAGGTAAGAACATGTACATGACCTTATTTAAAAAATCAGTCTGTATACTTGACGTTCCAGATAACAGACGTCCGGATAAAGGACGTGCTACTTAATAAATAATATAACATCTCATCTCTGATAAGAAATGTTACAAAAAAAAAATTACAACGCTTCGCCTTATCTCAAATCATACAGGTAGATCTATTAGATAAAGGCCATACAATTATTCGCACCCCCTTCAAATGAACCAGATAGTCTGAGATTTATCATTAACAGTCATTAATTACCTCCCCTAGATTTATTCATAGCACTTACACGCACCTTTATCGCAATGATGACAATTTAGGTAGAGACATGGGTAAATATCATTCCACATGATTGACACACTGGTTCTATGACTACATCATTAACCAAGGGCAGGTGATTGCATCCAGACTGACTTTATTGTTTTTTTTATCCCTGGATATTGTTATATGTGTTCTGTGTAAGGAGTTTGTGTATCCTGTGTTTTGAAGACTTAACAATAACTTAACAATTGGAGCAGGTGAGAATAGCTTAAAATGTACCACTATAGAAATACTTTTTAATAACGATATGCAGTGGTTGAGGGGTTAAACGCTTGACGGTCGAACCGAAGGTCCTTGCTTTGAACCCTGGAGGAAGTAAGAAAGCTAACTTGTAGCTTTTCCTGTTACTATGTTCTCCGTCTATTGTTAAGCAAGATACAAAAAATATATATACAAAAAATTAAAGATGTTGATTATGGTCGTTAACCAGATAGCTAGCAATCAATTAAACCGATGTAGACGTCTAGTAACATTTTAGACAAATATAATTTGTATTCCAATACAGATAGATTCCACATGAGATTAAAGAAAACAAACAGATATGAAAACAAATGTATAACTCACTAGATAAAAACACGTCTTCACACTCTCGCTTCGTTGGGTCGTCTTCCGTTCTTAACATGGATTATGACAGAGCCGCTTATCTTGCATCATTCCACAAGACTAACATTAAATGCTCACTTTCTTCAGCATCACCTTGAAGACACACACACACACACACTAAAACAATGCAGGGCCGGTCCTATAGATTGCGGGACCCTATGCGAAACGGATTGCGCAGGGCCTTGTCAAGGTAGGGATAAGGATAATACGTGAAAATTAAGATTTTTTTGTAAGAAAATAAATTCGTCTTTGCATTTTATTGGTACTTTACTAAGTGCAAAATCAAGATCAAATTAAATTTACAATAGAAGATAGATTTCCAACGTAAAGCCAATAAATATTCAGATCTGCCTTTTAGATTTACTATAGACTATCAAAATATCGAGATAGATTTAGATCTGTATCTGTGTGCCAGTGACTATTACAGTAAATTAAGCATTTGAAGCATGATTTAAACTTACTGTTTTGATTACAATTCACCCTTTTATTTTTATTAAATGAAAGCTGACAATGTCGTTTTTGTAAATCGCGAGTAGGAATGGTGTTTTCCATATTGAATGACACACCAAAATTACAATTTTTTCTTTTTTTCAGAACATGTTTTGAGTTTTCAGAATATTTTAATAATTTCAGGAGTTTTACATGACTTTTTTCGTATACATTGCAATTTCATGAGATTTCCAGGAGCTTCTGGAACATCAGGAGACCGCGGAAACCCAGTTATAAGTTAAAATGGTTTAATTTAATAATTTACAACAGTTAGCGCGGGGCCTATGAAAGTGCGAGGCCCACTGGGGCCGCATAGTTTGCAGTGCCCTAAGACCGGGTCTGAAACAATGGGATCATTGTACAGACCGAACGTCGTTAGCCTTTGGTCAAAAAAAAAAAAAGAATGAATCTCACATCATCCAACTCTTTTGACTGCTTTGAACTGTGATGGCAACATCTGTTGCTCTCTTGAGTTTCTAGAGTGTTTAAAAGAGCCGTGGCTAAAGAGGTGCTACTAGAAAGCATCTCTGAAGTAGACACAGCTCAGAGAAGAAATATTGCAGGATGTTTTCTCTTGGAACTATCATTAGAATAGAACAGGATAGACTGTACTCAAATCATTCTTAAGTATATACCAGTGATTCCCAAAGTGGTCTATATAGACCCCCAGGCGTCTACGAAGACTTCCAAGGGATCTACGAAAGGGGTCTTTGAGATGTCCACGAGGGTCTAAAATAATGGGTCTTATCTTCAGGTTTTAACTTTTAATATTTAGATCCCATTAATGTACATCTAGTGATTTCATACACTTATTTATGGTTTGTACCTTAGTTAATACTCTAAATATTTATCCTGCTAATCAAACGAAAAAAAATTGTATTTAATTTTAATACTGATTCAAATAGCTTAATTTTGTCTGCATATAGCTAATGTTTAACAAAAAGAAATGTAGACTGTACAGCGTTGGTTATTTAAAATTAGGATGTATTCCTTCCTTGTCAAACAAGCGGTTGTCTGCTTTTTTGTAGGATGATATGAAAATAAATACGCTGGGGGATCATTTGAGGCGATGTCCCCATGACCAAAGGATAAAGGTTTGAACAACTTTCGAACTCTCAAAGAAAAAGTTCAGAATAGACACCACAAAATCTCACTTCAACATCATGTTGAGAAGATGATGGTTTGTGAGCGCCTTACAAGATCTCTTTACTTATAGACAAATATGGAAATTACTATAGATAAAACATTGATTTTACCAGCCGTTGAAACAGTTTTAAAAACTAATTATTTTACACAAACCTACATCTGTTATTATGAAACAAATTTCTTTAAGCAGCAATTCAAAGTAAGGCAAATATGTGGTATTAGTTATAACATTAACAGCTTCTTATGCTTATGTAATTCTTTGAAAACGGCAGGTTGGTATAAGTAGGGTTGCAGGTTCCGACAGGGTGTAGTGCTGTGTGATGCGAACTTCTTAAGGGTCGCCAATGTTTGGGTCTAGCTGCAAGGCAGCAGAGGTTTAAATTCAGTTTTCCCTCCATCTAGGTGGGTTGCAGCGAAGGCTAATAAGTCCTTCCTGCCCAAAGCTTGCTGGTTAACTTTTACTCTCCGTAATTATTCACCACATTCTGATGGAATCAACGTTTGTATCTTCGGTTAGGAGAGAAAGAGTTAAGGCGCAAGGAGCGACCTAAGGAAAAAAAAAAAGACGAAATTCAAGATTCCAGTCTTCAACGTAATTAGAATCACGTGACCCGTTTTACCTCCCAGAGACCACACTCTGCCTACCAAGCGTATTTCAACTCTTAAACTGTTTAATGTCAGCTCATTTCAACTCTAAGCATGTCTCAGCTCAGCGCATTTTAAGTCTTGAACCTCAGCTCATTTTAATTCTTAAACTGTTAAATGTCAGCTCATTTCAACTCTTAGCATGTCTCACCTCAGCTAATTTTAACTCCTACACTGTTTAATGTTAGCTCATTTCAACTCGTTTCAGACTAAAGCTATGATCCCTAACTTGACTGACTTTGAGAAGTTCTGTGGCGACTCACCTTTCTGGGTTTGTACAATTCACACCATTGGTCACATAGTAGTTTTAATGCACTTTTTACAGAATACGTAATTGTTTAGTCGACACGATTACGACAATTTGTTTATGAAATATTTTGTCATGTAGTTCTCTGAATATATTTAGCATGTTCTGTGTTTCGACCTTGACCTTAACGTAAACACTCATTTACCCCCCCCCCCCCCCCCGTCCAAGCTGCTCTTGGTTGGACCCCTACGTCGATGTTTTTGCCAACTATTTGTGGAGATAAAAGTTCTCTGTTTTTATTATTTATTTACTTTTTTATTCAGTAGAAGAGATTACATTTCCAAAAAAACACAAAGACAAAACCGTAAGTCCCATGTTTTCACAACAATTAAGGTTAATATCTTTCAGAAATTGTTCAAACTTGACGATCATTAGGTTGTCGATTGTCCTCTGTTGTAGACACACGTTTGTACACGAACGAAGTCCTTGATATTGGGATTCTTTCTAAAGCAGCGGTTCTCAATCTTTTATGCTCGGCGACCCCTTTTTACAATCCCCCACTCTGTCGCGACCCCCCCCCCCCACACACACATACAGCAATAGAAAAATAGACAATAACAATCCATATTTTCAATGGTCTTAGGCGACCCCTGGCAAATCGTCAATCGATCCCCATGGGGGTCGCGACCCACAGGTTGAGAGCCCCTGTTGTAAAGGAACTGTCTTTAGTTTCTATGGAAGCTCAAAGGTTCCAAGAAACATATCTTTTTGTTGGTGCGTTTACGAGCTTACAAGCGTGAATTCCTATTGTAACAGTTTTTATGTACAACAAGGTGTACTTAGAACTGGGCTAATCAACGCAGAAAATGTTCCTGTACATCACTCAGTCATTATCATGTTGTGTATTAGTCATGTGTCCCGCGCCCATTGTATACAGGCTGAAAGGTCCAAAGAAACTTTATTACTATGGCCGCTTTTTTCCAAATCACTAGTAGAGAAACCTCCACAAGTTGACAGACTGGCACCGGTTTCCAGATGTTGACTTGTCATCAAACCAAGATTGAGGCTAAACAGCATTGCAGTGAGCTCATGAGGAATTTAGAGGACTAAATATAATCCAAGTTGATTGTGGTTTCTAGTATGTCTGGTCTGGCAATATTTTTTTTCCCCCAATGAAGTCCCGGGGCAACTAATCTCCACCAGCTGGCACCGAGAGGTCCTGGAGTTCTGTTAGAATCACCACAGATTGAGAAGATAAAATATAGTATCTGTAAGTATTTTTTGGGCCTTCCAGCCTCTTTTGAGGCCTTTTTAAATTTCCCTGTAGCCACAATTAAAACAAAAAGGATTACGGAGAAGCCTTTTTAGAAATTTAATTTCAGTTTTCTTTTTAGTTTACATAACTCTGAATATTCGAATGTTCGCACACTTTTTTTATAAATTAATTCATATTCGAGTAAATATGTCCAGCACAATACAAGGTTACAAAAATAATTTTTGTGGAAACTAAAAATCGGCCCCCAAAGTGGCCCACACATGAAAGTGAAAAGGAATGTTTTTCAGCATATCGGAAGATTTGAACAGCAAACTACCTACAAACACAACCCTAGCTCCGCCGATACAATAAAAAGAGTCGCGTAGATTTCTGAACGTATTGCCCCTACTGTTGTATTGTCAGCCTGACTGACGACACGAAATCACGGGATACAGAGATGGATTACTGTTATTATAACATTGTCAATATTCATATGTATTCAATGAACTTACAGTTATGAAGACTTAGTTTAGCGTGAGCCTTTCCTAACAGTTTGTAATTGTATGATGATCCTATTGATTTCATTCGTTTTGTAAAAGGCTAACCTCTCATTGAAGACCATACGGAAGAAACTTTGGTTAAATGTCTGTAGGTCTTTTATAGGCTGATGATTTCCTAT
The DNA here is from genome assembly GCA_036873155.1 of Biomphalaria sudanica. Lineage (NCBI taxonomy): Eukaryota > Metazoa > Mollusca > Gastropoda > Planorbidae > Biomphalaria > Biomphalaria sudanica. Next base: position 471,142 of record JAZGLO010002016.1, read on the forward strand.
CACTTCCACAATAAGTAACGCTGCTTATAAATTGTTGTTGTAAGTTATAATCGGCTGATATGCAGACTGAATTCATTCCTTCTCTTTTAAAACTAAAGTCAACATTTTATTTTTTAATGAAAGTAGCTAGGGTATAGTGAGTCAAAGTTTGGTCTGAACTGTGAACAAAAAAAAAGCTTATATTAAATGTAATTATTTCAGTTTGGATCAGTCGTGTAATTAAGTTCGTAATGGATCTAAACCAACAATAATAAATCTGTGCGATTACAAATACTTTTACCAATCGTTTTTGTTTAGCGCTATTTCATGCGTTTAGCTTGCTCACTACGCTATGACCCAATCACTTATCTGGACTAGTTGACAAAAAACGGAAGAGGGAAGGATATCTGGGTAAAAATATTTTGCCGAAATTAGTTTTTAATAATCATTAAATGATGGGAATGACTTTAATTTCGAACTATTGGCTCACGCCTTTGTGGGCCGACGTGCGAACCACTTTGCTAGTGAGGTACTAATGACTGGAGAAGATTGTATAGTTATATGTTGTTAGTTTCAATTTAGAGAGGCGACCTATAAAGGGGACTAATTCAGCTTTTACCACCAGTACACCACTTCAGTCAAATACAATTTCTTTCATTGATCGAGATACCTAACCAATAATTAATTGCCAATAATAGATTGGTATATTTTTTTTTATTTAAAAGGTGAAAGAAATAATTGTGCAAATTTTCAGCTTGATTGGATGTCTGAGAAATAACGTGTACAAACTTTTAACCAGACAGAGTGAGTTGATTTTAGCTTTGTTATAAATGTAATAAGTATTTACCCAAAAATTGCAAGATCTGTACTCTACTTTTTATGACCTTAGAGATCTTCGGATGTTATACATCTTCGGATGTTATAGACACTGGATGTTGTAGATCTTCGGATGTTATAGACACTGGATGTTGTAGATCTTCGGATGTTATAGACAAAAGGATATTATAAATCTTCGGATGTTATAGACACTGGATGTTGTAGATCTTCGGATGTTATAGACATTGGATGTTGTCATGACTCCTTTCTTCTCTTATATACGTATGTGTACTTCAATGCTGATTACTAAATGTACTCAAGTCCTGGGCAATACACGACACATATGACGACAGAATAAAGATTCAAAATGCCAATTCACAGACATATATCATGTTTATTGTGTGTACCTTATTGTAATACAGGCTCAGTTTAGACAAATGAAATATCCAGTATCAATTAAAATATAACAGCTCAACATCCCAAAGACTGAATAATGACTACACTTCATCTCTATCTATAACCAAAAGTCCTGGACTAGGAACAAAACCACACTACTTTTTTATGTTACATTCCATTCCAAAAAGCATCTCATAAAGTAAAACAATGCAAAACAAAAACAGTTTTGAAGTCAACAACCTGAATTGCCCCTCCCCCCTTTCTCCTCTACAGTTAACAGGAGACCCAGGCTGACCAAAACTCAGTCCTGACAGATGTTATATAGACATTGGATGTTATAGACACTGGTTGTTATAGATCTGAATGTTATAGACATTGGATGTTATAGACTCCAAAAAGTGCTATACACTGTTATGATGTTAAAGGCTCCTGAGTTGTTTTAAAGCAGGGGTTCTCAACCTGTGGATCGCGACATCCCTGGGGGTCGATTGACGATTTGCCAGGGGTCGCCAAAGACCATCGAAAAAATTGATTGTTTTTCTCTTTTTTGCTGTATGTGTGTGTGTGTGTGTGGAGGTCGCGGCAGAGTGGTGGATTGTAAAAAGGGGTCGCCGAGCATAAAAGGTTGAGAACCGCTGTTTTAAAGAGTTTCACTTAAAAAAAAAAGCACTCTTGACAAATTATTTCCCTTCGCAGAATGAATCTCTTCTCTTCGACGACACCTACCCACACTTCACAGAATGTTTCCGTCACGTGGCCATCACCTGGATACCCTGCTTGCTGTTCATCGCTGCGACACCCCTGTACCTGATTTACCTCCTCAAATACGACGAGTATCCACCTCTGAGGCTGTCCGGCTTGCATGTGTTAAAGATGGTAAGTTGACCAAAGTGGACCTTAGATGAGACCTGAGCAAACCATGGCGATCCTCTTAGGGATTTTACACGAATAGAAAATTGTGTTTGTAAAAATGTTTGACATGTTTCGGATGTTCCTTCAGAGTTTACTTCCTAGTCCAAACCTCCCGCAGGACGACGGGGAATGGGAGCGGGCAGGGTTTGAACCCGGGACCATCGATAAATCCAAACGACAGTCCATCGCGTAAACCGCACGACCAGTCAGCCATCCAAAAAATTGTACACTCACACACACATACATATATTGTCGAACCAAGTAAAAAATATATTATAATATAATTATTCATACTCGATGTTAGTATACATATCAATCCAAAAATTAACCAATTAGTCAATCTATTAGTACTAATTATTTAGTTTTGTTGGAAATAGCAGAAAGGGAGTTAAGTCCCTGCCATTTTCAGATAAATGGCAGCAACTAGCAGTTCTTTCCCATAGATATTTTAAAAAAATAATATTTTTTATTTTGCTTGTTAGGATTTAATTGATGAGCTCATTTGTCAGTATTGCTGAAAACCTGCTTATAAATAAATAAAGTTCCCAACAATGCTTACAATCCATTTGCATGAGATTTGAGATTCTTGAACGAGATTCCTTAAAAACAAATTAGTTAATTTAATCTTGCGAAAATAAGAGAAATTTTATTTTTTTTTAGCTAACTCATTGGCAAAAGTTGTTTGAAATCTTGAAGGTGGTCCCATAAGTAGATTTTTTGTTCTTACATTTCTTTATTGTCATGAGACAGATTTCAGAGCGTAAAAGAACCTTGAATTTTTACATAGAGAGAGAGAGAGACATTTTGTTTACACTATTTATAACTTGCCGGACTTAAATTTTCACTGGGGCTGTAGTTGGCCCGCTTATCGTAGTTGGTCAACCACTGACAAAAGCCATGTTGATGCTGTATCTAAAATTTCAATACCTTTGATTTCAGTTATGCTCCGTCGTGTTACTGGCTATCTCTGTGTCTATTCTGATTGTCAAAGGCACAGCTGATGACCAGAGTTCCATTCCCGATGTGCTGTATGTCTCTGAAGGGCTGAAGGCGGCATGCTTTGTAAGTAGACAGAATAGATCTACGTGTCTGGCATAGACAATCTATCTGTCTATCTATCTATCTATCTATCTATCTATCTATCTATCTATCTATCTATCTATCTATCTATCTATCTATATGTCTGTCTGTCTGTCTGTCTGTCTTTATGAAATTTTCCTCTTTGCGCTTTTTCTAATGTTTAGTTTTGTTTCATTTCTCAATTCTTTACACAAAAGTACTTTATAATATCGTATAATGTACAATAGTACTTTATAATGTCTTACAGTGTACAATAGCACTTCATAATATCGTATTGTGTACAATAGTACTTTATAATATCGTATAGTGTACAAAAGTACTTTGTAATATCGTATAGTGTAAAAAAGTACTTTGCTATTGCTAACACATTACCTAATGGTCATGGCTGATAAATGAGATTGTGGACATTTCAATGGACTAAACTATACCTATTTCTCGGCCCAGTTGCTATCGTTGATATTGATACGCCTGGAACACCGGAAGGGCGTGACCACATCGCCAGTGTTATGGACTTACTGGACAATCATGCTGATTGTAGCCATTGTGCCATTCTATAGCTACATTATTGAACACGTGAGTAGACTTAACTTGTCATTGGCGTCACCAGTGACATTTGTATGACATCATTCATGAAAGCCTAAAAGAGAGAAAGAAAAAGAGAGAAAGAAAAGGAGAAAGAAAAAGAGAAAAAGAAGAGAGAGAAAAAAAAGAGAGAAAGAAAAAAGAGAAAGAAAAGAGAGAAAAAAGAGAGAAAGAGAGAAATAAAAGAGAGAAAAAAGAGAGAAAGAGAGAGAAAGAGAGGAATAAAAGAGAGAAAAAGAGAGAAAAAGAGAGAGAGAAAGATAGAGAGAGAAAGAGAGAAAGAAGAGAAAAAAAGAGAGAAAGAGAAAGAAAAGAGAGAAAGAGAGAAAGAAAAAGAGAAAAAAGAGAGAAAGAGAGAGAAAGAGAGAAAGAAAAGAGAGAAAAAAAGAGAAAGAGAGAGAGAAAAAAAGAGAGAAAGAAAAGAGAGAAAAAAGAGAGAAAGAGAGAGAGAAAGAGAGAGAAAGAGAGAAAGAAAAGAGAGAAAAAAGAGAGAAAGAGAGAAAGAGAGAGAAAGAGAGAGAGAGAAAGAGAGAAAGAAAAGAGAGAAAGAGAGAAAGAAAAAGAGAAAAAGAAAAGAGAGAAAAAAAAGAGAAAGAGAGAGAGAGAGAAAGAGAGAAAGAAAAGAGAGAAAGAGAGAGAAAGAAAAGAGAGAAAAAAAGAAAGAAAAGAGAGAAAAAAAAAGAGAGAAAAACAGAGAGAGAGAGAGAGAGAGAGAGGAAAGGAGAGAGGGAAGAAATAGAAAGAGGGAGAGATATATCTTTTAAATAAAGAGAGAAGAGGCAGAAATAGGGAGAGGCAGAATAAAAAAAGAAAGGGAGGAGGAGAGAGAGAGAAAGAGTAAGAAAGAGAAAGTGTGAGAGGAACATGGATGTGCATGGTAGAAATAAAACCATTGACTTGAGCCCGTTCGGTGTTGGGAAGGGGAGGGGTGGCGATTCGGCGCTCTTTGACCTTGACCTTATTGGTTTCAGCTCAACGAAACGGATGAGTTCAGTTTTATCCTCTTCTACATCTACTTCGGGGTTCTCACGCTGCAAGTCATCTTGACATCCGTGGTAGAGAAGAGGTCTGGAAACTACCTGGACCTTTCACAGAACACAGTAAGTAGATCACATCGGCCTGTCAGAGAGCACAGTAAATAGGGCACCATGACATCGACCAAGATATACAAGACAGAATGAAGGCCTTTGAAAATGGAACAAGATTTAAACTGAAAATGAAATGATCATCACTTTGCCTGTATTGCCTTCATTTGTTAGAAGAATCCATAACAAAACAAAATATAAGGAAATCAAATAGATTGCTTCTAGTTTTTCAATTCCCTTTAGGAATAAAAGAAAATTACAAGAAAACTAATATAGTTTGTCATTTAGTATTGTTAAAATTACAATTAAAGTCTAGTAGAAAGTATTCGTAAATTTTAATTGCTTTTCCCTTTAGAATCCAAGTCCAGAAGTGAATGCATCCTTTCCAAACCAACTCTCTTTCGGCTGGCTTAACAGGTCTGTAATTTGTTTTGTCAATTGTCCATAGTCTTAGTTGGTGTTGTCCCCTGACTTATAATGGATACTGTCCCTTGTCTCGTTAGTGTAGAGCAGTGATGCCCAACCTTATTTGGTCTGCGGGCCATTTTAATTTTCGGCATTCGTCTCGCGGGCCATAACACCAAAAAAAAAATACAATAAGCTACTTTTAATAGTTTTATTTGTTGACCTACTTACATAAATTAATGTGATGCTTGAAGTTTCTCCAAAACCATCTTCTGAATATCTGCCTGCATAGATGAAACACCAAGAAAAAGTTTGTCAACACAAATAAGTGGTTGTAAACATTGTCATCGTCCTTAGCGCTTGTCTATATAGATTTGGAAAAGTTTCTGCAGGTAACACTAAGTAGAAGTCAATGGTCTGCATCACTTGAAATTTGTCAAGCAGAGATGTCTGGCTTTGTAAGTCGATCAGTTCCAGTTGCAGTTCTGTCGGGGCACTTGACACATCGGAAGAAAACGGATTTTTAAAAAGACGGATTTCATTTTTTATATTATGAAAACCCACAAATCTTTCCCTGCAATTATCCATGAAGAGCCTCAGAAGTTGGGTCATTCCTTCTTTTGGGAAAGTGGACAAGATGCACCCTTTCCGCCTGTTGAATGTTGAATTTTGTTTGGAAAGCGCTTATGTCTGTATACACATGCGAAATCAATGTGTCTTTCCCTTGTACTTTGGTGTTGAATTCATTTAGATGTGATGTCACATAAAAAAAAAAAAGTCAAATCCCACAACCATGAGGGGTCGTCCAGTTGTGGCACTTGTTTTGATTTTTCCGTCATAAATATTTCAATTTCGTGTCTCAAATTAAAAAAAAAAGTTTTAAAACCTTTCCTCGACTTAACCATTCGACCCCCCCACCCCCAGCACTTCATTGGGAAATAGAACGTCTTCCTATTCGGACTCTATTTCAGTCATTCAACGCCTGTGATTTGATGAAATGTACAGTGTTGAGCACAATGATCATCACATGGTCCAGATTCAAAACCTTTCCACAGAGATTTTATTGGTGAATGATGCGGTGAAATCGAAGGGGTTCAGTTCCATTTGACTCAACCACTTTTTAAATAACTCTTACTGTCAGTCCGCTGTGACATCCAACCATATTTCTAGCGCCATCAGTAGTCACTCCAACTAATTTATTCCAAGGAAGAGCAAAGTCCTCTATGATGGTTGACACTTCATTGAACAGGTCTTCTCCAGTTGTAGTCCCATGCATGCTCTGCATAGCTGCAAAATCCTCTGTTATATCAAAATTGCTGTTTGTACCGCGAATAAATACCAAGAGTTGTGCAGTATCAGTTATGTCAGTGGACTTTCAGCGCAATAGAAAACTTTTGGAATTCTGCTGCTCTGTCTTTTAATTGTGAATAGAGATTTTCACCCACATCTTCCACTCGCCTTGTAATTGTCGTGCGAAAAAGGGTTGCCAGCTTCTACTGCATTCTTTTTTTCGGGACACATTTCTTCCATCAATGTGGAAGCACTTTTTTTTTTTTTTACACATTTGCCATCGGAAAAAAATGCTTCGTTGCTCTACCTAAAATGTGAGCAACTCTGTAGCTGGCCTTATCGCCGAGTCATTGTCTTGTTTCTTTTTGTTCAATATTCTCGTCAATCTCCCAATCTCTAGTCGTAACTTGACAATCTTGTCTTCGCGGCTCAAACCAAGAATGCCACCATATGTGTTTATGTGTTTGGTTTCATAATGCGTTTTAATGTTATGTTCTTTAAAAACAGCCACACTTTTTTTTACAAATCAAACATGTTGGCTTTCTATCCTATTCCACAAAAAAGTAAAGATCTGTCCTCTTTTTCTGAAAGTTTCTACATTTAGAGTCCACTTTTTGTATCTTAGGCTCTCCCACTTTATTAAATCACAAACGTTAAACAGTACGGTACCAATCGCTTTGATATCAAAAGAACACGACCCAAAATCATGCTCTAAAGATGCTCTGTGTTGCACACACAAGGTGTCAAGGACACGGCTAGCTCAAGACAGTCGCGGAATTGTCCAAGAATTAAAAATAGCTGTCAAGTCTTATCGCCATTGAAAAAAAAAACACACAACACTTGTGTTCTTACAATAAAACAAGTATTGACTACAAATGTTAGAATAACAAACCTAAAGGAGGAAATCCAAGAAAGGGTTAGAATTTTAACTCCAAGAGAATATTTTTTCAACATTCTAATTTTTTGCATTTTTTTAAAACTTTGTTCCAATGTTTTGGCGGGCCGGATAGAAGCACGTCGCTGGCCGGATCTGGCCCGCGGGCCGTAGTTTGGGCATCGCTGGTGTAGAGCCTCATGGTATAAGACTATAAAAACTCCAGACTGCTACACCCTAGCCGCCAGACCTAGCCCAGTCTTACTGCAGGATGGCAGGCAGGATTTGAACTCAGAACCAGTGTTACAACTGTCTGAAGCACGTAGCGCTAGACCAGGGGGAGCCACATTGGTGTGGACCGAGTCCATATTTGTACAAAGCTTCTATCAAGCCACTCAGTGCAGTTACAATACTCGTTCCTTCTCCCACTTTCTGTTCTCGGATGAAATTGAAACTTTATAAAATTAGTCATTGTCCCTAACAAAACATGAATCAATGAAAAAAACAACAACAACCAATTAATTTGTTAATAATTTGTAGTTAATTATTTTGATATTGATTAAGGGAAATAAATCTTCTGGCACTGATAAATTTGGCTGTGAATGTACAGTTCTTTCCCTTAGAAAAAAACATCTTTTTGTTTTTAATAAAAGTTTGGTTGTTTAATGTTTTGTTTGTTTTTATTTCTATGCTTTGGGTTAAAGGTCATTGTGCAATTGTAAAGTCCTTTGTCTTACTGTTACTGTTAGACAACAATATAAGTCATTGTCCTTGTATGTTTAGTAAAGAATGCTAATTTTCACGTCTGCTGTATGTTTAGTAAAGAATGCTAATTTTCACGTCTGCTGTATGTTTAGTAAAGAATGCTAATTTTCACGTCTGCTGTATGTTTATTAAAGAATGCTAATTTTCACGTCTGCTGTATGTTTAGTAAAGAATGCTAATTTTCACGTCTGCTGTATGTTTAGTAAAGAATGCTAATTTTCACGTCTGCTGTATGTTTAGTAAAGAATGCTAATTTTCACGTCTGCTGTATGTTTAGTAAAGAATGCTAATTTTCACGTCTGCTGGTACACAGTCTAATCATCCGAGGATACAAGAAGACTCTGGCAGAAGAGGATATCTACGACCTGGCACCGGAAGACACTTGTTCAGTTGTTATCCCGCCGTTTGAGAAGGCCTGGGAAGCAGAGCAAGCTAGAGTAGAGGCCTTCAACAAGAAAATAAGGTGTCTAATACATCTTTGTTGAACTAGATTTTTGTTGTTTGTTTTCGTATTTTTAGCTAGAAACGGTGAAAAGGAACACATAGGGGGATCATTGGTTTGGGTAATTGTCCACCATTGATCGCTGATTTTGTTTTAAAAACAAAGCTTATATCAACTCACTCTGCCTGTCTGTTTGTCTGTCTGGTAGAAGTTTTGTACACGGTATTTCTCCCATATCCAAGTTGAAAATTTGTGCAATCTTTTCTTGTACCTGACGAAACAAGAATCAATAAAACAAATTTTTGGTTAATTAACACTTGGTAATTAATAATTATTTTGCATGGTATAAACAAGGGAAAGAAATCGAACTTGAGATATGTGGTATAAGTTGAATTAGTCCCCATGAGGAAGCTTGAACCCTGAGATTGAACTCTAGCCGTCCCACATTTTTAATGCATTTAAAAAGCGATCACGGTAACATGCACCCAGATACACGCTTCTTTCCCACCTCCCACCCTCCCTTTTTCGAACTGGTTCACACGATAAGATCATAGCGCACTGAGAAAGCTAAGAGCATGAATAGCACTAAACAAAAACAATTGCTGAAATATTTATAATCGCACAGATTTATCATTGTTAGTCTAGATGTATTACAAATTCAGTTACATGACTGATTCAAAGAAATTGATACAATTGAACTTATTGTAATCTTTTTTAAAGCATATTTATGCTTTTCTTCTTTCGTACTTTTAGGGTAAAAACAATGGAGGTGTACATATATGAGAATCTTTGGTTCTGACCATTACCCACCATTTAGCTCTGATTTTTTCCTATTATATGTGTTCTTTTAAGGGTTATATGCTTAGTTTAGGAATGTCATTGTTTGTACAATGATTTATGTAAAGATTTATGGTAAAGTCCTTGTAAGATGTTTAATCTGAGCTCTTTAGTAATCCCTCGTTTCTCGGGGATGCATTCAAAAGACCGTACGCGAAAAACGAATTTCCTCGAAGAAGAGGCAAGATAACTTTTTTAAAAAAATGTAAAAGTAGTTAAAGTTCCCTTTTCAGACCTTGTGGTTTATTGGGAAGATGATGTAAAGGTCATCTGTTTCTGTGGCCTTCGGTTAACGAGGGTGTCATGTGGCCAGCACAACGACCAACCGCCTTTACTTTTCCCCAACTAATGTCAAGTACCCATTAGAGCTGGGTTCGAACTCCGGACCCCGGTTCGGAAGCAAATCGCATTACCGCTCAGCCACCGCGCTTCCTTTTAAAAATGTATTACACCCTTCCCTCTGTTTCTGGTTTGGTTAAAGAAAAGTAAACCTTCAATAAATGCAGGTCATATATTCATCAGAGCCCCATATCACCTGTTCTACGGACCATAAGATCTTAATAGGAAATATAACTTTACTGCCATTTATTATGCAATGTCTAATAATAACACCCAATGAAATGAGCTGTTACTAACTTGAACATGTTTTTTTTTTGTTGCAGCCCTGACTGGAGGCAACAAGTCCAAAAGTTTAAGCCTACGAAACCAACCAATGAGAAGACTCCACTCATCAAAGAGAAATCTAGCAAAGCAGACGACAAAAAGATAAAAGATGCTCGAACGCCGAAATCTCCGTTCAAGTCTCCCTCTTTACTTCGGGTTCTGGTGAAAGTCTACGGGCCTGTTATGTTAGCTGCCCAGGTTAGAAATTATGATTTATCTCATGATAACATTTACAGAGGTTATGAAGGCGCTAGTAAAGTAAAAACAAAAAAGTGAAGTTCCCCTTTAAGACCATGCAGTCTATAGAGCAGATGGCCCACGTTCAACAAGGGTCTCATATGGCCAGCAATAAGGCCAACTACCTTTACTTTTCCTCAACTAATGCTGGGTACCCATTAGAGCTGTGTGGACTCAGAGGCGCCTCAAGAATCGTGAAATACTAGATCTAGACATGATTGATTAAAATCTACGAGCTCTTCAACTGGGAAAAACAACAAAAGAATGGTAAAATAAAGATGTCAATTGTAAATCCCAACGGTGCGACATTTGACGATGTATCTCAATATGTTTGGAAAAGATAATAACTTTTTTTAAAAATCTGCCCCTTTCTCTTCGTCTTCTCTCTCTTTTTCTTTATCAATCTCTCTTCCAATGTCCCTATATTTCTGATCTTTCTTATTTCATCATATCCTCTTTCGTTCTCGTACTTTCTCTCTATTTCTGACTCCCTGACACTCTCTCTCTGTCTCTTCCAATCTTTTTATATATTTTTAATTAGTTTCAGCTACCAAATTTCTACCTTCTCGCTGGTTTGACATTTATTCATATTTTTCAGTCTTTTAGTTAAAAATGCTCTACTCTTGGGCTTTCTTCGGGTTCTAGCTTTGACTTCGTTTTTTTTTCGACATCTCAGCGAGCTTTTCTCTATCTTCTATAAACGAACAAGAGAAATGATGCTGTAATCAGACTTCTGTCGTATTTTTTTTTCAATATTATTTGCAATTTGTTTGCGTTTTTGTTTTTCTGCAAGAGAGTGTTATCTTTTAAATTTGAGTTTCTTTATGTAAGGGAGATAAAAAAGTTAAACCTCCTTTTCAGATTGTGAAAACATTAATGGATCTACTTCCATTTGCAACACCGAAAATCACAGAGTAAGCGTTATTATTATTATTATTATTATTATTATTATTATTATTATTATTACTACTACTATTCAGTTAGAAACAAAATAAGTAGTCATTCTCTGGCACTGCCAGGGTTGAGTTTCGTTAAAGAGAAACAAAATTCAGTGTAGTCCCTTTATCAGTTTCCATTAAGGTATTTTCTGGTGATGTAGCAGGTAGTAGTAGTACCGCCCTCTGACAGGCAACGAGAATGTACCTAGGAATTTTAAGGGGCTCAAAGGTATTTGTGAGATCAGTTGTTTTTTTCCCCTCGATTGATATAACATTTTAGATAACTTTTATAAACGCTTAATCTCCAAGCTTAGGTTCCCATATTTTCTTTGTTTTTCAAATTCAGTTTTTCTTAAATTATGAGACAGTGGTACGGCGATGTCAATAATGGTAGCGGTTTTTTTCTTTTAATCTTTATTATCATTATTATTGTTATTAAAAAGTGTCCTATAATAGCTCTATTTCCCGTATCCGAGTTTCTGTGGTAGTTTGGTTGCTCATTAGACTGTACTCACGAAAGTATCAAATTCAAACTCTGTCTGATTCCATCCCTTGCCGTCTTAAAAAAAAGTTTTGAGAAAGGGAATAACTTCATAATTATCTTCATTTTTTAACGAACGTACAAAAGTATAATGAAGCAAAACAGAAGACTTTGATTCAACTCTTGATGTAACTCTTTGGTTTAACTCTTTGGTTTAATTATTTGATTTAATTCTGATTTAACTTTTTGATTTAACTCTTTGATTTAATAATTTAGTTTTTCAATGAAAAGAGTACCAAAGCCTTAAACCACGCCCCTTTCCCCCATTTCTAATTGAGTAATAATAATAAACTCCCCCTAAATGATCAACGCTGAGCACATAGATGGCTGTTAAGTCCGATATTTGCTTTGAAAATTCAAAAGTCAGTCGCACTCAGGGCATAGGTAGGTTGGGTCTGTTACCTGCTTTACACAAAGTTATTTTTTTTTAAGGCTCTTAGCCTTGTAGCCTGAAACATAAACACTGATGGCTACTTACCACAAAAATGCGATCACTGGCTAGTATTTTCCAGTTTTAAGGGAATCTCTTGTGTTGATACATCTGATAACGCCTTCCCTTGCACAGCTCCCTATAAAAGTCGCGGAGGAAGTGTTAATGAACGGTTATTGGGTTGTAGTTCCAGACAGTCGACCCAAACCGCTGCAGGCGTATTAATTTCTGAATGCAGAACTTGAATATAAGGACATAAACACATTTCTTTGTCAACAAAAAAATGAAAACAGCTTTTATTTAGAAATATACACAGATTCAACTTTACTGTAGATGTACAAACGTATATTAAACCATTTAAACAAAAGAACAAGTTATCCTGAAATCTACACGTCTTTCTGTCTCTGGTCTCTCGTTTGTCACTACAACTCCATTATAAGTTATATATGACCTCTACTACGATGTACTTTCTCGTGATTACATCAGAAGCTATTTGGCTAATACAAACTAATCATGTACCTTAATCTTATCTCTGGTTGCAGGGCCGGCCCTAACAATTGCGGGGTTCTATGCGAAACGGATTGCATGGGGCCCAGTCTGAGTAGGAATAAGCATAATATCAAAATTAAGATTTTGTATTACAAAATACATTCGTCTTTGCAATAAATTTTTAAAAATGAAAGCTCACATTGTCATTTTTTTTAGCAGGCGTGGGATTGGCACCTCAAAATGACAATTTTGTCAATTTTTTAGGAGATTTTTAAAAGTTTTCTTGAGATTTTATTAATTTCAGGAGATTTCTAGGACTTTTTCGTATATTTTGCATTTTCAGATTTCCAGGAGGCCCCTGAATATATTTTAAGGGGGCCGCGGAAACCCGGTTATTATATATAAATTATAATGCCTTAATTTAATAATTTACACCTAGAATTAGCACGGGGCCTATGAAAGTGCGGCCGCATAAGTTGCAGTGACCTAAAGTCGGCCTTGCCTGGTAACATCACAAGCTCGCACACATAATCTATAACAGGAAGTCGGTTATCAGACATGCAGACGGCTTAATAGTAATCAATTACTATCTCGTTTTCTCTCTTTTTTTCCAATTGCAACCTTTGACCTTTAACCTTTCTCACACAAATATATCTCTATACAAACAGAGCGCTGCTTAGCTATGTCGCCATGAAAGATGTGGAACAAGTCTGGAAGGGTTATGTCCTGGCCGGTGGTTATTTCGTCGTCCAGTTTATTGTCTCCCTTGGCTCCAACCAGGCTCTTCTGGCCCTACGACGCCTGGGCATGAGGGTCAAGGCTGCTCTCATATCCGCTATATATAAAAAGGTAACTCTTTGATAGCACAATGACCTAAGATGTTATATTCTCATTGTTTATATGCATTGCGCGTGTGTGTCAGTGTGTGTGTTTGTCCCTATTTCTCCCTAACCCCACCAATGAATCTGGCAAAGTAGAAAAAAACGGACTGACTCATCTTAGTGCGTCAACCAATCTTTTGGATTGATTCATTTTACAAAGACCAATGAGAATAAGTGAAAGCAAAAAAAACAAAACAAAAAAAACAAGGTGTGAAAACACAAACTCAAAATGGGTCCCTGAAGTGGTCCACCCAGGCAGGTAAAAAGGTTTCAATATTTTTTAGGAATAATATCAGAATGAAATTTTATGAAAGAAAAATGACAGAGAAGGATGGAGAAAGAAGGTTGACAGATCTTGTGTGTTGCCCCAACGGTCCAGCAAACCAAGGGATAGGTGAAAGTGAAGGGGAAGTTAGATGTGAACCTGGCCTTACTGATGTCTTATAATGATTATCTAACTGATCTAATTGTTTTGTAAAGGGTCAATCTTTTATTCAAATCCTTAAAAAAAACATTTCCGTAAAAAAAAATATTCCTTTAGTAAGTGTTTCATTGATATTGTGCAGAGCTGCAGTTCACGCGATAATATGAAAAATCACTTATTAATTTTTGTTTTAAATTATGTTCCACTTATATGCAAACTAAATAGATTTTTTTGTTTGTAAATGTAGTAGTGGTTGCATAAGTGATTTAAAAAAATTAGATTAGAAAAGAAAAAAGTAACAGTTGCATCAGAACTTTGAATGGTCTAAAATATTATAATGTCGGAATTTTACTATCTTTTCTAGTTTACGAGATCTAAACGTGACGGACGGACGGACAGACAGACCACACAAAACTAATAGCGTCTTTTCCCCTTTTGGTGGCTGCTAAAAACGAGATCTGAGCAAAGTGTCATTTTTAGTGTTAGTTTGTTTGGTTAAAAAATGTTTCGGGTGTTCCTTCATCTCATCTCATCTCTGCCTGTGGTCCCTTCTGGGGCATAGGCCACCAACCAGCTTCCTCCAGGCATCTCGGTTCTGGGGGAAGTCTCTAAAAACTGTCCCCACGTTCCTTTAGAGTTGAAGATAATTTACTTCCTAGTCATAACTTTCTCCTTTAGACCTTGCGATCTATAGGGGCAGAGGATGCAAAGATTATTTGTTTCTGTGGCCTACGGTTGACGGGTTTGTCATGTGGCCAGCACAACGACCAACCGCGTTTTCCCACATCTAACGTCAGGTTTCTTTTAGATCTGGGTGGAGTCAGGCACCCAAGGATCCCGAAAATAAAAATTCAAGTCTTCACCAGGATTTGAACCCCGGACCCCCATTTTCGAAGCCAAGCGCTTTGCCACTCAGCCATCGCGCCTTCTAATTGTTGGCTAAATTCTGTGCGTTTTAATATTAAGTTGCTCTGTTTCCTGCATTCATGTTTCAATTGGAGATAACCCACGACAGAGCCAGTGTTCTGACATAGCAGCAACCCGAGTTCATTAATTAGTTAGCTCACCTTTGAAGTAGCTAGAGTTTCGCTGACCAGCCAATTGTTATGCCTGTATAAAAAGACCCTTGACCTTCAACTTTGTGTCCTCAGTCCCTGACCATCACCAACATTAACGACGAGACGACGGCAGGTGAGATAGTCAACCTGATGTCTGTGGATTCTCAGAAGATTGAAGACGTCTTCAACTACATGTACTTTATGGTCTCCACACCTTTTCAGGTAGAGAACAAGTTATTTTGAGAATCCTTGAACAGTACATTCTGCTCGTTCTTTGAACAATTAAACAAGCAAATATAAAAAAAATATTTTAAAAAACTTTAAAAAAAAACAAAACAAAGCTTATCTAAGGACTACACCCTTAAAACTATATCATAATGTACAAGTTGTTTCCCCTTTTGATATCAAACAAAATAATTAATTGACTGAGTATTTTTGTGTATTGATTCATGTTTTATTAGGTACAATAAATAATTATTTAATATATCAAGTTTATTGGAGAATGCGTGAGGGAGAAATAACGTTAACAATTATTTAAAGGGATTAAACCCGACAAATTTAGTTATATATGTGAATACTGAAGTATTAGTTTCCCTTGTTGGTATTAAAAAAATAATGAATTACTAGTAATTAATTGTCTAATTGGTTACTTTTTATTATTATTATTATTGACTCTTGTCTGTGCCAATAAGTAAATGTGCGAAGTTTTAATTTGATTTGAGAGAGGGTGTTGGAGAAATAACCTGTACTCACTTTTTACCAGACAGACAGACAGACAGAGTTGATAAAATCTTTAATGCAAACTTACACATATAAACAAATAACAACAAATAAACAAAACTAAAAATATCAACAACAAAAAACACGAAACGAAATATATAAAAACAATCTTTTCTCTGAATTCATGAATGACAAAAAGTGTTGACACCAACACTTCTACAGTTAGTTACACCGACTTACAAGTGGCACTGAGTGATTGCCGATTAATGGTAATGATCTCCCTTCCCCTTTCAGTTTTCCTTATAAGATTTTTAAAACAACGTTTCGGTCTTCATGTTCATGCATTAAAATGATCTAGTCTCTTGACACTTCTTTCCAGCTGGGCTTGTCTATCTACATGCTGTACGAGCAGCTTGGGGTGGCCGTGTTTGCTGGACTCGGGGTGATGCTTGCGGCCGTCCCCTTCAACGGAGTCATCGGCTACTTCCTCAGGAACTACCAGATGCAGCAGATGAAGCTGAAGGATAAAAGAATGAAGCTGATGTCCGAAGTCCTAAGCGGCATCAAGGTAACTGACCACTATTGATTTCAGGGGACAGGCTTTTCTTTGATATACCTGTAGGTATGAGGATAACGACCTCTATTTATGTATGGGAAGCAACATCATTTGATAAAAGGGATATCTATTGAATATTTCTTTCATACTGTTTGGGAATCAACACAGGTGAGCAGAAAAATGAAGAGGGAGAGAGAGAGAGAGAGAGTGAAAAAGAGAGAGGTGAAAGAGAGTGAGGGGGGGAGAAAGGAGAAAGAGATAGAAAGAGAAAGGTTAAAGAGAAAGGGAAAAATGCAAAAAGATAGAAAGATGAGAGAGAGAGTAAGGACAAAGAGAGAAAAGGGGGAAATAGAGAGAGAGAGAGAGAGAGAGAGAGAAGAGAGAGAGAGAGAAGAGAGAGAGAGAGAGAGAGAAGATAGAGAGAGAGAGAGAGAGAGAAATGAGAGAGAAGAATATATGTTTGTGAGAGATGAAAGGGAAAGAGAGCCAGAGAAGTAAGTTATCTTTCCATTACCTTTTCATCGTAGTGGACTCCCGCACGATTGGTCCACAAAGAGAATTATATATATCTAGATATATTTCTATACTTTTATGTGTGACTATGGTTTAGCTGCAACAAGAGTGTCAGAGGATAATATCTTATATCTTTTAACAGTGGCCTTGACCCCGTTCTCCTCAATTTTTTTTTCATGATTTTGTGTCGTGATAGTAGTATCAACTTAATGTCCCTTTATTTCATTTATTCAAATGTACATGTCTACCATCTATGGTACAAATGTGTTAGTTACTTTACATATTAGAAACGACAAAAAAACAACAACAATAACTTGCGATAAAAAACTCACAATTTCTGGATGTCATAGGCGACCCCTGACAAATTGTCATTCGACCCCCAAAAGGGGTCGCGACCCACAGGTTGAGTTTTATTGAGAACCCCTGTTCTAGTTAGATGTTTGCGGTCGAAATGTACGTCGCACAACCTATATATCAAAACCTAGTAAGAACCTCCTCTTTCCCATTGAGTCCAAAATATTCCTCAAATTGCCATTATTCATCAATTGATACTTCCTTGTAAGAAGTTTCTATTGAAGTTTCACCTCAACTTTTTACATGACACGAACTAGCAATCACATTTTTTATCAAAAATCTTTCTTTTTTAAACATTTGTATACATATTTCATTCAATGTGTTAGTACCCCTTTCCAGGGGGAGAAGGGGGCCGCTAAAAATGGTGCATAACTTGATATGGCATGGGAAAATCCAGTCATTGGTAGAAACTACCTCGACAAGGAAAAACTCGTACTTCTTTGTTTGTCGTGACGTATGTGTCGACGCCTTTACTTTAAGTGTGCTCGGACAGTTTTATAAGAAATAGAAATGTGTGTTAAGACTGTCTAAAGCAGCATTACTGTTACACTGTATTGTATGTTGTTTTATTTAGCACTAAGCAAGGCAGCAAGGTGTATGTATGTTCCTTATAGACATTAACACTGTTTGACTGATCTTGATGAAACTTTGCCTTAGTAATTTCTTAGACCGTTGGAGAAGTCGTAGGATATAGTAAAACCCCCCTGCTATTACCCGTGGCTGAGTAGGGGGGGGTATTTCTAAATAAAAAAAAGGTTTTACGTCCTTTTTTGGGGGGGTTGGGGCTTGGATTTTCTTTGAAAGGCTGCGGGAAACATTCGAGATCAAAAGAAATCATCTGCCAGTGACAGACTTAGACTGCGAAAAGATCACCCAAAACTACCAACAGCGGACAATGGTTATATCTGCGTAGGATGTGGCAAAATATATAGGTCGCTATTGAAACTGCGTAGCCACATGAAATACTAATTAATTTTTGGAAATGCCTTATTATTATTATTGTTATTTTGTTTTACAACTTTTATAATCAACTCAAACAACACCGGAGATTTCTGCTAGTTCTATATGCTGCTATCAAGCAGTCTTTATTTCCTTTTAATTTTTGTTTAACCTCCTTTTTACAACTTTTATAATCAACTCAAACAACGCCGGGGTATTTCTGCTAGTTCTATATGCTGCTATCAAGCAGTCTTTATTTCCTTTTAATTTTTGTTTAACCTCCTTTTTACAACTTTTATAATCAACTCAAACAACGCCGGGGTATTTCTGCTAGTTCTATATGCTGCTATCAAGCAGTCTTTATTTCCTTTTAATTTTTGTTTAACCTCCTTTTTACAACTTTCAGCATTATCATCATCGTCGTCACTTTCATCATCTCTGAGGGCAGTGGTTTTGATGTTCCAGATAGTACCGCGTTATTGCTATACACCTATTTATAAAACACGTTCCTATCACAGGTTCTCAAACTGTACGCCTGGGAGAGTTCCTTCGAGCAAAAGGTCGAGGAAATCAGAAAGGAAGAGTTGAGAGTCATCAAGAAGTTTTCCTACGTCATCGCTGCACTCATCTTTATGTTCAACACAATTCCGTACATGGTGAGTGATTCGATCCCAGTGATTGGATTCATGAGTCATAGTGACTGGTTATCGATTAGGTTTTAGAAGCGGAATGAAAATTTTGTCATTTTAGTTCAAAAATTGACTTATACAATTACAAAAATTATTCTTTTACATTTTACATATTTTTTTTTTTATTTTTTACCCTCCCTCTCCCCCGACATGTATGCCCTCTCCCCCCCACATGTATGCCCTCTCTCCCACGTAACGTGAAGTGCCACCTAAGCCAGGGCGCTCCACTCCCCTACGTCACGCCTTTGAGTTGCGTTGGCAGTTTGGTGCCGAACCGTTTCGCTTTTTCGATCCATCAGTGAAACGTCATTTCCTGGTGTAAAAATGTCTAAACGATTATCTCCTTTTCGGCATTACTTCCCTTTTTATAGGTTTGCACTATAGCCTTTGACACGTGAATACTATTTACTAGCTATTCTAACTAGTTTTCAAAGATACGACTTTTTTAACGTTAAGCTCTAAAACTGTACGCTGTACTTGAGACCTACACCTTCTCATATACATGAACAGTTTGATATAGAGTTGTATCTCTTCCAGGTCCAACTGACTTCCTTTGGAGTGTACATTGCCTTGTCAGACGAGGGCTACCTCAGTCCAACTACAGCTTTTGTTTCACTGCAACTATTTAACATGTTGAATATCCCGTTGACGTTTTTACCTATGCTGATTCCAATGTTGGTCCAGGTAACTAGTGCTTCCTTTATTCATTCCAGAGTGAGAGACAGAGAGAGAGAGAGAGAGATCAAGGTCCACATACAGAGAGACCAACAGGCAGACAGAGAGAAGGACGGACAGAGAAAGACAGACTGACAGACAGAGAAACAGAGAGAGGCAAAAGAGAGACAGATAGACATATGGAAGCGAAAGAGATAGAGACAGATAGACATATGGAAGCGAAAGAGATAGAGACAGATAGACATATGGAAGCGAAAGAGATAGAGAGAGAGACAGATAGACATATGGAAGCGAAAGAGAGAGACAGATAGACATATGGAAGCGAAAGAGATAGAGACAGATAGACATATGGAAGCGAAAGAGATAGAGAGAGACAGACAGACATATGGAAGCGAAAGTGATAGAGACAGATAGACATATGGAAGCGAAAGAGATAGAGAGAGACAGATAGACAAGGAATCGAAAGAGATAGAGACAGATAGACATATGGAAGCGAAAGAGATAGAGACAGATAGACATATGGAAGCGAAAGAGATAGAGAGAGACAGATAGACATATGGAAGCGAAAGAGAGAGACAGATAGACATATGGAAGCGAAAGAGAGAGACAGATAGACATATGGAAGCGAAAGAGATAGAGACAGATAGACATATGGAAGCGAAAGAGATAGAGAGAGACAGACAGACATAAGGAAGCGAAAGTGATAGAGACAGATAGACATATGGAAGCGAAAGAGATAGAGAGAGACAGATAGACAAGGAAGCGAAAGAGATAGAGACAGATAGACACATGGAAGCGAAAGAGATAGAGACAGATAGACATTTGGAAGCGAAAGAGAGAGAGACAGATAGACATATGGAAGCGAAAGAGATAGCGACAGACAGATAGACATATGGAAGCGAAAGAGATAGAGAGAGACAGATAGACATATGGAAGCGAAAGAGATAGAGACAGATAGACATATGGAAGCGAAAGAGATAGAGACAGATAGACATATGGAAGCGAAAGAGATAGAGAGAGACAGACAGACATATGGAAGCGAAAGTGATAGAGACAGATAGACATATGGAAGCGAAAGAGATAGAGAGAAACAGATAGACAAGGAAGCGAAAGAGATAGAGACAGATAGACATATGGAAGCGAAAGAGATAGAGACAGATAGACATATGGAAGCGAAAGAGATAGAGAGAGACAGATAGACATATGGAAGCGAAAGAGAGAGACAGATAGACATATGGAAGCGAAAGAGAGAGACAGATAGACATATGGAAGCGAAAGAGATAGAGACAGATAGACATATGGAAGCGAAAGAGATAGAGAGAGACAGACAGACATAAGGAAGCGAAAGTGATAGAGACAGATAGACATATGGAAGCGAAAGAGATAGAGAGAGACAGATAGACAAGGAAGCGAAAGAGATAGAGACAGATAGACACATGGAAGCGAAAGAGATAGAGACAGATAGACATATGGAAGCGAAAGAGAGAGAGACAGATAGACATATGGAAGCGAAAGAGATAGCGAGAGACAGATAGACATATGGAAGCGAAAGAGATAGAGAGAGACAGATAGACATATGGAAGCGAAAGAGATAGAGACAGATAGACATATGGAAGCGAAAGAGATAGAGACAGATAGACATATGGAAGCGAAAGAGATAGAGAGAGACAGATAGACAAGGAAGCGAAAGAGATAGAGACAGATAGACATATGGAAGCGAAAGAGATAGAGACAGATAGACATATGGAAGCGAAAGAGATAGAGACAGATAGACATATGGAAGCGAAAGAGATAGAGAGAGACAGATAGACATATGGAAGCGAAAGAGAGAGACAGATAGACATATGGAAGCGAAAGAGAGAGACAGATAGACATATGGAAGCGAAAGAGATAGAGACAGATAGACATATGGAAGCGAAAGAGATAGAGAGAGACAGACAGACATAAGGAAGCGAAAGTGATAGAGACAGATAGACATATGGAAGCGAAAGAGATTGAGAGAGACAGATAGACAAGGAAGCGAAAGAGATAGAGACAGATAGACACATGGAAGCGAAAGAGATAGAGACAGATAGACATATGGAAGCGAAAGAGAGAGAGACAGATAGACATATGGAAGCGAAAGAGATAGAGAGAGACAGATAGACATATGGAAGCGAAAGAGATAGAGACAGATAGACATATGGAAGCGAAAGAGATAGAGACAGATAGACATATGGAAGCGAAAGAGATAGAGACAGATAGACATATGGAAGCGAAAGAGATAGAGAGAGACAGACAGACATATGGTAGCGAAAGTGATAGAGACAGATAGACATATGGAAGCGAAAGAGAGAGAGAGAGACAGACAGACAGACAGACAGAGACAGTCAAAGAGAGAGACAAAGATAGTCATAAAGAAAGAATACCTGTTCTTCCGAATGACGTATTATTGTGCTAAGTGCTATAGTGCTAAGTGCAATAGAACTGCACAACTTGTCTGCTAATTGTGATGTTTGCGGTCGAAATGTACGCAGCACAAGCTTTACATCGAATCCTACTAAGAACCTTCTCTTTCCCATTGAGTCCAAATTTTTCTTTATATTACCATAATTCATCAAACGATGATTTCCTGAAATAAGTTCCTGTTGGAGTGAGCTCCCCTGTTTCCACCTCAACTTTTTACATGTCAAAAAATTAGCAATCATGTGTGCACATTGAAAGGGCTTCAGTTTGGTCACTTTCAAAGTTTGCTTTTTTTTTTTTTGTTTGGTAGGAGCAGTTTGACTTTAAAGTGAAAAGACAGTGGGAGCAACAAATTGATAAAAAAAACAAACAAACAAACAAATAAAGCAAAGTATTTTGTTTTAATTTTAACAGGCGTATTAAAGGGAAATAACTACATATTTACAACCATATTTCTAAAAAATGTAAAAACTATTTCCCTTTGAGTGATATCAAAAAGATTAATTAACTTCCGCTTTTTAATTATTATTATTATTTTAGTTTTTGATTGATTAATTTCTAGTCTTCGAGAATAAATAATTGTGCATGGTTTCAAATTGATCCTGGAATTGAAGGGGGGAGAAATAACGGGTTTAAAATTTGTATCAGACACAGTGTGAGTTGATCTTTGTGAACAAAAAAAATAATAACAGCCCCAATTCCCCAAACGAAAGCAAACACAACCATGGGTAATGATATATAGAGTATACAAAACTATGGGTAATGATATATAGAGTATACAAAATTATGGGTAATGATATATAGAGTATACAAAACTATGGGTAATGATATATAGAGTATACAAAACTATAAAACAATTTGACAGAAACTGTATATTTTGAGTTTTAAACCCACCACAGGCAGGAGTGGCAGTTACCAGGCTAGCACGTTACCTGAACACTGACGACATTAAACCTGACGTCATCACCAGAGACCCATCAGCCGGTTAGTTTTATTTGTTTATTTATTCATAGTTAGGAATTAAATTAAATTAAAAACATAACGATTCCGTAAACGTGTTATCATCATCATAAATGGACTTTTCTTTTGGGTGTATGGTATATGTCAGGACTGATTTCTGGTCAGCCTGGGGCAGATAACATCCGCCGAGCTACTGCATCTGTCGTTTTCATGCAGTGGGCGCCCTCACATTGCGGCGTGAGGGGCAATTAAACGGCAGACGCCCTCGCAAGGGAGGGTGCTTTGGCAGCCACACACCTCGAAGCACCAAACACGTTTTTACGAGCAACGGCAGAAATCCGAGAACTCATTTATGAGAAGTAGTGAAAGTCCTGGGAAGAATCCGACAGAGTGTCCTCAGCTCCCTCTGTCCTCAGCTCCCTCTGTCACCAGCTCCGAGAGCTAAGAGGGAACCTGTCTGAGCAGTCACTCGACTTGTATGGTAGCTATGAGGCACTACGCCGGACGGCCCAGTTTCTTGCCAGAGCACTACGGGAGGATTGAGTCTTTCCTGCTCTGATTTTTCAATTGGAGTTCATCTCAGGTCAGCCTGGGTTTCCTGTTAACTTTAGAGGAGAAGGGGGGCAATAGGTTGCTAACTTCAAGATTTTTTTTTTGGTTTTGTTTTGGATGTTTCACTTTGCGAGATTTTTTTTTTAATTGGATGTAACTCAATAGTAAAACAGTGTGGTTTTTGTTCCTAGTCCAGGACAGTTGGATTTTAATTATAGAGTTGACGTATAGACTAATTATTTCCGTATAGCCATTATTCAGTCTATGGCATATTGAGCAGTTATATATTAATTGATTCTGGATATTTCATTTGCCAGAACTGTGCCTGTACTGTGTCAATTCACATTTGATAAATGAGTTCAATGTCCGTGAATCGGCATTCTGAATGTTCATTCTGTCTTTGTATTTGTCGTTAGAGTCTTGTTAATGACTTGGATACATTTGTTATTCAGCATTGAAATACACATACGTATAGTTACGAATCTCCCTATCCAGGCTCTCTGTAAACTGCACCACACGACACTGTCAACTGAAAGAACTTGACAACTTGGGGCTCCAAAGTAACGTAAAAGTTGAATGTCCAATAAATCACAGCCAAAACTGTACAATTGGCAGCACGTAACACAAGACTGTACGCATATCTCTCCGTTAATAGCCGTACCGCCGTATCGTTTGATCGTCTTGTGAGCTGAGCCGAGGGCTCTTCGAGCTCAAAATTTGAAAAAAAAACCTGTTTGGACGCCAAACAGTAAAAAAAAAAAAAAAACCTGTGTGAACACACAGTTCTGTTTGAGAGAGACCCGAGTCAATGCCTATGTAAAGCATTGCTGTTTCCGATGCATTTGGCCAACAACGCACGGGCTAGACACGGCCGAGGGCCGAGGACACCGGGAGCCTCCGCCATTTTCCTTTATTGTACCAAGCTAACCGCGGGGCACTCGCCTTTTAATGTAACGGTCCCTTGAGGAACAGCGCATGGATGTGTGACAGGTTTGTGGGGACTTTTTTGCAACCCTGCCCGTGCAAAAGGTGGAATCCCCACAGGAGTTATGTTTCGCCATTTATTTAGCCTAGCTACCCCCTCAAGGAGCCGTTTCCACCCGGGTGCCACGGTGAGGCAGAACAGTGTACCCGGGTACCGCCGTATCAACTCTTGCACTGGTCTCTCTGTCTCCTCTCGGACTTGTACTGAGGCTTCGTAACGAACCGTAGAACGGGAGTTGTCACTCCACGTCTCTGATACCTCCGCTCTTTATATAGGGTCCCCGCTGGCCTTCTAGAACCGGACAGAACGTCGCTCGACCGTTATGGGTGGTCAGATGACTACATCCCTCGTGACGCTCCTGAGCTCTGTTCACGACGCCGATCCCTCTCGAACCGTCATGTTGACACTCGTCTCGGCTGACCGTCGTAACTCGTCACGGTTGACCGCTCGTCTAGCGCTGGTCTGGGGTGATTTGCGTCGGCTGACTACACACACACACCACTACCCCCATCTGTGCCACCACCAGGTTTATAACTGTATATTAGAGAAGAAAAGAACCTTGACAGTATACAACTACAACTGCTATTTATAAAAAGAAATTTTTAATTGATTCATAAAGGTAGAACAGAATATCTTCTTCCAAATATCCCTTCACCGTCAGGTCAACAAAAAAAAAAACCCCAGCGCTGAATAAACAGGCTATACCTATAAAGATGCGTTCGCTATACACGAGCAACTAATTGTATAGCTTCCTTTTCACACCTTGCCATCTATGGGGCAGAGGATGTAAAGGTCATCTGTTTCTGTGGCCCACGGTTAACGAGGGTGTCATTTGGCCAGCGCAACTACCAACCGCCTTAACTTTTTCCCCAACTAATTTTCCCCATTACAGCTGGGTGGGCGCCCTAAAGATTCCGAAATAAATTAAAAACCCAGTCTTCAACGGATTCGAACCCGGGACCAACAGGTTTGGTTGAAATCCAAGCGCTTATCGCTCAGCCATCGTGCTTTCTACTCAAGCAACTAAACAAAAAATAATTCTGTATACAAATAAAACTAATACTCTTTTTATTTTTATATTTAGAAAACGCCGTGGAAATAGTTAACGGAGACTTCACGTGGGACAAGGAACAGCTGATTCCCACACTCAGAGAGTAAGTTTGAATTCTGGAGTTCTGTTTTTACCTAAAATGTATTGATCAGAAGTCTGAAAGTAAAAATCAAATAACTGAGTGCTATTAAAATATCACGTTTGCGATTTCTCTGTCAGCATCAACATCGCCATAAAACCCGGAAGTCTGGTAGCAGTCGTGGGAACAGTGGGTTGTGGGAAATCCTCTCTGCTCACCGCCATATTGGGAGAAATGGAAAAACTAAAGGGCAAGGTCACAATAAAGGTAAGTGTCCACTGAGATTAAAAACGGGTTTATTCAAACTTTTTTTCTTTGGTTTAGTAGGGTCTACTTAGTCAAGGTTGTGTTGTGGTTTCTTATTCGTGAGGTATGCGATCTGGAGTGTCGGTTTAGTGATCTTGGGTTCAAACCTTGCCCGCCACCATCCCCCGACATCCTGCTAAAAGTTTGGGCTAGAAGGCCATAAACTTCAATTCTGAATAAACATCCAAAATATGTAAAACAAGCAAGATAAAAAAAATAAGTTTAAAAAAAAGAAAGCTTATATAAGGTAAAGAACTGCACATTTACATACTATCTCTTAATAATGAAAGATTTATTTTCCTTTCCTACATCAAACAAAATTAATTAATAAAACATAATTAGATACTTTTTTTTGTGGCAATAAATAATTGTGGAAAGTTTCAACTTGATCCGAGAATGGGAAGTGGGGAAAAAACGTGTCACAATATTTGCACCAGACAGACAAACAGACAGACAGGGTGAATAACAAAATGGTCAAAGATTATTTATTGTAGGGAATTTATTGGATTCTGGTACCTAAGTATTTGTTGCCGTGAGCGTTGAGTTATTGCTGAGAGATTATTAGTTAATATACTTTTGAGCATGATAATATATTAATCTGCTATCATAGATGTTCTATACTAAATCTCTATATGATTGTATGTCTTCAAGTGCATCTATGACTATCTCAACCTAATTCCTTATTTGATTCATTTTCATCTTTTAAATTCATAATTAAGTTATTCCACTGCCTAAGAAAGGAAGGCTGAGACAATGCCAAAAGTATAAGTCTGATCAGTCATCCGAGCAAGACAATGCTAAGAATAATTCTCAACGGACTGAAGAGAAAATTCGAGGAGGTCCTGCCCTAAGAGCAGGCAGGCTTCAGAGCAGGTTAAATCACCGTTGAACGAATATTTAGCAGACTGTTAATTGAAAGAATGTCTTCAAAACCAAAAGAAACTGGTACACAACTAGAGAATTGGGATGGTGCCCTGTGTACGCGGCCCGGTCTGGCCCAGTCAATCGATATGGCTGTCTACCGCTGGGAGCCCTCAGACAGGACTCGGGATGGGGAATCCCT
Organism: Biomphalaria sudanica; assembly: GCA_036873155.1. Classification (NCBI taxonomy): domain Eukaryota; kingdom Metazoa; phylum Mollusca; class Gastropoda; family Planorbidae; genus Biomphalaria; species Biomphalaria sudanica. The sequence continues at coordinate 498,153 of JAZGLO010002016.1, forward strand.
TCCCAGGCCTGGTTGTTGGATAAATGCCTTTCTAACGACCAACGGGATAAAGGCGCCCACGTAGGCGCCGATTCCCTACTGGACTTCACTGAAGATACACAACTTCATACATTTCCAAAAAAAAGCTTTCCATCAGGTTTGGCATGATGGCATGCGATGAGGGAGAACAATATTAAAACATTGAGGATATCAAAAGCTCTATATCACAATACAAATATCTCAGTACTTCTGAACAACCAAATTAAAGAACATTTTAGGACAGTTATAGACTGCGGCAAGCAGGGTCGGACTTAGGCCTTTGCAACCTATGCGGTCACAGTGGGCACGCATTTTCATAGGCATTATAACTTATATATAGCAACAAGTTTTACGCCCCTTCCTGATTTTCACCTGTAATTGCAAAATATACCAAAAAAGTCCTGGAAATCTCCTGAAATTAAAATTTAATTGAAAACTCATAAAATTCTCATAAAAAGTCATAAAAATCTCCCCAGAGTTCCATAGCGTACGTCCCACAAGAAGCTTGGATCCAGAATGCAACACTCAAGGACAACATTTTATTTGGGACGGACTTTCAACGGAGGCGATATGACAAAGTTGTCGAGGCATGCGCACTTAAGGCAGATTTGGAAATCCTTCCGGGAGGGGACGCTACTGAAATCGGAGAGAAGGTATGTTTCTTTTTTCTAAAATACTTTCTGTTGATACCATTGAAGACCATACATTTGTTTTGCGACATATTTATAAATGACAAACTTGTCATGGACCTTTCATTACTACAAACGTACCGCCCCCAAAAAACAGACAACGTTATTGCCCAGAGTACCAGCGAAACGTAGTTGCGATGGCCGGCCGTTTGATAAACTTGGAAAAGTTAGGCACTCTTTAATAGTAACCTTAATTTTGAAAATAATTAAAAAGTTGTAATATATTTTACCCATAGAGCTCAGGCAAATAGTGACGCTATAAAAAATAGCAACTATAACGATTCTAACTGCAATTTCATGATACAATAGAAATTGACCTAATGAAAATAAGTAAAATCACGAGTAGGCGAAAAGGCAGGGCCTAATTATCCGGCTTGTTAAAAAGTCCCCAATTTACCGGTGCCTAAATTTCCGGATGTCTAAATTATGGAGTGCCTAAATTGTGGGGCTTAAATAACCGGTGCCTAAAATTCCAGTGCTAGAACGTCCTAGATCTTTCTGTTGAGCTACTATATCACCATAAGACTATTACTCAGTAGAGAATACAAAGGTGGAGGCCATTAAGTAATATCGTTGTCCTAAATCTTTATCCTGGTCAATACTGTCTAGCTTATTATTAGGATAATGATTATGATGAAATTAAAAGCTAACGCTTTTATCAAATACAAGGCATGCTAAAACTAAACCTAAAAATAAATTAGGCCTACATATGTTAATTACAGGTTATAAGTATGAAACCAAAAATCTATCATCATCAGTGAGATGAAAGCCTGGGCATTTGTTTATGGTCGGAACGTTGTCGCCCGCATAACAGTTCCCCCCTCTCCGAACAGCTGATGTGACCAAAGGAACGGAATATCCGATACAGTTTGGGATCAGTAGCGCCGCAGGCTCTGGCAGGCTGTAGCACGGTGTGTCACAATCTGACTAAGGGTCATGAGACAAAAAATCTATACTGTTATAGATAAGAATGATAATTAAAGGCTTTCATAAGACTTACAAGAGTCTTCATATCTCTAGACCCTTTCTTTGATACGCAGTCCTAGCTGTGACCTAAATATTTCGCCGTATCCACGCAGACAAAGCCATTATCTTCCTATTTAAATCAGCTTTTGGCTCTGTTCGGTGAGTTCTCCCTCCGTCGAGATGTCAGAAGACTTTTGTTGCCAGCTGCTTTCTTCTAATTAATGAAGACTACAGATATTAATTGCAAACACATGAATCTTAATATCAGTCTTAAACGCATTGAAGCTTAGAGGTTAGTCTGAGTTTGATGTGTGCATTGGAGTATGTCTCCCTTCTGTGATGTAGTATATTACCATATCATTTCGCAGGGAATCAACATATCCGGTGGTCAGAAGCAGAGGGTTTCTCTAGCCAGGGCCGTGTACAGCAACAATGACATCTACCTACTGGATGACCCACTTAGCGCCGTGGACAGCCATGTCGGCAAGCATATCTTCCAGAAAGTCATTAGTCGTAGCGGGATTCTTAAAGACAAGGTCATTGCTATTTTTTTTTTTTAGCTATACTGTATTTTATATATTAATTATAATTTTGATTTCATAACAGGAAGCTGTATAAGAGCATATGTGATACTAACGTAGCTCTGGTATAAATGTGAGGAGTGGTGGCTGAGTAATAATACGCTTGACTTCCGAACTGAGAAGTCTGGAGTTCGAATCCCTTTTATAAACATATTTATATCCAACTAAAGTTGAAGGTTATCTATCTATCTATCTATCTATCTATCTATCTATCTATCTATCTATCTATCTATCTATCTATCTATCTATCTATCTATCTATCTATCTAATCTATATATCTATCTATTTAATTTTCTGTCTATATTTTAATCAATTCATTGATCCTAATTATTTATGTCTGACAATGTCTTTGTCCTTTTTTCTGTCAATTTGTGTGTCTGATTGTGTGTGTGTGTGTATGTGTGTGAAAGAGAGAAGTTAACTTTATTATCACCACATTCTCCTAGCGTGTGTGTATGTGTGCGTGTTTGTTTTGCTGCTAGCTGTCTGTTTACTTTTTCCGTTCTATATACTGAACTTTAATTGTAAATTGCGACATTTAAGTTAAAAACAAAGCAAGGTTGTCAATGTGCCCAAATACACTGGAATCTGTTTTATTGCAAAGCAGCTTAGGGTATGCAAATAACCCGAAGAGGCGAATAAGCGAGAGCTTGTTTTAATAAGAAAAGGATTAGAGAGTTTTGAAAGTTCACATTCTCTATGTGTTCTCCACGTTAGACCCGTATTTTGGTGACTCATGGCGTCCACTGGCTCCCTTCTGTAGACTCCATCATCGTCATGTCCAACGGCGCCATAAGCGAGTCGGGGAGCTACGACGAGCTGCTGGAGAAGAATGGCGCCTTCGCCCAGTTTCTGAAAGAGTATCTCCAGGAGGGCATGAACTCTGACACAGATGTGGATACCGATCCAGAAAGTAGGTCTTCTTGAATTTCATATTTTGGCCTGTGCTATTTTTAAAATGATTTTCATAAAAGTCATAGTGCAACAAAACAAAACAAAAATTCTGTATACCGGATAAACCATAAATTGCAATCTTTTTTTTTTCACTTTTTTTTAAAGCACTGTACAATCAGGTTAAATTTTAAAGAGAGGATTACTGTGAAAAACTTTTAATATGAAAATCCCCCCAATTGTCTTATGACGATATCCATGGTCAGGTTTGTTTGTTCTATTTCTTTCAGTCGAAGCAATGAAGAGGTCAGTTTTGCAGCGTGTGGAATCGATTACTGGTCGTATCACAGACGGTTTCACTTCAGCAGACGAGAAAGAAAAGTAAGTCTACAACTTTCTATGTTATGTTGTTGTGTTGGGGACGTAGACCCATTCATGTGATGCACTCTGCTTTGTAAGCTAAGATATATTTTTATTTATTTTATCTAATATATAAAGCAGAAAGTAAGGCGTATGTATGTATGTATTGTGATGGATGTTTATTCTGTATTGCTGTCAACTATTTGACAAATTACTCAGCAAGTTTTTGAGTTTCTTGTTCGGGTGTATCCCAGTGCAGTAGCCTAACAACACAAATAAACACCACCGATTTTAACTAGTGGAAATATGTGGTCAACACTGATGAACAATGAATATAATGTTTAATCTAAGAAAAAGGCCACAGTCAGAGTCTTTGTCAATAAAAACACGTCATTACCCTAGAGAATCCTATCGCTAACTCATTTTCCAGTCTCTAACCCAAAATATCCCAAGCGTCACTAGTCCCGTTCAATATACGTCTTCTATGGTGCGTCTCTAGCTAACTAATAATATAAACTAAGTGCCTAACAGTATGTATGTATTTTTTTGTATTTATCTATGTATGTATGTATGTGTATATGTCCCGGATAGAAATCAAAACCCTTTTGACCAATCTTGATAAAACTTGGCGTAATTGTCCCTTTGATCATGGCGGAGACCGTAGAGTATGTTTAATGTCCCTCCCACTACCGGAGGACCCTAAAAATGGAGAAAAAGAAACTGATTGTGTCTCTATTAGAGATCGAAACTTAAAAAAAAAAACAAATTGAGTAAATCCGTTTTCACAGTATTTTATATTTGATGTAAATATGACGTCTGAACGGGTAAACCCATTTTCACCATCTACTTTTATTTTCGTGGCAAAATAAAAACAATGTGAAGGAGCCATTTTCCATGTTTAACATAGATCTAAATTCAAACCAGTGGAGCAGTAATACCAAAGCTAAGGCCCGCAGGCCGCGGGTCCTATCCATCTAGTTTAAAATAAAGTCCATTTTTTAGACATTGTGCATGCATTAGCAATATAGTTCAAGTATTACATCATTTAATACAGACACATACCAGAAAATACACACACACACACTCTGTAAGTGTGACTTCCGACAACACCGATTCTCGAAGCCGTTATTGATTTACTTTTCCATAAGATGGCACTGTTACATTGTTTATCATTTGCAGAAGTCACGGTGGATTATCAAGCTCAGCTAGACAAAGGCACCCGCGCCCCAGCGCAAAACAGGGCGTGAATACAGACGCCAAAAGAAAGCCAAGAAAGAGAGAAAACTCCATCATGGAGTCGGCCACGCACTTACTTAGCGACGTGGAGTCCTCCTTGGCCTTGCACAAGTCTGGTATCTACACTCCGGCTGCAGGAGAGAGGCTTATTGAGGCTGAGGTCGGCGCCACTGGCAAAGTACGTCTACAAGATGATTGCGTGTCTAGCACAACGATCATCAGATTTGATTCATTTCATTAATTCGTTAGTTGGCTTCACCAATTTTTTTGTTACTGTTTCCGTGTTCAGGTCAAGTTCACCATCTACATGCATTACTTCCGGGCCATTGGTATGCCATTTTTCCTGTTAGCCTTGCTCGTGTATGGACTGTTTTCAGCAGCATCGGTATTCTCTGGTGAGTACTCGTGACTAGCAATGTAGGTCTGAGCGTACCTTGTTTCTAATAGGGATTTTTATGATAAACTAAACAATGTCAAGAACGTTTAATTGAACTTGAATGGTGTCAACAAAAACAACAAAGGAAATACTGCAAATAAAAGTGCTTAGAAATTTTGATTCTCTGGGGCTAAAAAAGTACCACAAGCAAATTTATATAACTTAAAAAAAATAATAAAAAAAAAAAAAATTTAACTCTTTCTCTCCTAATCGACGATACCATCGTTGATTTGACCTCATTAAACAAAATAAATGTTTAATTGTAAACACATTACTTTATGCTATATAGAAAGAGCATGCATTCCCCTTTAAGTCTCCACCAAAATAAAACATTTTCTGTTCACAAAGAACAAAGCTGTTGAAGCTTCATTATTGCATGATAGTGAAATAGTCATGGCTAAAATGAAGAACTCCGTCAAAACGTGCAGAAATAATTGAAGAGAGAAAGAGTTAAAAAAATACTTTAAAAAAAAAAGAAAATACCTTCTTCATATAATGTATACAGCGATTGTTTTGCTCTTAATAACTCATAAATGTAAGGCTAAAAGAAAGGTTGATTTTTTAATCCGCCTCACCCCTTCCACCTCAGAAAGAATCCTGGTTAAGCAAATGTATAAATCTACTCGACCTTCTAATATTATAATCATATGCCTTTAGATCTGTGGTTAGAAGACCATGCACTAAATGCTCCTGAACATTAATTTGCTTAAACTCTGGAATGAATAGGACCCTACATGCGGAAACACCCGAAGGCGTTTAAAAACATTTCCTAGTCCTTAAGCCAAATTTAAATTAATTTCGTTTTACACTTTGAAAAAACTAATGTTTTCCCAGTGTGGCCAACGAGCTGGCAATTTTTTTTTCCCAACGATGTACATAGGCTCTCAAAGTGCTAGGAGAATCGTTGAGGCCGTTTTCGAGAAAGGTGTTCACCCTGAAGATTTTCCCCACTTCAAATGTGATAGCTGAATAGAGGTATTGTAAAAACAGTCTAATCAACATTTTTTTAAAAAAATTTCTGCACACCGGATACACCAAAAAAAAAACAAAAAAAACTGGGGTAGTGAATCCTGCTATTACAATTGAGACCATCTTTGTCATAGCATTCCTCTATCTGCTGATTGGTTGGGTTTCGTTCTTACATTCATCCATGCCAGTGGCGCTACACTCCATGGAGGTGCCTGGTCTGCTTTAGCACATCTCTCCATTCTGATCTATCCCGGGCTTTACATCTCCATGCCCGGACTTTGAGCTGTTGTAGATCTGCCTCTGCGTCATCAAGCCAGCGTACTCGTGGTCTGCCCTTGGAGCGCCTGCCTTTTGAGTTTTGTCGGTAAACAATCTTTGCTCCTCTGTTCTCTGGCATTCTTTCGAGGTGTGGGCGTAACTAATCATTTGTTTGTGTGTGACTGTTGGTATATATATATATATGTGTGTGTGTGTGTGTGTGTGTGTGTGTGTGTGTGTGTGTGTGTGTGTGTGTGTGTGTGTGTGTGTGTAAGAGACAGTCATAAATTTGGTACTTTGTACTTCTCACCTCCTAATAAATGGCCGTCTCATTGTCCAGGTATCTGGCTCAGTATGTGGACAGACGACGCGCTTCTGCTCAACACTTCAAGGTCAAGTGAGCCGGCGTACAAGGACAAACTGAACGTGTATCTCGGAGTCTACGCCGCTAGCGGAATAGGTCAAGGTGAGTTACATAGGTCAAGGTGAGTGGCACAGGCTAGACTAGAAAAAGGTTTAGCTGGAAGTTATCAGCAGAGGGTACAGTAAATTCATTAAAATTGAAATTCAAGGGCAATAATACCTTTTTAGAAATCATTTGAGCCTCTAAGAGGAAATATTAGTAGGAAGAGTACAATCGGCAACTACTCTACATGCTTTTTGTCTGAAAAAAAAAAGCAATAGAAAAATAGAATACGTTTTAAAAACAAAAACATCGTATGGAAAGAACCGCTAATTACTGCCATGTATAATTAAACTACAGAGTCCCTTTTTGCTTTATATAAGACACAATTAATTAATTAAGTAGTACGAAATAATTAAATTATTGGTTAATTTTTGGATTGATTCGTGTATTGTCATCGACTATGAATAATTCTGCAATATTTCAACTTGATCCGAGAATGGGAAGTGGGAGAAAAAACCTGTCAAGGCGGATTAAATCCATATATACATCCACATATCTCCTTAAGTAGCATTTACTCCCGTTGTTTCGATATCAAACAAAATAATGAATCACCGACAATTACTTAACTATTTTTATTTATTTATTTATTTATGCATTGTCAATGAATTATTATGCAAAGTTTTAACTTGATCGGAGAATAGGAAATGGGAGATAAAACATGTTCAAAATTTTTACCAAACAGACAGACAGACGGACAGACAGACAGAGTGAGTTGATATAAGCTTTGTAATAAGGAGGGGGGGGGGGCAGAATAACGAATTCCGTCTGTTTTCCGTAATTTTAATCTTTCAAAAGTTGGCTCCACAAAACAAAACAAAACAAAAAAAGACAATAAAAATTTCAAGATAAATTTTCAAAGTTCTAAGTGCTTCTTATCAAATTTTGTGATGTAAATAGTCTTTAGCTTTAATTACTGATTTCATTAATGTATCTCATTGCCTCATTCCAGGTGTGTTGATTTTAATATTTGCATTTCTAGCTGCAATCAAAATGACCGAAGCTGCTCAAAGCCTTCACCAGGTGAGCCCAGTATTTTAGTTTGTAACACAAATGACGTATTTATTATTTACACATTTCTCTATCGCTATGGTTTCAATACCGAAGGGGGTGGGGGTGGGGTGGGGGTAGTCCCGAGCTCAAATCCCGATGTAGAGCCCGTATTTTAAACTAAGGACCCTTAGGACCCCCCTGGGTGCACCCAACTGTAATTGACACCTCAACCACCGTTGGTAAAAGTAAAAGTTGTTGGTCTTGGTGCTGGCCTCATGATCCCCTCGTTAACCACCGGCCATAGAAACAGGTCAACATCGCCTCCTCCCTAGAACGCAAGGCCTAAAGAGGCATCCTTTTGTAGATACATTTTGCGTGTTACATAGGCGTATTTGGATAAGTGGAGTCTGAGGAGCGGTCAATTTTTTTTTTAATAAAAGAATCCAATGATTTTCTGGTATAATGTTTTATTGGAAGGTAAAAAAAAAAGAATAGTACTAAAACTTAAACATCAAACAAATAAACAAAGTCCTAAGTTACTTCTATGACGCTTTAAACATTTTTGGCGAAGATGTAAGAGTGCTAAAATAAATACCTAGATTGTGGGTTATAAAATCCAAGAAAATCTTAGTAGAAGTTTAGTGTAAACTCTCTGTCTCTACTAAAGACGCTTCTTTCCCCCGTTTAGTATCTGCTTGAGAATGTGATGAGGTCACCCATGTCTTTCTTCGACACGACACCTGTCGGCAGGATTGTGAACAGATTTTCCAGGGACGTGGAGGTGATAGACAACGCGTTGCCTGGCACTATGAGGCAGGTGAGATTTGGGTTTGAGCCCTACTGACGTCTGGCACATTGATACACACCCGCATCGATACACTCTTAAACTCTCTCCATCTCCCTTCTCTCTCCACCTCTCTCTGTCTCTCTCTCCCTCTCTCTCTCTCTGTCTCTCTGTCTCTCTCTCCCTCTCTCCATTTCTTGCATTGGGGAGGTGGGGGGGGGAGGGGACAGCACCCATTAATCTCTACCATATCTATCTTTATTGCAAGGCTTCTCTCCTCATGCCTTCCATATAAAAGAACATTAATTCATAACCACTAATTGATTCACTAATTGATAACTTTTTTTTTTGTCGTATTGATTCGTCACAGTGTCATCGACAATGAATAATTGTGCAAAGTTTCATCAAACAGCTTGCTTAAGAAAAAAAATCGACTAACATACCACAAATATTTATTTCACAAAAAAAGGGCGTCGCAAAAACATAGGACCATTTTGGTTGAGTTTATTTGTAGCCCTTTTGTAATATTATTTACTTCAACGGGTTCGGTTTTAATGTAAATTTATTCCAGTTTTAATAGGGTAAAAAAAAACTGTTTGCATAAAGTTGACTATTCAGTGGTAGGAACAATTTAGGTCTGCTTTGGCACGAATAAACCGCCATCTTTCTACACATTATACTGTTTGCGCTAACACTGAAATATTTCTTTAAGCCATGCAATTCTTACACGAATGTAACAGCAGTGTTTTACCTGGCCAGCATCTTGCAGGTTTTGTCATCGGAACATTAAACAAAAAAGATCGAATCGCAAAATGTCGACGGTGATCAGGGATCGTTAACTGCAAACAAAATATTAATTGTGTTTATTGTTATAACTGCTTATTGGTGGCTGTGATTCCGACAGGCCCTGAACTGTATTGGTCGAGTACTGACTGCCATAGTTACAATCTCGTACGGGACTCCAATCTTCCTAAGTGTTATGGTTCCAATCTCCATCCTGTACATTCTCATACAGGTAAGAATTATAAAATACAGGTAAGAATGATAAAATACGGTAAGGATTTTAAAATATGGTAAGAATCATAAAATTCGGGTAAGAATAATAAAATACAGGTAAAAACTGTAAAATACTGATGGTAAGTATTATACGCTATAAAGCTGCGAAATGTCACCGGCTACTTTAGGTTTTTCGTCTCATGATTAACTCCCGTTTTAGAATTTACATAAGCTTATTCAACAATTTAAAAGCCTACTTAGAAGTTACTTAATCATCCACATGTCTAATCAAGATTTACACCACGGGCCTTCTAGCTACTATTATACCATTCTAACCAAACACCACACCGCAGCAGACGTACGTTTCGCGTGACTCTAAGCAGGTCTGTTTAATTGGTTACATCTTATTCAGGACCTATGTTAAAAAAAAATCCGAAACGTTCAAATTGAAGTCGTTATTTTCAACATTATTTCTACTTTAGATGTCTTGTTCTGAAATAATTACCTGGTACCAAAAAGCGTTAATTGTATTGCTTTATGCACCATTGCAATGTATCTTGTTCTGGTAACGGCTTGCCAACTAAGACTTCTATCAACAATAGGCCTAATGAAATTCCCAGGCAAGCCAAAACTGCATAAATCAGCAGCTCGATCTTTTTTATGCTTACCGAACTTTCATCACTAGCTTTCGTTGCCTTGACAACGGCCTTGGGTTTGAACAAGTCTCTATGTAATTTCTCAAGGATTCTATATTCCTTGATCTTCAGCAAGTAGCTGTAGAGGTCCTCTTTAAAGAACACATCGGTTGCCACCCCTGTGTTGATACGACTCATTGATTCTGGCATCTCTGAGGATCGTAGCAAAGTATCAGAGGTGGTGGCATCCCCTTCCATGAGCCCAGGAACGAGCCCCATGGTCAAAAAAAAGTATCCGCCTCGCTTGACCCTGTCCATGTGATAGGTCACGTTATCGCTAAAGGTCATCGGGTTGCTTTGATTAAGAGCCCGAAGTTTTGCGGACAACGCTTCCATGGTCTGGTCGTGGCTGTTGTTTTGGACCTGGGCTATCAGGTGGTTCATGCTTGCGTGCACTCCTATGTCGTAGCCTTGAACTTCTGCCAATGCCTCGTAAGAATTGATCTGCATCTCTTTGGCCTTGACGGCGAAAGTGGTGGTGAGGTAGGCACTGTAGGCGGAGCTAAGGATCAGCCAGAACACGCCCCAAGTTGCTTTGAGGACACGCCCAGATTGACTGGCGTAGACCTTGGTCTCAAAACAGAAATGATCTGGATAGGAATATAGCTCTCTGAGGACAAGACACAAACTGTGGATACATATTACTTAAACAGTTTGTCAAATAGAATATTTATAATTAATACTGTAGGGGCGTGGTGGCTAAATGGTAAAGTGCTTGGATTTCAAACCGAGTTGTCTTTGGTTCGATACTCAGTGAAGACTGGGATTTTGAATTTCGACATTTTATCTTATCTTATATAATACAGACGTTACTTCAAAAAAGAAGATGATTACGTCCTACGCGTCATGCATTTAGTCATGCATATTAACCAATGACTTAAATTCTGCCAAGTCACTGGTTTTCACTGGCTAGCTCAGGCAACCCATTCCATGCTCTAATAGCACTAGGAAAGAAGGAGTATTTGTACAAATTTGTCCTAGCATATGGGACGAGGAATGTGCCTTTATCTTTATGTCTTTCAGAGTATTTTATTAGATTTTGTTTTTGTATTTGAAGATTATGGTTCAGTGTTTATGTATAATTGCTACTTTACTTTTGAGTCTTCTGTCCTGAAGGCTTTCTAAAGTTAGTGATTTTACTAAAGGTGTTACTCTGGTTAAATGTGAATATTTGTTTGTTATAAATCTCACTGCTCTATTTTGTGTCTGTTCCAGTTTCTTAATGTTATCTTGAGTTGAGGGGTCCCACACGGTGGATGCATATTCTATTATTTTAGAGTCTACCCAATGATAATGGGTACCTGACGTAAAGGCGGTTGTCGTTATGTTGGTCATTAGGAACAGATGACTTGTATATCATCTGGCCTATAGTCGCAAGTTATGAAAGGGATATTTTAAAACATTTTTTCAATGAATTAAATAGTTTTATTCAGAAGAGACAGTTCTTCAGCAACTTAGAGATATAGAGACAATAAGCTCAAGAAAGATCTGAATGGAAGTATGTGCTGAAGATGGACTGTAACGCCACTGGGATGGACTGATTGATTCAGTAAAAAGTAAATGTGGATATTCTTGAAGTAAAGAAAATTATGGGGCCTATTATTACTATTTGTGGGAAGCATGGTCAAGAGACTAAGTACGTTTGAACTTGGCTTGTCTTGGCTACCTATGAAGGGGGCTCAAGGTTCGACACCCGACTCGAGCGGAGTTGTGTTTACTGAGTGCCTAAAGGCATCTCGGAAACCCTCTCCCACTGGGCCACAAATGAGACTGGACCATAGCAATCTGAGCATGCTATTAGCATGAAAGTAGCGCTTATTATTATTTTTTCTCAAAACATGAACTTATGGTCGCTCACTAGCACAAACCGGACTAAGATTGGTAAAAGGTAAAACGAAGCCCACTGTACTTGTACTCGTCCTACAACAGTGTTCTCATATGAATTTAAAAATGTTGTAACAGGTCTTCATGGGGTACCCTTTTCAGACTTGCGATCTATGCCTGCCTCAGACTCGCTGATCTCCGTCTGGGCAGTTCTGGGATGCAACATACGAGCATAACAGCAGGGTTCTGAACAGGGTTTCTGTCCAGGGCAGGCACGACATGGCCTAAATTGTGCCGATGTGCCTAAACTCAAAACCCCGCCTTTAGGCGCTCAGTAAACACAACTCTGCCCGAGTCGGGGGTAGAACCTCGAGCCCCCTTCTAGGTAGTCAAGCCAAGCCAAGTTCAAAGGGCACTTAGCCTCTCGACCACGCTTCCCATCACTGAAATGCAGCTTGATGATGATGATGCGATCTGTTAGGTAGATGATTTTTTGTTTGGCCGATGGTCATCAAGGGTGACATGTGGCCGGCACAAAGATTCGAACTCAGTTGTTGGAGCCTTGCAGAAGAGGTGTGAGATCCGCTGCAAGGTTAACATGATATCAATGCCTGTTATTATTTTGAGCCATCTATAAATAGCTATTTTTTTTTTTTAAAGAGACATTATTAAACTTACTTTAGAGCACTGAAATAACAAGGTTGTGGATTGGCTAGGGTGCACGACCTCGAGGTCACGTGAAGAAACGCTCCAATGAAAGCCATGATCAGAAGTGGCCCCATTAGGAAAGTGAGGGCCAAATCCGACTGAATGATATCCACGTACGACGTGTCGAGGGCGGAGCCTGGCTCGGGAAGTTTGTAAATGACCTTGTAGTATTCTCTGACTGGTGTGACTAACACGAAGTCCATGACCTTCAAACGCGATTCCGATACGACCATTGGCATGACAGTGAAAGCGGCCTCTCGTCTGGCTAACTGACCTGTAAAGGTGAAACAATAATGATATGTTTTTAGCGGTACATGCTCGAATCATCGCATTGGTTCATGTAAGAAATTGTATCCCATGAACACCATCCCATTCAGTGCCTTATGTAAAAACCCTAAGCATTTTTAGCGCCCCCGGGGAAAAGACGCTATTAGTTTTGTGTGGTCTGTCCGTCCGTCACGTTAAAATCTTGTAAACTAGAAAAGATATTGAAAATCCGACATCATGATATTTTGAACGATTCAAAGTTCTGATGCAACGGTTACTTTTTTTTTCTGGAAGCGAAATTTTTTTCTGTTTAACCTATCACTTGGTCTGCGGGACCGTTGGGGCACCACATAAGATTGGTCAACCTTCTTTCTCCATTCTCTGTCCTTTGCCTTTGATAGAATTTCATTCTGATATTCTTTCTAAAAAAATTGAAACCTGTCTTTTTACCTGCCTGTGTGGGCCACTTCGGGGACAAATTTTGAGTTTGTGTTTCCACACAAACTGTCTTTATGTAAACTTGCTTTATTTTTTATTACGTTTGAAGTAGGACTGCTTAAACTTTTATTGTTACCATGACAACAAACAAGGTTGCATTAGAACTTTGAATGGGCTAAAATATTATGATGTCGGATTTTCACTATCTTTTATAGTTTACGAGATCTAAACGGGACGGACGGACGGACAGAAATTTCACACAAAAATAATAGCGTCTTTTCCCCTTTCAGGGGCCGCTAAATAACATCGTTAAGAAAAAAGAAACAACGTACCCACAATTCCATTAGCGTGATCGTTCTGGTCTACACTTCCGTGGAAGCCCGAGTCGTTGACGAGTATGACGTCATAAGTAAAACCAAGCCCCTCCTGGAGCAACTGCAGCATTTTGACGTAGAAGCCGTCCACCACTGTCCGGTTGCCCTCTTTCCTCTCCTCTACCATCTTGGCTTGACTATCCGGGAACAGAAATAACGAAACCTTTAAATGCACGCCATCGAGAATGGAGCGCTTTGACCGCAAGTAAAGCTTTCCAGATTTTCGGACGTGAGTTGAAATTTGGTTTGCAACGTTCGAACCAAATCTGGACTTCCCAATTTCAGTGGAAACTTCTAGATTTTTTAGCTTGTCATGATTGGGAGTGATAAAATCATGAGTCCAAGCAGATAAATATGTATTAGATCTGAGATCTGAATATCTCAGCTCAAGATTGATAACTTCGACCAAAGTCTCTATGCGTGACTTTTGCTGAATTGATATGTTTTTGTCGCCCAAAGGCAATACTATTGTTACGAAATCCGGCATGGGCATAGCTGAGTTTATCAATGTAGCGATAGAGCTGTTTGTAATAATGAACCACTCTGTCACGTGGACTAGTGCCGTCCAGTAGAAAGTAGTCGTTGACATCACGTGGTCAAATATCGCGCGAACCAAAGTCTCGTTTTGTGCCAAGAGAAGCACGAGATCAAGTCTCGTTTTCATCCTCTTCAGATTCTGGAAGGTTCTATCCAAATTAACATTGTCTATCTCAAAATACACGAATGTCTGTTTCGGGTTTTCAGATGAGATGAAATTAGATAGGATCGTCGCTTGTTGCCGTGTAAACTTTTCAAACATCACCGCAACAGTTTGGTACGCCATTTTCTCATGACGGTATGACATCACGTGTCGAAGGACAGCACCGCCCATCTCCGTTAAAGAGCTCCACACTTCGTTTTCCGAGTATTCCGAAATTTGAGATTTCACGGGAACACTGTTTTGTTGATACATGGCTGAGGATACACTTGAATACGCTTCAATGACAGTACTTTGTGATAAATAGAATAGAGTGATAAACATGCTGAATAATGACATAGTGCGAGAGATCGCGTTTAACCGTACTGAAACTATCTCTTAACACAAATTAAGCTATTATAATTATAGATTGTATATAAATCTACTAGGTTTTTATGATCTAAGCCCAAATGTCTGTGATTAAACGTTAATGGTCTCAAAAAAAAAACAAAAAAAAAAAAAAAAAAAACAACTAATACTTTAAAAAAATGAGAGGAATAATTTTTATTGTATAAATAGACGGCTGGCCAATGCCGTCATTTGAATTGTGTCAATAGAATTCACTTTCACAAAGTGTCTGCTAATTGTGTAGATTTATGAAGTAATGAGCATTAACTGTATTGATCTGAAATGCATTATAGAATTGTCAACTACGAAATGAAGGCGGCTCAATCCATTGCAGGCATTGACAGTGTGACAAATGTATAAAACTAGTTCATGCTGTTTCAACGATAACAATGCGCACAAACTAACATTGGATCTCATGGTTTGTTAGTGTTAGGCATGACTTTGGCAAAGTCCCCGCGGTAACGTCATACTGTAACAATTGACTGTTTCGTTAATTTTATCACAATGATGACGTGTAAATGACTAATTAAACTGAGAGTGTGGCTTACAATTACATGGCGTAATATTACTGTAAGCATGTTCAAATTATAATATTCGTTCTGTGGCATTTGACGTCTGGAGAGACAATGTATTCCCTTTTCAATTTCTAGTGTGACTTGAGAGGTCAATCCTTAGTACACAGGTGCGGTCACAGGATGTGAATCTATCCAGGGCCTTTTTTCCCCCAACTCTTAGTGTCGATTTTGAAGACCTCCATGTGGCGTTCGTAGACATCAGTATACCTTAAAAGTGGGCAACCACCGGATCTCCTGCCTTCTGATAGATTACCATACAGAATCTCTTGTGGGAGTCGACATTAACAAAGGAATATCTCCATGAGGCCGTTTCTAAATCGTTACTGGACTTTTTATCAGACATACTGGTCAGTTTGTCTCTAAGCATTAGGGGGTGAATTCTGCATATCGCTTCTTTTTTTAAAGTGTGAGAAAAAGTACGAGGCCGGTCATAACACTAATTACATAGCAGATACAACCTTATATAAGCTTTGGTTTTTTTTTTAAAAGTATTTTCTATGTTTTTCTTGTTCTACTCCTCAGATAGCTTATATTCCAACTTGCAGACAACTTCGGCGCCTGGACTCCATCACACGCTCCCCCATCTACACCCACTTCTCAGAGACCCTCAGCGGCACGGCCTCTATACGGGCCTACGGGGTCCAGTCGAGGTTCGCCCGTGAGTCAAGGTCAAGAGTGGACCACAACTTTAAGTTCTACTTCGCCGGCATCGCCGCCAGCACGTAAGTGACCAACACCCTTCACCTACTTCGCCCAAGTCTGTTGGACCGTTGGGGCACAACACGTGATCTGTTGACCGTTTTTCTCCATTCCTCTACGTCTTCTGTTATTTTGGATTCTTATTTCAAAGACAGGCTCGTCCACTCTTCAATATTTTCTTCCTTTATTTTGCATCTTCTTTTTTTTTTTTCTGTTACTGCCCCCCCCCTCCCACCCCCCGAGAAAGGGCTTTCAGGCCCCGAGGAGTTCATGACATAACCATACAGGTTTAATTTGCTTTTTTTTTTTTTTTTTTTTTACATAAGTTTATCGTGGGGCCCAGTAGCCATTATAAGTAAAAAAAAAAAAATGTTCCCCTTTCAGACCTTGCGATCTATGAAGTAGATGATGTAAAGGCCATCTGTGGCCCAGGTTTAACGAAGGTGTCATTTGGCCAACATTTTGGTATGCTTGCAAATCCTGGACGCTACCTGCAGTATTAAAGAAGAAGATCCTAGGCATGGACTCGAGAGGCTATAGGAAATACACAAAAAATTATGACAGAACAGAGACCAAAAGCTTATTATAGTTATTATTTATTTATTATTATTATTATTATTATTATTATTATTATTATTATGGTTATGAATTGTGTGTAAAGACGTTTCTGGCTGATGTAACAGCTTGACATGACCTTTTAGTATTGTCTATTTGTACGTTACGTTTTCGATTGTAAACAATGTCAAGGACGCCGTGTTAAAAAATCACTTCTTCTTGTAAGCTACAGATTGGTACATAGGCCTACCTCTGACAACGAGGCGTGTAAATTACTAAATAATTAGCGCCCTAGTGCAAACTAAATCTACTACTAGTGCTTTTGTAGATAGTCTACATCGATGGGGGTCTGGTAACTGGTCATCTACGCCAGCAGACGAGGTTCAGGTTAAATTATGTCTAGTTTATAGTTATGTGCACTCCTGTTCCTCCCTTTCTCTCTCTCTCTTTCTCTCTCTCTCTTTCTCTCGCGCTCTCTCTCTTTCTCTCCCTCTCTTTCTCTCGCTCTCTCCCTTTCTCTCTCTCTCTTTCTCTCGCGCTCTCTCTCTTTCTCTCCCTCTCTTTCTCTCGCTCTCTCCCTTTCTCTCTCTCTCTTTCTCTCGCGCTCTCTCTCTTTCTCTCCCTCTCTTTCTCTCGCTCTCTCCCTTTCTCTCTCTCTCTTTCTCTCACGCTCTCTCTCTCTCTCTCTCCCTCTCTTTCTCTCGCTCTCTCCCTTTCTCTCTCTCTCTTTCTCTCGCGCTCTCTCTCTTTCTCTCGCGCTCTCTCTCTTTCTCTCGCGCTCTCTCTCTTTCTCTCTCCCTCTTTTTCTCTCGCTCACTCTCTTTCTCTCCTCTCTTTCTCTCTCTATTTCACTCGCTCTCTCTAGCTCTCTTTCTCTTTTTCTAGTTGTAAATTTTTAGTCAAGCATCGACCATTTATTGTTTTTACTTTTTAAAATCATGGCTTTTAACAAAACAAGTAAAATAAAAAAAACCCATACTTTTAGAAAAACCTCGCTTATATTAAGTGATATTGCGTTAATTATTTTGACTTAATTAATTTTTTAATAGATCTAGATATTCTAGGCTAACAATAATAAATGGGTGCAATCGGAAAGGTTTGTATTAATTGTTTTCGTTAAGCGCGAGTTTATGCTTAAAGCATGCTCAATGTGCCATAGTCTAATCAATTAGGGGGGAGGCAGCGGAAGGGACTCTAACAGGTTTCCGTGCTGCCTTTTCAAAAGCTTTTTTTTTTTCAAAGTTGCTTGAGTTTGAAAACAGATTCGAGGTCTCAAGTCTCCATGATGGAAGGCCAACGTGCTAACCACTGAGCTGTTCAAGTACTTATAAAAATAGAAGGTTTTAAAGTCTCTTGTTAGTTTAACATTTTTATCGGGCTAATTTTCAAGAAAGCAGTAAAGTTAAGTACATTTTCTATATCAAACAAAGTAATTAATTACGACTAATTGATTAAATAATTTATTTATGTTTTGATTGATTCGTGTTTTGTAATCGATAATAATCAGTATTTTTGAGGTAACGTCTGTATTTGATTAAGATATAAGATAATAAAGTAACGTCTTATAAGACATAATATAATAAAGTAACGTCTTTTGATATATAAGATAATAAAGTTACATCTTATAAAATATAAGATAATAAATAACGTCTTATAAGATATAAAATAATAAAGTAACGTCTTATAAGATATATGATACTGAAAAAATGTTTTGAAAAGTTTCAACTTGATCCGAGAATGGAAGGTGGGAGAAATAACGTGTACAAGATTCCACCCAGACAGACAGACAGACAGACTGAGTGAGTTGATATATAAATGTATAAAAACAGTGACTAATACAATTACCCACAACACATTATTCGGAATTTGACCCCCCCCCTCTCTCTCTCTCTTGCAGGTGGCTCAGTTTTCGACTTCAGTTGTTGGGCAATCTTGTTGTGTTAGCAGCGGCTATATTCGCCGTGGCCAGCACAGACATTGACACTGGCATTGTTGGTCTGTCAGTGTCATATGCCACTCAGGTAAGGGTTGTCCTTTCACTGTCATATACCACTCCGATAAGGACTGGTCTTTTGCTGTCATAAACCATTCAGGTAAGTTTTGGTTTGCCAATGCCATATGCCACTCAGGTAAGGGTGGGTCTTTTACTGTCATACAGACCTGTGATGTGGCAACGAGCTATTGGTCTAAACTTCTCAAAGGTTGTGACGATGCAGGTCAGTGTTAAGGCCTTCTATTCCGACTGGTCTCGGTTTGGTAACTCTATTACAGTGAAAGGGTGATTATGTAATGAAGATGGCATTAAACTGATACATATTAAATTAAATTGAAACAATATTAAAAGATCAAAAAAAGGGGGAGGCTATAAGCAAATGTCATTGCGATAAAAACACATATAAATTCTGTTTAAAAAAAAAAATTCAAATATTATTTCCGTGTTCACTAAACAATCTCTCTTTCTTCCCTTTTGTATTATATCATTATATATTTATCAAGCAGAATTTTAATAACGTCTATAAATAATTAAATATGAATGATATACTGGTGAAGACCATTTGTAGAACAATTATTATTAAAATATATATCGAACATTTCAAAATTACATTTTGGATTATAAATAATGTATACAATACACAAATCAACAGGTGGGATATTTGTATGAAAGGGTTACGTCCATAGCGTTCACAATTTCATGACCATGCTACTAAGTATCACATTAGCTCAGCTAGGAATAACACCCTTCATAAAAACTTATTGCATTAAGTGTCGAAGGAATGTGCTTCAACATTGACTGTGAAACAAAAATCCCATGATTAAACATTTCGTTTCCAACGGGATGTGGGCCGTCACGTGATTACAACTGGAAAATAAAACAACCGAATGAGCACAACAACTTAGAACAATATCTGGGAAAGTTTAGCATTATTTGTAGTGAGATTTGCTTTGTTTGGCCTACATGTTAGTGAAACTTTTTGAACTACTGAATTTAAAAAAAAATTAATTACGACAATCTTGCTGTCAAAGAGTCACTTTACAAAAAAAAAAGTTTAATTGTGAATTATTGAATAAATTAACATGTATCCAAGAGACCAGCATATCTGTGTGACAAACTTGACTGCTCCTTGATTGATGGTCATGGAATCATATACATCATTCAATGTTGCTAATAGAGCATTGAACGGGCTGCCTGAGCCAGTCAGTAAAACCCGTGACCTGGCAGAATTTAAGTCATTGGTTAAAACTAGATGCATGACGCGTAGGTAGCAATCATCCTCCTTTTTGAAATAACGTCTGTATTATATAAGATAAGATAGATACCTCTGCATAAGTGTTCCAACGCAAGGACTGGACAACTCCACAACGGTGCGAAACATAAGCCTCACCCACAGATTGACCTTGTTCCGGAGTATTGACTTTATTTATATTACCAGACTTTTAAAAAATCGTTCTTAAAGAAAAGGAGCTCGAGGTCACAGCTCGAGGTCACAGCTCAAGGTCACAGCTCGAGGACACAGCTGGCTTTCTAAAAAAAAAGTTCCCCTTTCAGACCTTTCGGTCTATATAGATGATTAAAGGTCATCTGTTTCTGTGGCCTACGGTTAATGACCAACCGCCTTTACTTTCCCCTATTACATCTGGGTGGACTCAGAGGCGCCCTAAGACCCGAAATTAAAAATCCCAGTCTTCACCAGGTTTCGAACCCGGGACCCCCGTTTCGGAAGCCAAGAGCTTTGCCGTTCAACCACCACTGTCTGTGATAAGCAACGAACAATCTTAAAAAAAAAAGGTGATTGAAAACTTTTGCCTTCATTAAAATTGATCTTTTAAAATAATCAGGAAGCTTCAAGCTACAGATTCTGCCTCAAGAAAAATGCAGGGCATCAGATACCTGGAGAAGAAGACAAATCAATTTGTACTTATACACGTCAACACTCTGGATGGCAATATAGTATGATGATGATGATGATGATGATGATGATGATGATGATGATGATGATGATGATGATGACGATGACGATGATGATGATGATGATGTTGACGAGTTTCACGCCCACGCCTCACCTAATGTACAATCGTGGCAAGAGTTGAGCCAATGACTTTTGAAACTCTAGCCCCGATAGAAGCTTCCAGCAGGCCTATCTGAACAATAGTTTTGTCTGGAAGGGATCAAATTAGATGCAAAATTATTACACCCTATTGCCGCTAGATATTATCTCAAGACTCTTGGGACTAGAGCCGAAGCCAAATGCTGAGCGCACAAGGGAAGCCCTCCTTCCTTCTCTGTATCTCAGTAGCCGAGCGGGTTTTTGTTATAAAACGGCCCCGTGTAAGGATCGCGACACGGCTGCTGGGGCTCGCTTCCATCCCCGCCAGTGCTATGAACAAAGTTCTTAGGCATCCAAACGGGAGTCTTGTTTTATTTCTCCACTGGTTCTAGCCTTCTCCTGTGAAGAGAACCGTTTCCACACGGGACCACGCCCCACTCACTGTGATCTAGCAGCATCGAAAAATAAATTACATTACCCAAATCAAGTCAAAAGTCTATGTCGGAGAAATTACGATGCGCAGGTTAAAAGAAAACAAAATGAGGGGTTCAAGAGAGAAAAAAGACAGACAGACAGACAGAAAAGGAAATAGAGAGTGGGTCGTAAAATTTCATTGCAACAGATACACTAATTCACGTATTAAAAAAGTATTTTAGATTGATCGTTCAAATGTGGCCTGTTTATTTAAAGTAAAATAAAGGTGGGTGTTCCTGCCATAATTATCAATATAAAGCTTAGGAACATATCAACGGGTGTTGCCGGTATGTACAGCTAGCAATTTATACTATTTAGAATTTTATTGATGGAATTTTTGTATTATATATTTTTTTCTGTCTATTTCGTTTTGATATGTAGGATTATAATTGCACCTGTCTATATCTCATTTAGATGACCGGTGCCTTTGAGTTTTTGGTGACCATGATGAGTGAGGTGGAGACTAACATAGTGTCCGTGGAGAGGGTCAAGGAATACACGGAAACACCGAGAGAGGTCAGTCTGCTATTAAGTACTACTAAGCAAGTACCTGTAATTGCTCCGGAAGTAATAGTGAACTCTATTCTGTGCTTACATATGTGTGTGTGTGTGTGTGTGCGCTCGTTATCTTTGTCTTATATATAGCTCCGGTGTTTGTGTGTGACGTATGCAGTGCATTCAACACTAGATCTACATCCTATTTTGACTGTAATGGGCTTCAATGTATATTGCAATAACTCTGCCCCTGGTCATGCTTTGCGGTGTGCGCTGTGCTCAACCACTGGACACGAGCGTCTCCACCACTGGACATGGGCGTCTCCACCACTAGACATAAACGACTTCCTCACTGGACATGGACGTCTCCACCACTGGACATGGACGTCTCAACCACTTGACATGGACGTCTCCACCATTGGACATAAACGACTTCACCACAGTTGAGAAAGAAGAGATTTTGGCTTAATTGAAAGGAAGAAGACTTGGACTTGAACCTGAGTCGCTCCACTTGGAGTAACGAAGGAGATCATCGCCAGAGCACGGGTCAGCAACGTGAGAATCGGTTAGGTTGTTCTATGTCGGTTGTCTGGTCAGGCAGGACAGTGTCCGGTAAACAGTGGATGGTTTCGTCTTGCGAGTGGACGACATTCCTGGTGGTTTGGGAAGTCAACCGTTCTTGATACAACCGGAGGAAAGAGAGCAACTCGGACTATATCCTTGTGGTAGAGACCATAGTAGCATTAGGCAGTGACAGTGAACATTGAAGGCAATGAAGACTTAACAATCAATATACATATTTATATGTTACGGCCAAACCCCAAAGTGTGGCCAGATCGCGAACCCATTCGCCCATTGACCAGTCAATGTGTAGCGATAATGGCCAGTTCGATAAATGACCGAATGCGAATTCCTCCAGTGTTAAGTTTGGCCAGTGCCCTTAAATCTCTCTTCCATGATGGCATAAACAATAGGCCTACATCAAGAATATTCTTGCTATTTAGCACATTTTAGAGTTTTCAGAATAATGCAAAGACTTCTGTCGGTAAATTGTGAAGTGTCAATTGTTGTTACCGGTATTTGACTTGTAGCACCAAACTGCTGTTAGACAACTAGCCCGTTGTAGGCGTACTATATCGTAACTAATAAAACGTCAAATAAATTTAATAACTTCGTTTTGTGAACAAATCTGACTAGAACTTTATTAATACTATAGACAAAATCAACTTGTGATCATTGAAATAAATGTAGTAATTTTTTAACAGAAATCGTACTCACTACGCTAAGAAAGCCTTTCAGTCTCACGTTTTGGAGTCGTCTCCCCTAACTGAGACCATGTGACGACAATGCCACCCATTTTGGATCATTCACAACCAATCGCTTACCTCTTCCCACCGTCACCATGTAAACACACACACATATACTGATGTGACATCAACCTTGACCCCTGACATTTCCTCTCATTTCGTCTAGCTCTTGGAGGTTATTAAAAAAATGACGCGATTAAAACATTCCCATTCTTTCAACAGGCTGAATGGGTACTTCCTGGTCAAAGACCCAAGTCCGACTGGCCTCACACTGGACTTGTAGAGTTTGACAAATACCAGACGAGGTACCGAGAGGGCCTTGAACTTGTACTCAAAGATATCTCTTGCAAAATTCGTGGGGGTGAAAAGGTAAGAAGTTGTCTGTTTAGAAAGTTAGAAACAATCAGTAAGACTATAATATATAACATAACATATAACATAACATATAACATAACATATAACATAACATATAACATAACATATAACAACATATAACATAACATATAACATAACAGATAACATAACAAATAATATAACATATAATATAACATATAACATAACAGATAACATAACAGATAACATAACAGATAACATAACAGATAACATAACATATAATATAACATATAACATAACATAACATATGACATAACACATAACATAACATATAACATAACATATAACATAACAAATAATATAACATATAATATAACATATAACATAACATATAAAATAACAAATAATATAACATATAATATAACATATAACATAACATATGACATAACACATAACACGTAATATTACATATAACATAACATATAACATAACTATAACATAGCATATACATATAGTTCGTCCATCGTGGTTCGATGATGACCACTTTGTCATCCAGGGGGCTGAGGGGTTTGCACTGGGGTTTTTATGCCTCCTCATGTGGCTGGTGAGACCTATGTGGGCCTGGAATGCTCGACCGCACACTGGGCAGGTTATTCCAGCTGGAGCTAGTGTCGTTTGCCTTGCTTTTCTTCTCTGGCGTTTTTCTTCTGCCAGCGCTGTTCTCTTTTCCTCAGCAACCTGTGCGCCAGTTTTCACAGCGCGACGCCATGATGCTCTGTCATGTGCCTTTGTCTCCCAGGTGCCTGGGTCTATGCTGAACGCCTTCAGAGAAGCTTTGAGGGTATCCCTGAAGAGCTTTCTTTGACCACCTTGCGAGCGTTTTCCTTTGCTTAGTTGGCCATATAACATAGCATATAACAACATAAATATAACATAACATATAACATATAATATTACATATAACACAACACATAACATAACATATAACATAACTATAACATAGCATATAACAGTATAACATACAACATAACATATAACATAACACATAACATAATATTACATATAACATAACACATAATGTAACATATAACATAACTATAAAATAGCATATAATAACAAATAACATAGTGTTAACATTTTATTGTACAGCTTCAATCAACTCGATCTGTCTGTCTGTCTGTCTGTCTGTCTGTCTGGGTGTATTTGTTTTACGTTCTATTTCACTCCCACTTCCCCTTCTCTTATAAAGTTGACATTCTGCACAATCAAGACAAAACAAGAATTCAACAAAATTTATTCGTTATTGGTAATTAATTTTGTTTTGAATAGGAAAAGAGGAGATACATCTTGCTATGTTTAGAGCTGTAGCAGCCATTGTGCAGTGCTTTTCTTTAAGCTTTGTTTAAAAAAATATATTTTTTTACAATTTTGCTTATTCAATATATAGTCATATTGAGTGTAACTCTTAAAGTCACTGTAGATGCTCATGTCTCAGTGTGTACATAGTTTCAAACTCATTCCTAACAGTGCTGGGACGGGTTTGAAAAACTAGGTTCAAAATTCAACTCATTATTTTAATGATACAGGGCTCTAAGCCTCTCGACCACATGATGCAAATGATGTAAAGGTCATCTGTTTCTGTGGCCAACGGTTAACGAGAGTGTCCTGTGGCAACGACCAACCGCCTTTCCTTTTTCAACTCTGAGATCCCGAAATTAAAAATCTCAGTCTTCACACCGGATTCGAACCCGTGACTCCGGTTCGGAAGCCAAGTGTTTTACCGCTCAACCATAAGATACTTGTAATTTAAATGTTACACTTGTGTCGTCTGTACATCTGTGAAATTCTAGCTGTAAATTCTAGTGACAATAACACAATCTAGTGCAGTGATGACCGGAATGCGGCTCGGGGGTCATATCCGGCCCGAGTCATGAGTGTCATAAATTAAAATGGCCCATGGGACGATCTAGCTCAGGTAATACTGGTCAAGCATAACGCAAGTACATCTGTTTCAATAGAATTCACATAGTGTCAGCTTGGAATATACAAATTTTAAGAACTTAAAAATTGAAAATTGAATAAATAGGCACAAATAGTTTGTCATTATAATAGCACAATTTAAATATTTAAATAATTTTTTTTTTAAATCCTCAGAGCACTGAAAGGAATCAGGAATGTACAACGTACCTATTATTGTTTTTTTTTTTTTTCTTTTGGAAGGGGGGGGCATAACCTTTTTTTTTTATAAAAGTTGAAATTTAGAAAAATATGTGAACTGTCGGAAGAAAAAATAGTTAAAATAATCTCCCCTGATCTATTGAGCTTTGCATGAAGATCTATTTTCTCTCGTGTGGCCCATGACCCGGAACAACTTCCGGTGTTATTAGTAACAAGTGTCAGGATACTAAGATTAAAGTATTTTGAATTTGTTTTTATTATAACAGATTGGCATAGTTGGCAGAACAGGAGCAGGCAAATCTTCCATGACTGTGGCATTATTCCGAATCATAGAGGCAGCCGGTGGGAAGATATTCATAGATGGACTGGACGTATCGCAAATGGGGCTGCACGACTTAAGAAGTCGATTGACCATCTTACCTCAAGTAAGTCCATTCTACTAGAAGCTCGTGACATATGACCTATTTCAGTCGCCCTGAATAACTACACTCTTAACTAACAGCGCAACACACTCTTGCTCAGGAGCAAAAAGTGATTTTAGTTAAAAATGATGATTTTAAAATCTCGAGAAAATCTCTCTCCCCCCCTACCCCCCCCCCTTTAAAAAAACGTGGCATTAATTTCAAGGTCTCATATTCATCTTCACCTGTCCATTAGTATGCTTAACCGTTGGGACGCCACACATCATCTGTTTAGGACCGTCGTTCGTCATTGCCTTTTGCCATTGTATGGGGTTCTATTTCAAGGACACGCCCCGTCCATTCTTTTATATTATCATCCCAGCTCTTTTTTTCTGCCTCTTTTTCTTTTTCCTGGTTCTGTTCCCTCAAGAAATATCTTTGGGAGGCTTGAATTCCATTTGATATGGCCTTAAAGGTTTTAGTTTGTGTTAATTTTTACTGTGGTCAGCAGGTCATCGAGAGGTCCAATTGTCGCTGTAATCCTGTTTCTAATCAGTGGCATTAATTTTTTTAAGATATCATATTAGCTAAAGTATTTTTCATGTCTAAATCTCGTATTGTAAATGTGTCATCTAAAATTTATCATTTCACCAATGTTAAAAAAAAATAAATAGTACGTTGATAATGTTGAATAAACATGTTGTTAACACAACTCTAAACAAGTGCCGGATTTACACTTGACAATGCCCTGAGTTTTTGAGGTTTGGATCCAAATATTCCTGAAACATTTTCTTTTTGGAGGGAAAGGGGGCAACGGACTCCAGGTCATTTACGATACAAATGTCATGTTTGTAATGTCACAATGACATCTAACTTGCTCAGGACCCTGTGATATTCTCTGGGACTCTCCGGATGAACCTTGACCCCTTCAGCAATCATGGAGACACCGAGATCTGGGAAGCCTTGGAGCACGCCTATCTGAAGCACTTCGTTGAAAGCCTTCCCCAAGGTTTGGATTACGAGTGTGGCGAAGGGGGAAGTAACCTCAGGTAAGTTATAACCTATCAAAATAAAATGAATTATCTCTCTTGGACTTGCTTTTTTAATCATTACAGCGGCTTAGCTTACAACATTATATACCGATAACTTCTTTTCTATTGTAATGTTCTCTTTCCTTATTATCAAAACAAAAAAATGCAATACGTATATAATACACATTCAATACACATTTAATGCGCACCTAATACACATTTGATATACTTATAATACACGTATAATAAATGGACATTAATGCGTAAAAATGTTACAATAATCTACAAGCATAGACATAAACAAGATTACAAAGAGAGTTTGTGTTACCACACAAACTCAGAGGCGGCCCTCTTGGGAGACGGATTCCTGTCGGATCCGCATATTCGCTGGTCGACGGAGGATGGCATCGAGCAGGGTATGAAACCGAGACCGTAGAGATAATCAGTCCTGCGCGCTAACCGCACGACCAGGCATTGCTCCTAATCTAATGACAAACTGGTTACAAACTAATAGCCTACTATTGATAATATACCTACACTTTACGGAATGACAACTACCGGATATGTCAGAAGAGCAATTTTAGATAATCTTTTGGTATTTAAATGAAACTAGAATGAGCATGTAGATCTACCTAAATAAAACTACTAATTTAGCTCTACTAGATCTAGATCTAAAATATATATTTGGGATAATGTAGATTTAATTTAGATGAGATTTATAAAAAAAAAAACACTGGATAATCAATTAATAGACTAATTGCAATATGAAATATTAAAATAGTAGATTAGTTTTAGTATTTTATAACATTGCAATATTGACATATTGACAATCTAGACTTTAGAAATAAAAATCTACACTTTAAGCCTAGAAATTAAAATTATAGATCTTGATCTAGTCTAAATCATGGCTGTCTGGTAGTGCGGTTTGCGCACGGGACTGTCGTTTGGATTCATTGATGGTCCCAGGTTCAAACCCTGCCCTCTCCTACGGGAGGTTTGGACTACAACTCTGAAGGCACATCCGAAACATGTAAAACAACAAACATTTTAAACTAGACCAAGAAATTCTAGATCTAGATTCTATAATGATTTTAATTAGAACTTAAATCTAGATCTAGTTTTAAAAATCTAGCTCTAGTGTAAAAAAAAATCTAGATCTAGTGTAACAAATCTAGATTAGATCTAAATCTAAGTATTATTTTTTTTTTAAATGCCAGTCACATTACGAGGTTTAATAAACATTACTATACCGAGTTGTTTAAGCATTTAAAGAATTTATTCCATATGACGTCAAAGGAAAAAAATCCACTACGTCACACAACCTAGTTAGACTAAAAAATATCATCTATACGAGCAGCTTGTCGAGTGTTCATAGACATTGGTGCACCGAGTGAGATCTTTTAGCATTTCTTATCATGGGCTAGTTAGACTTAATATATATATATATAAATATATATATATATATATATATATATAAGGATTAAAGACCCTTTTTTATTTTGTTTTGTCTGTCAGTCTGTCTGTCCGTCATGTTAATTGCGAGACAAAAAAACTAAAAGCTATTGAAAATCTGATTAAAATTTAATTTCCCTTCCGAAACATCGCATTAGTTTTAACTTTCTACAATAGATTGTTCCGGGTGTTTATATATTTATAGTGAGAGAAAATAAGAATTCCAGATTAAACAAATGCTATAGAATTTGTGGGACGGTCTGTTATGAAAATTAGATGTACCATAGCCTTATGGAGATTTTTTCAAACCCTACTTTGGTGTTAGGAAGTTGTTTTCCTTAAAAATCGGAGCATAATATTAACGATAATTAGATTTTCTAACGTTTTATCTAGAAAGTTAAATGTAGTGTAAGAGAGAAGTGCGATTTTACATAAATAGAGTTAAACTATTTTTCATAAAAAATCCGGAACAACCAATTTTCGTAAATGAGAAAAATATGTGTTTTATTTATTAGAAGAAGGATTTTAAACATTTATTAGCGTTATTAAATTTTTCACATAAAATACGGATCTTTTTTGGCGACGATTTGTAAGAAAATTAAGGTAATGTAGGTCGATTTCTTTTTCGAAACAAAATCCGGCACATTCTTTACCGATTAAACAACTTTTATTTATGTTTCGGCAAGAAAATGAACTGTAAAATAAGTCTAAAAAGTGATTTTCAAAAATCGTTTCTAGTAAATTACTTTCTTATTTTAAAATCCTGAATAACCTATTGTCGATATTTTTCACAAAAAAAAATTATTTGACATAAATTTGTTTTAAGTTAAAAATTCGGAACAATTGATATTGATAAATAAACTATAGTGACGTAGTGTCAAAGTATATAAGTGTAATATTAGTCAATTATGCTATTTCAAACAATCATTTGACATAATTAATTTTTTATAAAACAATATCCGGAACAAATTTATAGTTAATGAAATATAAATCAATATAGATATTTTTCTTTAGCATTTATATGCTATTTACATTAAAAACCGGAACAATATATTAAAGATCATGTGTTTCTTGCAATGTTTAAGCATGGAAATAATATCTAAAAGTTAGAAGAGCCTCTAGTCTTATTTGTTAATCTAATCGTGATGGACAGACCGACCAACAGACAAAACGCACAAAAATAATCTTCTTTTATTCCGATGGGTGCACTAAACAAAAAATAAATATAATCTTAAAGTTTAAGGAATTGGTTTGGCACCGAGTCATGTTGCGACGTAACGCTACTGCACGAAAGTCGCTGCATAGAAAGTCCATTAAAAAAAATGTGCATGATATTTACATACAAAAAGCATTATTAGCCTTTAGAAACAAACAGAAATGTTTTCTTTTAACTTTAACAGCTAGTTGACTAGAAAAAACATCTTTAACTATTATTTATATTTGTTGTAAACATTTTCTGTACATTTTATAAATATATTTGACTTAGTGATACTGAAAATACATAGATATTGTCCCTCTTTGTTAGCATATTGTAACATTGCCTCCCTTACATTTACGTAATTGTTTTAGAATTGGTGTATTCTTTTGAAAAAATCACTTGCATAATTAATTTTATAAATTAAACGGGTTGCTTTTAGAAAACCAAAAGTAGCCGTTGCACCTAAACTTTTCAAGCCGCATTTAATGATGAAATAATATTTTTCATATCTCTTCTAGTTTTCGAGATCTGAGTGTGACAGACGGACAGACAGACAGAAGGACAGACGGACATTTGTACAAACCTAATAGCGGCCTTTTCCCCTTACGCGGGCCGCTAATAAATATAGACTGGCCGAAGGAAGTAACTTCATGTAACTTGAAAACATGTATATCTATTGTATTCGGATTTCCGAATTATGAGAAAATGGCATGATCTTCATTCTTAGAGATTAAACAAAACTACACTGCCTCCTTATTTATAATATATATAGGTGTGTGGCTGAAATAGATATGAATACAAACTTTTATACTGCTCATAAATGCTGCATAATAAAGTACACAAAATTGCAAGTCACAAAGTTTCGTTTCATAAAACACAAAGCACAAAGCAATTACAAAGTTAATATCAACTCACTCTGTCTGTCTGGTACAAAGTTTGTTCACGTTATTTCTCCCACACCCCAATCTCGGATCAAGCTGAACTTTTGCACAATTATTTCTATTACCTGACAAAACAAGAATGAATTAAAAAAAATAACTAATTACTTAATTAAATATTGGTAAATGATTCTTTTCTTGATGTATCGAACAAGGGTCTGGTCGTGTGGTATGCTCGCTGGACTATCGTTCGGACTTCTTGAAAGAAATTATACTTGACTGATTTGGTGGTATTAGTTGAATTAGTCCCCTTTATACTTTAAAGAGCGAAAAGTAACCCTAACAATAGATAAAACTTCTATAGTGGTTAGTGTATCAGTCTGAGGAGGCTTTAGTCTGCGAGTTCGATTTCAGGTCGTTCACCTTTTTTAAAAAAATAAATGCATTCAAAATGCGATCACCTAGATACCCCCTCTTTCTCTCATCCCCACCTTTTCACCCCTTTTCAATTGGTCCAGACAAGTAATAGGATTATAGCGTATTTAGAAGGCTAAAAGCATGAAGCATGAAAGAAAACATTTTAGTATCGCATAGATTAAATATCGTTAGTCTAGATTTATTACAAATTTAATTACATGACTGATCCAAACTAATTGATTTAATAGTCTAGATCTATTACAAGTTTACATCACATGGCTGAAAAAATAATAATAGAGCAGTGAGATTCATAACAAACGAATATTCACATTTGACTAGAGTAACACCATTAGTAAAATCACTAAATTTAGAAAGCCTTCAGGACAGAAGACTCAAAAGTAAAGTAGCAATTATACATAAAACACTGAACCATAAACTTCAAATACAAAAACAAAATTTAATAAAATACTCTGAAAGACACAAAAATAAAGGCACATTCCTCGTCCCATATGCTAGGACAAATTTGTACAAATACTCCTTCTTCCCTAGTGCTATTAGAGCATGGAATGGGTTGCCTGAGCTAGCCAGAATAACCAGTGACTTGGCAGAATTTAAGTCATTGGTTAATATGCATGACGCGTAGGACGTAATCATCTTCTTTTTTGAAGTAACGTCTGTATTATATAAGATAAGATAAGATCCAAACTAATTGATTTAAGTACGCTTTAAATACGCTTTTATCGTTTAAAGTATTTTTTTCTTTAGTTGCAATATTGATCTTTCAATGTGGCGTAGTTTTTTTTTAATTTTTAATTTTTTTATTCATTTTTAGCTTTCTCCCCAGTATTATAATTGAAACAAAAATTCTCTCGTGTTTTTCTGTTCACCACATTTGTCAATATCTCTTTCTCTTCTTTGTCTCTCTTTCTGAATTGTATATATCCTGTAGAAGGTAAACGAGATCTTAGAAATGGAATTGAAAACAAAGAGAAGACAACTGCGATTATATTGTAAGAGTGAACGTTTCCGAGTGGAGGTTTTCACAATCAACTAAACCAGTGATGGCCAACCTTATTCGACCCGCGGGCCAATTTGAGTTCCGACGCTCGTGTCGCGGGCCACATGAACGAAAATGTACAAAAACGAAATGAAATTGATCTTAAACTATTTGATTAGAAACCCGTAGATCCAGTACTCCAATAATTAAAAGATATTTGGAATTCGTAGAATTTTTTTCACCTGTCCGAAAATGGCTGCATTTCTGTTAATAATAATCATAATTAAACCTTTTATATAGAGCTACTTTCATGCTTACAGTATCTGGGAGAAGTTTTCTGTGCTGCCTTTAGGCGCTCAGTAAACACAACTCTGCTCGTGTCGGATGTCGAAACTCGAGACCCCTTCATAGGTAGCCAAGCCAAGCCAAATTCAAGCGTACTTTGCCTGTCGACCACTCTTCCTAAAATATGAGCAACACTGTAGCTAGCTATACCACCTGTTCAATTTCTTGTCTCTCTTTTTGGTAAATATTCCCATCGATCCTCCGATCTCTAGGCGTAGTTTACACACTCTTTTATTCGCGGCTCAAATCAAGAATGCCGTCCTATTTGTTTGATAATGACGTTTATACATTGTTACTTTGTATGCACAGCCACACTTACTTTACAAATCAACTTTTTATCAACTTATTATCATGCTCCGTTCTCTTTCTACTGGTAGACTCTTACAGAGTCTCATATTATAAACGCACAGAAGTTAAAGCTCATTGTTCTAATCAGTGGCGTCACTAGGGGGGTGCGAGGGGTGCGGGCCGCACTGGGTGACACCTATCCTAATGACGTCACTGATACCAATCCATCACAGAAAAATGAGGGCCCTAAAGTGGGGGATTAGTTTTACACTCTTCCCAAAGACGCTATATTGAATTTCAAAATTGCCAAATACATAAAATTTAAAATTAGAAGAGATTAAAAATTCTAAAGTTCTAAATTGTGGATGGGCCAGGCACTAAGAACATAAAGTATCAACATTTCATTATTATGTACATCGGATACACTATTTATATTTGCTATTTATAGGTTTTTTCGTTATGTATGAAAATCTTCAACAAACGAGGACTAATCTTGAAAAACATACACGATTTAAACACACATACCCTTTAATAAGTCTTGGTATTGTACTGAATGCGTTGACAAAATGGTCACTGTGTTGTTTTGTTTATATTATAAGTGCTAGGTAGAAAACTGCGTAACTCCAATTCTGCAAAGGGCTAACACAGGTTATTACAAAGCTGTATACTTTTATTAAGTCTCGCCCTGATCTGGACTTTCTGTTTCTCCCTGGCAGTGTGGGGCAGCGACAGCTCCTGTGTCTGGCCAGGACGCTGCTGAGAAAGACCAAAATCTTGGTCCTGGACGAGGCGACGGCGGCAGTGGATTTCGAGACGGACGAGCTGATTCAGAAGACCATCCGGTCAGAGTTCAAGGACAGCACAGTGCTGACCATCGCCCACAGACTCAACACCATCCTAGACTACGACAGGTAAGTGTTGCCCAGTGTATTATATAGCCCGGTGCAGTCGTGACCTTCTTGATCCTTCGCGTAAGCAACAGTGCAATTGTCACAGGTCAAATAGTAACATCAGGGCCGGATTTAAGGGAGGGCAGGCGGGGGTACAGCCTCCGGGGGGCTCCCCCAAAAAGAGATAAATATGTTACAATTTCCTTCGAGTCAGAAACTTTTAATTCTTTTTCCAACTTTCTATTTTGCCCGAATATTTACGGGTGGCGAAAATGTGATGAAGAAGTGTCCGCTTGAAGCATGCTTGAAATTAGTGTGTACATCTCCAGATTTACGGCTGTGCGTCTACCAATGGCATTACCCTCGTCCAGGACCAGGATGGCTGCCTGGTCGTGCGGTTTGCGCGCTGGACTGTCGTTCGGATTTATCGACGGTCGAGGGTTCAAACCCTGCCCGCTCCCATCCTCCGTCGTCCTGCGGGAGGTTTGGAGTAGGAAGTAAACTATCTTCAACTCTGAAGGAACATCCGAAACATGTAAAACATTTTACAACAAACATTTTATAAACTGAAAAATATACACCTTCTAAACTAAAATATGAATATTAAATATTTCTTTAAAAGAAAAGTGAAAACAAGTTTACTATTTCTTTCTTCTAAAATTTAGACATAAATATTTTCATTCATGAGTGGATCTTTATTAACGCTTTTGAAAAATTGTAGGGGGTCTCCATAAAAGTCCTGCCCCGGAGCCTGTTCAT